>BSBK01006626.1:0-194943 GCA_027943335.1 Chamaecyparis obtusa
TATATATATATGTATGTATGTATGTATGTATGTATGTATGTATGTATGTATATATACACGTATTATTACTGGATGTATATTATATATGTATATGTATATATGGGTGCACACATATATACCTATGCATATATAAATATTATAACCTATGTGCATATTTGCAAATGTAATGGTATCTTTAATGTTTAAATAATAATTATTAAATTAAAAATAATAATTAAGTAAAATAAGGTTATTTTCGGTTAAACTATCTACCTAGGAGATTTGAAACCGAAATCTCCTAGAAGTTAGGCTAGTATGTCTCGAACTAGGCTATGTGAGTTATTTTAGAACTCTTGTGTTCATTTTCTTGTTATGGTCTTGTTTAGGTGAATAAGTTAATTAAATAATAAAAACTTGTATAGTTGTTATGGGGATTGTTTAATTTAATCTTCAACCAACTATAGTAGTTGGAGAAGTTTCTTCCCATAAAGAAACTCCTCCAGCTATATAGTTTTCATTAAATTATTCGTAGGAGAGAATTTTAGGGAGATGGGAGAGAGAGGGGAGAATTTGGGAGTTTTTCT
Source organism: Chamaecyparis obtusa (assembly GCA_027943335.1). Classification (NCBI taxonomy): domain Eukaryota; kingdom Viridiplantae; phylum Streptophyta; class Pinopsida; order Cupressales; family Cupressaceae; genus Chamaecyparis; species Chamaecyparis obtusa. The sequence goes on from BSBK01006626.1 coordinate 564, forward strand.
GAAAGTATAGTTTTGGGGTTGTCTTCTGTATTTTCTATCATCATTATAATTTTTTTAAGGAGTGTGTGGATATTCTCAGAGGAGGAAGACATAATTGATCTTAGAAGGATTGAGGAAGATTATCCCGGAAGGCTATCATCACTCAAAACTTGGAAGTTTGTTGTGGTGTGCTCAAACCTTGGAAGGGATTCTCCGCAGGACTCCATGTAGGATCTGGAACCAGGAAGAATCACCATATTTCCTGTAGGCTTGTGTGTGTGTGTGTTTTTATGAAATATATAATGTATTCATATGTGTTTTAAATATACTATGGTTATATAAATAATTAGATTGTTATTTGGTTATTAAAAAAGATATTGCATACGGGAAGTGTTTATGCATATGTAGATATGAGATTTCTGGTTCAAATTTCTTCTTGGAAGTATATGATTGATTATATGATTTAAAATTGGAATATTTATCTATGTATATATGGTTTAGGAAAGTTTAGGCAAGGTTAGGGAAGGTTATGGAAGGTTAGGAATGATTAGGAAGGTTTTATGCGAGTTTTCCCTTCCTGTGGCATATGCAGATTTATGTTTTCATTTCTTAATTTTGACCTTCTATTTGTGTTTTAAGTTAAGTGTTGTGTTGAGGAAGTGTTTTGGATGTGGTACTGAGGTACCTAAATCAAGTATGCCTCAGGGAACCTTTCCCGGGCACTCTCCACACTTCAAATTTCTATTTTTAGGCAATTTTGAGCCATTTTGTGACAATTCTCGTATGATAAAACAACCCTTAACCTGTTTACTCATACTATTTTGGGTGTATACTTGTATGTGCCTATGGTAATACTTTTATGACCCTATTAAAATACTCGTATGGGCCTTATGGTGTCCTAGGGGTCTAGTTTGGTCATTTTAGGCTTGGATTTTGGCTTGTGTCACCTTCATTTGTGCTCATGAGTTAGGTCTACATATTTTCACACCTATGAATGTCAATTCCATGCTTAGGGTGTGTTTTAATGTTGAATTTAAGATTTATTATTCATGACATCCTTTCTATAATTCTTATTATGCAAATGGATAATGTTAGGACTCATCTTAAGGGCCTGCGTGTGCAGGAGAGTTCCCTAAACCTGTGAATTGGAGCATGTGAAGTGTTTCCTTTTTAAGGATGTGTCATAATTTTGTGCATAAGGTGATTTTAACTTAACATTCTTTCCATGGAGTTTTTTTTACATTTTTTAAGGCTAGGACTCATCCTAAGAACACAAGAGAGCTCCCTAGACCTATAAAATAGACCATTAGATGTGTAATCTTGTATCTTTGGCTTGTGATGGGGTAGGGGAATAGGTACCCTAGGTGAGTGGCTCACCATAGGTGTTGGAACCCAAAGTGTTTTCCAGATGATCCTATGGGTGAGTTTTTAATCAAGTGATGACCTTAAATATTAACTTGGGAAGGGGGGATTCAAAAGATAATGAAAGAGAATATAATAATGCCACACAGACCTCTTGGAGTACCGAGACCATGGGTAACTGCCAAGGTGGATCCTTATTCATAAAGAGGGGACCAGGGTTACATGGTTTTCAAGGAGGATCCCAATACATGGGTTGTGTAATGAAACTCACTTAGGTGGTATCCTAGAACCTTGACCTCGGTGTTGTAGTATGGTGATGTTTCGTATGCTTTACTCTTGCTCTTTTGAGTTTTGTTTCCTTGATTTATTTGGCCTTAGATTTCCTCAAGTCTTGAGAGTACCTTGTGTATCATCAGAAAATGGAAGCACTTCCATTTAGGACCATTTTAGCCCTCTGATTAGGTTTTCTAGGGTCATGTCAAGCTCTTTGAGTGGATCTTTGACTGGATCTAGCTTTTCCCCTTGTTCTTCTTCTCTCTCTACATGTTTCCCGCTCCTTTCTAGCACTTTTTCCTAAAAATCTGAGATCTTTGACCTCAGGGTCAAGGATGACCTTTTGGGTCAAGGTCAACCTTGACTTTGACCTAGGTCAAGGATGACCTCAACCCTAACCTAGGTCAGAGTCAACCTCGACCCTGACCCTAGGTCCCAAATTTTAGATTCCAGAGGTTTCAGGATGTCGGGCTTCAAAAAGTTTTATTTCCCACTTCTGGGTTGGCTATTTCAGATTTTAGAATGGTAAACTCTTAAATTGTATTTAATCTAGGTCTATTTCTAGGGGGTTAAGGCTTAATTGGAATTTAATTTCCCTATGTCAGCCTCTCTAGAAGTTTGTGTCCTAGACTAGTATAAAAGGAAGCCTTCCTCTCTCATTTTCACATCCATCATCCATATAATTCAAGCAAGTGCAATCAAGTGATCAAGAAATCATCAAGAAAGAAAGAAGGAGAAGGAAAGAATTCAAGAATTCATTCATCCTCAAGCATCCAAGCATTCAAGCATTCAAGATCCAATTCATCAAGGAGATTCATTGATAGCCATTGAAGGATTCAATCTCTTTGGAGCCCTCTTGTTGAAGATTCCTCCATCCACATTCATCCAAGCTTCTTCCTATTCCAAGATCCACTCAAGATTGATGTTGAAGATCTAATGAAATTTATTTGAGACATCCTACATTCAACTCTACATTCATTTGGAGCATCCATACTTGTGGATTCAAGGATTCGAATCCTCCACAAGGATTTCAATGTAAGTAAGGTGAATAGTTCCATTTACTTTGTTTGTATATTAAAATTTCAATTACATTTCAAGGTTGATTCCAAACTAGGGTTTAACCAAGGCAAACCCCTCATCCAACAAAAAAAAACCCTTTTTCTTGCAGATCCATGTGCGGGACAGTGAATATCAGTGCAAATCTGAGTACCCTTTTAGGCAAACTTCCAAGATTCGCAAACAAAATTTTTGTCAGAACAGTGCAGGGCAAGGACAACCTTTTGGGGTAAGATTGTACCCCAGGGTAAGATCTTACCCCTGTCTTGGGTCAATGATGACCTTACTTAGAAAAGAAAAAGGTTTCTGGGTTTTCTTTGTTTCTGCATTTCTAGCCCAGATCCGGTTGCAGAATTCCCCGAAACTGTACATAGATATCAAAAAATAGCATTTTCCAGATCTGTCAAACTTGAGGTTGGTATTTTTTTCAATTCAATTAAGATTTCAATACACACTTACCATAATAGAATATCAGGTTATCCTCTTTCTTCATATTCTTCATCGATTGATTCATCTATGTATTGACCATTCTCTTGTAGTTAATCGATTTGGATCTTCCTTTGGGAATTTGAGCTTAAGAAGTATATCTTATATTCCCATCCTCATCATATTAGCACTTCACACATTATTTTTTTCTTAGGAGAGCACTCTTTGTTCATCTACATTTTGGTGACCACACTTTGTTCTCCTACATTTTGGTGAGCCCACGATAGACAACTCTTTCCTTTATGGTGTTAGATCTTGCATGTATTAGGTTTCTTTTATGTGTTTGCATCTCATATAAAATAAAAATACAAAAACATTCATTTCTTTATGCTTTGTATTTTCTTAGTTTAGTTCATTTACATTGCATTGGTATACGAGCTTTACTACCTCTAGTCCTACCTATAATATTTCGGTTAGACAAAGTCGTAGACTTATGGGTGCCTTTGATCCTGAGTCTTCCTTTCCTTTTCTTAGGATTTCAGATGACAATTTGATTATTCATGACTCCAACCCTATTATGGAGAAAAAATCTTCTCACTCATCTCATGATGAGGATGATGCTTTAAGAGTCCCTCCTAAACAAGTCCAAAAACTTTCAACCGAACTTGATAAAATGGGTAGTTGACTTATCCAAGAAAACCATAATCAATATTATATTCAAGCTATAGATGCTCTTAAGAAAGTTCTTTGTGATAATGATCAAGGTGTTAATCTCCTCCGTGGTATCACTCACCTTGTGCATTCAAATGTTAAACCTTTAGTTCAAGAAGCTCAAGATTTAGGATTGATTCCTCTAGTTACTAGTGTAGAACCTTCTTCTATTCCTTTACCTAGTATTCCTACTTATACCCCTCCTTTGGTGACTACAATGATTCCTTCTCTTACTATGAGTGTTCCTCATGTATCCCTTCCTACATCACACAACCTTCTTACCATAATATTCCTTTTACTTATTCTAATCCTCTTCCAACTTTGGTTCCAAGTGTTCCTCCAATTGTGTCTTCCATTCCTGTAGCTTTATACACTTTACCTAGTGTTTCTAATGTTGCTATGCCTCCTATTTCCGCTAATGATTCAATAATCATCAGTTTGGCTCAAACTGTGTCATCTTTACAACAACTTGCATCCTTAACTCAAAACAAGTTTAGCATTCCTACATGTGATATGGGAAGTCCTTTATCCCTAGACATCATTCGTGCTCATGTTCCTCAACAAGCCAATATGCCTCATCTTGAGAATTACAATGGTAAGGGAGACCCTGTTACTCATGTTAAAACATTTCAAATCCTCTGTAGTGACTATGCTCATGATCATAGGATTTTAGCCAAGTTGTTTTCTAGAACTTTTCGTGACAAGGCCTTACAATGGTATTGTTCCTTGCCTCCTTATTCTATTGACTCTTTTCCAAAACTTGTCAATGCTTTTATTCAACAATTTTAAAAAAACATTGGTCTGCAAGTGTCTTTATTTGATTTGATGCATTGTAAAAAAAACACTAAGGAAAACTTGACTGAATTCATTGGTAGATTTAAGCATTTGCATGCTCCAATTTCTTATCTTATTCCTAATATGGATATTCAATATATTTTTATTTCAAATTTACAAAAGGATATTAGAGATAAGATTCTGCGTACTAAATTTACCTCTTTTCAACAACTTTGTGCAACGCTTCACCATTATCAATTAAAAGTGACTCAATTTGAGAGAAACACTCCAATGGCTCATGTTCCAGTTGATAAGAGTGATGCTGCTCCTAATCCAAATAAATTTCAAAAACTCAACAACTATGTCAAGATAAATAAACAAGTGAATATAGTTGCTGATCAAGTTGTCGTTGCCTCTCACAATGCCACTTTTGCATCCACTTCTATTCGTTTGAATCGTACGTTTACTCCTCTCTTTGAATCTTTATATTCTATTATGAATAGGTTGTTAACTACTAATATGATTACTTTACCTCCTATTCGACCTCTTTTACATGCTATGATAGCGTCAAAATCCTTTGATCCTAAAGCCTTTTATCAATACCATTGTCGAAATGGCCATGATAATGAGAAATGTTATTCTTTAAAACATAAGGTTCAAGACTTAATTGATTCTAATGCCTTATCTGTTGATAATTTTGATGGTAGTGGGAACAAATATGTCTCTCCTCCTAATCAAAACCTTCAAATCTAGATGAATCCTTTATCTACACATGATACTAATACCATTGCTCAGCCATCTTCTATGGATATTGTTTATGATTCAAAGATGGATGATCTTAATCATATTGTTAACCATATGGAGCATGTTGATTTGTCACAATTTGTATCTCCACTTCAGCCTCAAACTCAAACTCAAGTTCCACCTCAAATTAAATAGAAATCTCAGCCTAAACCTAAAACTCAACCAAAACCTCAAAAACAACCTAAGAATAAAAGATCCGAGGAACTCTTGATTACCTTTGAAGATTCTAAGACTATTAAAGCTCATGATGGTCCCCTTTACATTTATGCTAGGATTTCTCAGATACCTATGTGTGGTTGTCTTTTTGATCCTACATCTTTAGTCAATGTTATTACTGAAGAAAATCTTTTTATGAAAAACTTACAACGTGATTCTTATGATACATCTGATGTATGGATTCAAACTTGTAATGGTTTTCTTTATCCATCATTTGGTTCTATTGACTTGCTGGTTGAACTTGGTGGTAAATTTGTGAACACTGCCTTTGTTGTTGTTCCTACTTCTAATCAATTTCAAGTTAAGCTTGGTTTGCCTTGGTTGAATGCCATGAATGTTTTTGCTTCTCCTATCCATAAGTTTCTTAAATTTTTTCATGATGAAGAAGTGAAGATTATCAACCATAGTTTATATCAACCTTCTAGGTCCAAGGATTGTGCTACACTTGACTTCTTTTGGCCTTCAATACCTAATTCATGTCCTTCTCGACCTGATAATATTTTTGTTCATATCAAGCCTATAAGCATTGCAAGATTCTTGAGTTAAGCATGCCACCGATGGATCTTAATCGTGGTATTTTTCCTACACCTTCCATACCTCCTTTATCTATGGCTTCTAGTTCTGTTAGTCAAGCTCCTAGTGTTGCTTGTCAGTCTACTAAGAATCCTCCTATAGAACCTGTGAAGGATCTGGTAGTTGTTCCTCCTAGTTCTCAACATATTTCAAACAAGACAAAATGTAATTGATCTGCTAATGAATGTTGTAAGAAGCATCATTCTCAAGCTAAGGCTCGTAGTTCTATTATTCAAAGTTCTTTACCTTCTTTTGATCAATCTATGCATGATGTGTTAGAAGAAGTTACTACTAATAATGATGTTAAGATGAAAGATTATGATGATTACATTCATATCTTAGATCCTATTTTGATTAATCTAGATGAAGAAGATACTCTTGATGATACTAATGATGTTAATGATGAATATGAGACTATTTACATTGACATTGATTTACCTAATATGCTTTTATCACAATTAACACTTACACCTAGTATCAAACATTATGATTCTCAAGAGGATCCTTGTTTGGAACTGGCTATCATTACTATGGTGTTGGATATAGTCCCTCTTGCAAGTTACCCACCTTCCCTAAATGATATAGAACAAGATGGAGAGAGTAGGCGGCACACTTGATTGGCTAGTCCTACATGGTATCTTTCCATGTGTTTGTATGTTGTGCTTCTCTCGTAATGTGTTTGCTAAATGTTTATTAAATTCTTTTATACGACCCTTGTTGCTTTGTTGGTACAAGGTGATAAAAGAATCAAACTTGTTTTATAATTCCTATATATGTATCTTTAATCCTCTATATGTTGTTTCATGTTATGTTGTACCTGTGCTAGTGTTCATAAATGTTTCCTTGTGTAGTCTGCTTGGATTTGCGACTTGGTAGCACTGAATCTTTTTGGCCTCCATGTTGTAGTCTAAAAAGACTCTTCTTCGTAGCTCTTATGTGTTCATTCCTCCATTGTGATTGTATTTGTAATTTCCTTTGGGAATGATGACAATTCATTTACAATAATATCATATATATATTATCTTATGATCATACTGACCCCACAGTAGGTATTTTATTGTTCTATGTATGTTTATGTGGTTTTTCCCTTGATTTGTCTTCGCTTGGGGGCATACACTCTTCTCACCTGTTGCACACACACACTTTCAATATACATATATTTTTCAAGGCTTTTCTCTCCCTTTATGGATTAGTGACTAATCCCTAAAGCATGGATTTTCATTTTATAAGATCACTTGATCCCTCCAGTTTCAAATTTTGATCCCTTAAGGTCAAAGGTGTCCTTAAGACTAGATCTCTTTTACTTTTATTTTTACTCTTGTGGAATAGTATGTTCCTAAGGGTGAATCTTTGATGGGTTGACTAGTGAGTAGCCACATTCACTAGGCGGTTTAATTCCATCTTTCCAGTTAGGACCGGTTTAATTCCATACTTCCATTTAGGACTGGTTTAGCCCTCTGAGTAGGTAGTATGTGGTCATGTCAAGTGCTTTGAGTGGATCTTTGACTGGATCTAGCTTTTCTCCCCTGTTCTGCTTCTCTCTCTACCTGTTTCTAGCTCCTTTCTAGCACCTTTTCCTAAATATCTGAGATCTTTGACCTTTGGGTCAAGGTCGACCTCAACTTTGACCTAGGTCAAGGATGACCTCAACCCTGACCTAGGTCAGAGTTGACCTCAACCCTGACCCTAGGTCCAAATTTTAGATTCCAAAGGTTTCAGAATGTCGGGCTTCAGAAAGTTTTATTTCCCACTTTCGGGTCGGCTATTTTAAATTTCAGATCGGTAAACTCTTAAATTGTATTTAATCTAGGTCCATTTCTAGGGGTTAAGGATTAATTGGAATTTAATTCCCCTACTTCGGCCTCTCTAGAAGTTTTTTCCTTACACTAGTATAAAAGGAAGCCTTCCTCTCTCATTTTCACATCCATCATCCATATAATTCAAGCAAGTGCAATCAAGTGATCAAGCAATAATCAAGAAAGAAAGAAGGATAAGGAAAGAATTAAAGCATTCATTCATCCTCAAGAATCCAAGCATTCAAGCAAGTGCAATCAAGTGATCAAGCAATAATCAAGAAAGAAAGAAGGATAAGGAAAGAATTAAAGCATTCATTCATCCTCAAGAATCCAAGCATTCAAGCATTCAAGATCCAATTCATCAAGGAGATTCATTGATAGTGTAAGGAAACTCAGGTGTGGAAACAGCTTCCTACACTAATCTCTATAGGAGAGTATTGTGAAAATTCTTATAAATCCTTACAATTTCAGATTCATTAACTACTTTAACAAAGATATTGCAACCACATACCATGCATACAAAAAAATAGAGAATGACAAGATGATATACCCTGGGGAAACCTTTCGGTAAAAACCCCAGCACTCCAAAACCTGCACAATGTATTGATCAAAACTATTACAACTTACAATACACTTGCAATGCAAGTTCTTTCAAAAGATTTCCAAAACCTTGAAGACAAATCATGGCAGCATAAAAAATGTTCCAACCATACACTCGCATCACTTCTCTTTGCAACCCTAAAAAAGCTTATATCATGCGCTTCACTTTTTAGGGCTACTCCCAAAGATAACCGTATTAGGGTTTTACCATTCTCTGAGATTGGGGAAGAGTGTAGAGTACTCAAATTTGGGGAAGAGTGTACAGTACTCAAATTTAACAATTGCCACATGTCTTCACCTATCATTGAATCTTCTTGACATAGCTCTTACGTGTCATAGGAATCCGTCATAACCGTTTTAGCCATGATCTCCTTACACACAATTCAAGATGCTGACACATCAACATTATTTGCAAGAAATACATTTTACAAAACAAATAATAAGAATAGGAATTATCCAAGGTTGAGACACCTTATTCTTAACAGATAGCCCATTGAAGGATTCAATCTCTTTGGAGCCCTCTTGTTGAAGATTCCTCCATCCACATTCATCCAAACTTCTTCCTATTCCAAGATCCACTCAAGATTGGTGTTGAATATCTAATGAAATTGATTTGAGACATCCTACATTCAACTCTACATTCATTTGGAGCATCCATACTTGTGGATTCAAGGATTTGAATCCTCCACAAGGATTTCAACATAAGCAAGGTGAATAGTTCCATTTACTTTGTTTATATATTGCAATTTCAATTACATTTCAAGGTTGATTCCAAACCCAGGTTTGACCAAGGCAAACCCATCATCCAACAAAAAAAAACCCTTTTTCTTGCAGATCCAGGTGTGGGACAATGAATATCAATGTAGACCTGAGTACCCTTTTCGACGAACTTATGGGATCCATGAACAGAATTTCCGTCAGAACAATGCAGGTCAAGGATGACCTTTTGGGGTAAGATTGTACCCCGGGGTAAGATCTTACCCCTGTCTTGGGTCAAGGACGACCTTACTCAGAAAAGCAAAAGAGTTATGGGTTTTCTTTGTTTCTGCATTTCCAACCTGGATCTGGTTGTACAATTCCCTGAAACTGTACACAAACATCAGAAAATAGTATTCTCCAGATCTATCATACTTGAGGTTAGTATTTGTTTTCAATTCAATTAATATTTCAATACACAGTTACCATAACAAAATATAGGTTTATCCTCTTTCTTCATATTCTCCATCGATTGATTCATCTATGTATTGACCATTCTCTTGTGGTTAATCAATTTGGATCTTCCTTTGGGAATTTGAGGTTAAGAAGTATTTCCCATCCTCATCATATTATCACATCACACATCATTTTTTCTTAGGAGAGCACTCTTTGTTCATCTACATTTTGGTGACCACACTTTGTTCTCCTACACCTTGGTTCTATCTCCTACCACGGGGGGTGGAACTTCACTAGTTTCACATGGTTGGGTGGAAAATCTATTTTTAGGTATTGTTTGTGGTTCGTGTCTTGGATTGGATTCAGATTTATTCGGTGGTGAAGATATTCTTTGATGTATCCTATATCTCTATCTTTTCTATTCAAAATGTAAAGATGTATTGTAAGCCTTTGGGAAACTTGATGTAATTATCTCTTTGTATTCCTTCGAGCCATGTGAAGTAATTGTAATTGTAATTTGAAAATTGTAAGAAAGAAGTTATGCATTTGGGAAGGCTAGTTTCAGGAATGTCAAAAGGGATTATTTATTGGTAAATCAAAAAAGATTATGGTTAGGTACTTTCTATTCTATCTCTCTTGTAATCCTTGAAATGTAATTGAAAGTAATGATTACTAAGATGCATGTTTACTTATGTCTTGCACAAAGTAATGGTTCTATGCCAACTTTGTAATACAAAGTACTGATGGATGTAAACTTCTAAAGGGAGACCTGTCTTAATGTGTGATTTGGTGAAAAGCTATGTTAAGGGTAGAAGGGTATCTCTAGGTGAAAATAATAATGGAAAGGAACATGTAGTGTTACTGAAAATAGTATAAGAATGTAATTTCATTTCTAATGCTCTTAAATATATATTACTATGTATATGATGAGAGGTTAATAAAACTAGATTTAGATCTCAATCCTTAACTAGATGCATACAATGTTGTAGATGATGATTTTGTTGTAGTTAGGCTGGTGACAAAAATAATTCATTGGATGGTTTAATATCATAAGTAATTAGGGTTAAAGACTTTACCCAATGTCTATTTGAATCATTGAAATGGAAATGGGAAGTAAGGGTTTTAAATGGAAAGCTTATTTATGTTTTGAAAGTACAAACGAATCATGTGTAGATAAGGTTAATGAGAAAATAAATGAAAGAGAAAAGGATAAATGTATGTAGTTATGAGATAAGTGATGTTTTATTTGTTTCTATTTCATTTCTAAAAAGGATTCAATTAGTTCATTAAGGGAATGAAAATGGTTTTAATATTGGTGAAAGAATCAATAAGGGAATCTTTAAGAAAATGTTTATTTGTAGATATAATCATTGAGATGTTAGTAATGTTAAGAAAAAGTTTATTAGTTTTAATTTTGGTACTTAAGACCTGTTCTTTATGAGTTCCCTGGCTGGGCATTACATTTGGTATCAGAGCCCTAGGTTGCTACACTAGGAGCTCTAGGGTCTATTTATGTTTAACTTCATCAATTCTCATTAATTAAAGGTAAACTAGATGCCCATACTTATGTTGTATCACTCTTCCAAGATGCCTCACAGCATCGTGGAAGATCTAAGGAGAGAGCTCAAGATTCTCCCTCATCATCTTAATAAGAAAGTTCTCATAGGGAATATGTGGGAGAATAAATTCCGAGTAATGAATCTGAGGGGTCTCAAATGAGACAACTCTAATAACTGATTTTTCTAAGGCTAGAACCCATTGGAAGCAAAGTAAACCCGGAGGAAGCAAACCATTCTTACCTTTATGATAGGGGTAGAAATATAAGCCCTAGGTTTTCTCACTGAAAACCCTGGAACTCATACTTGGCGTATTTTTTATACTTAAATACATTGTGTTTCTTCTTTTGATATTTTCCTTATATCAAACTTGAGTACTAGACATAAAGGTATGTTTTCTATATTCCCACTATATTATGTTTCAAGAGTAAACCTTTTTCAAGAAATGATAGTCTATATAGATTACTTATGTTTGTATTATAAGATCCATGTGGTTCAAATAGATGTGTTTAGAAAATGGTACTGAATTCCTGATACTTGAGTGTCGTATTCTTATTGTAATTCTAGAAAATCTCAAAGAATTGTAAGGTAAGTCATTTTATAATTGATCTTATCTCTTGATCCTATGATGCTATCATAAATGTTTGACAGAATAGTTTCCAAGTTGATTCAAAAATTTATATACTTCACTTTCCTATAAATGCTAGTTAACTTCATGATTTATTATGTCTGAATATTTAAGCTAGTTAATGTGAAATTACAAGATAGATTTGAAGCATTTTTTTACTTGTAGCAAGAAGTAAGACATGATTATATGGATGCTCATAGGACTGCAAGGATTTTAGTGCTGCATGGTTATAAAACATGTATTGTAGGTCATATAAGAGTTTGAAATATTTTCCCTTCCTCAAGAACTTAGGGATTTATGAATTTATATTTTCTTGAAAATGAAATAATGTGTTGGAATTAGGTAATTTCTAATATTTCAAAATATGGTAAGATAAAGAAGTATCTCTCTTTCATATACCTTCTTAAAGTAAGAAATTGAATAGAAGAGAATGAATCTATTGTTGAAATATTCAAATGTGTCTCTCCCTTCTTTTCTCAAGGAATACGTTTAAAGGACTAAATTTTCATAGGAAAAAAAAAATCAATGTGTCATTGAGAGGAATGTGCTTTGTTAGAGGAAACCCTTGGATAAAGGACCTATGTCCCCAAGGTTTTGTAATAAATGGGACTATAATACACAATTTGTTGAAAGAAGTGGTTTATTTACATGGTAAGAATTTTGAATTATATGTGATCCACGTACGTGGTGTGAGTTAAACTAATGTAAATCATCAATTATAAGGGAATAATATGATGCTAAATAAATGAATTATTGTATAAGTATAAAAGAAAGGAAAATTGACTATTTTTATAGTATTAAAGTAATTTTTTCTTTAAAATGATTCTTGGTAAGTGTACCCTTTTGCTAGATGCCTACTAAGGGAATTAGGATCTTCCACAAGTAATATAAAAATAAATTGGTGTAGTAATTAGATACTTCGTTGGCAATATGTGTGTAAAATGAGAGTTGAAACAAACAACATTACTAGTATAAAGGAATGATGAGTCATTATGAAAGGAATAGCTATATGTTTATTTGAGTAGATTTAAGTCCTTAGATCTTTCTTAGAAAGGAAATATTAGAAGAATATGTATACTTATGTAATTCTATATGAGTCATATTGATGATGTGTATAAAGATAATAATACACGTGGTTACTCCTCAAATGTGCTCTTATTTAGACAATTGTGAAATTTATTTGCAAAAGGGCTAGTGGGTTGAAAGTGTTGATTTGATTGAATACAATGGTAGTTATAGGATTCATGTATCTCTATCTCTCTCTCTATTAAAGAATCTATGACTCTTTTTGAAAAATAGTAAATTCAAAAAAAAATTATATTAATGTTAGAATTAGATATGCTCATAAGAAACTGTATGACTTATTATGAATTTTAGGGATACGGAATTGGCTATGTAGCTAGATGATAAGTAAGACTTGAGATGAAACTCTAGCTTAAAAGAATCATGTTGAAATTCCTTAAGAATATCTTTATGAGTAAGGATCTTGTTGTAATATAATACTAATAATTGTTATAGTAGAATCATAAAAGGTATCTTAGATTACATTCTTTGAAAAGGATGTGTATTCAATCTTGCATGTAAGTTTGATGTTAGTTATTCTCCTATAGTATACCCTAGACCTTTTAGGGAAAAAAGTAACTTTGTATCATAAAAGAGATCTATTTTTGTCTCATCTGCAAGGTTACTCACAAAGCTATGTGCTGATATATGTGGCCAAATTTGAATATTTGAACAGTTTTAGTTTTTAAATGTTTACAAAGGTAGATGTGTAATAGTAGTATCTTATGTATTCTCATTGAGAAGAAATAACCCCCATATCAATTTTGTATTTAGTTTAGAGAATAAATTTTGGACTTAAATTCTTAATTGTGTGTCACATTTGGAATCTTAAAATATGTTTTGTTATTAGAAGAACTCCTGACTCCTGAGGTGTAAATTCTACCTAATATATCAATGTTAGACCAAAGTAGAAATATTTGCAGTATTGTTACTTTTATGAATGATCAATAGCTTAGCAATTTCTGACTTCCAGGAGTAAGTCGAATCTTAGGGAGGGATGATGTAATGTCCCTCCAACTCTAACATGTCCTAGATATGCTCACTGGAAGTTAGGAAGTATTATATGTGATTGTATGGTTATTTTTATAAGAGAATGATCCTTCTTGAGGTGTTTTCTCAACCCAACTCTCTTCCAACCACTATAACTTCACATTATAATTTGGGAAATGATAAATACTGTATAAGTGTGTCCCTTTATATCTTCTTATGTGTCTGATAGATTTTAGGGCCATGATGTGATCGAATCACCTGATAGATTTATATGTTTCTTTGTGAGATGCTCATTATCAATATTTATGATTATCGTAGGTTGATTGATTATATCCACTTAAGGGTCAGATGTGTTACCCACTCTAAGGATGCTACTTGTTATACTCAAGACTAGACATGATTACTACATTGAGTATTAAGGATTATATGATTTGTTCATTTTGATTAGATAATGAGTACATGTTTGACGATAAAATCAGTTTATGAAAGTTAGTAAATGATTTACATTTACATGATTATATTATGATTCATTCTTTTTATACAATATGGAGTAATTATTATTTTGGAGCTAACCATACTGATCCATTTATACTTTGTTGATTACATTATATGATGTGAGTGTAGGATGAGGAGAGGCAGACATAGTTACTCCTATAGGAGATCCACACGATGTCGCACTCTCCCTCCTTGTTTGCCACTGTTTGTGCATATATATATATATATATATATATATATATATATATATATATATATATATATATGATGAACTACAATTGATTGAATATCTGAATGAACTAAAGAAATAGTGATTAGAGATCACCGAGTACTGAAATGATATGTAAGATGATTAAATCAGTGAATATATTGTCATTGATGTCAACTAGTCTTGACAGTACTTATCATGTTAGTTACAAACATCTGAACATCTGTTGAAGGAAGAAAAGATGAAGAACTGAGATATCTACATGAGAAAAAGATGGGTATGACAAATAAGGATAAGGTAAACATTGGGTAACTTATTGATGAGTCTATGGCTTTATATTGTTGACTTGAGCATGTTACATTAATCTATTTTGAAGAAGAGATTTGAAATTGAACAAGTCAATGTGGTCGATAATTGAAGAATTCTATATGCACCGAACCAGTGCAGTGTATACCGACGGACAATATTAACCGAGCTATTTTAACTAGTTATCACCGACACATTTCTATATTAACCAAGTATAGATGAAAACATTAAATGCTAAGAATAGATGACTGAATATGATGAGCTAGATATTGTTATGATTTTGAGATTAAGGATTAAGTTTTTTATGAGATCCACGGCTGACATAATTCGGAGAAGATCTAAAGGATGAGATTGAAACATGTTAATGACACATTTGTCAAGGAAGGTTTAAGAGGCAAAATGGACGAAGGAGATTAAGCGAAAAAATTTAATGGCTGATATGAAAACGGTTTACTTGTTTATATAAGAGATATGAGTTTCATTATTGAAACATGCTGGAAGAAGAAGACTGCAAAGATTTCACATGAAGACTATTCATGATGCCTGATCAGACTGGTTATTGAAAGAACTGAGTTGCAGAGTTAACTAAGCATCATAGAACCATTTATCGAGTGACAGTAAGTTGATGAATATTGAAGAAGTGAATTTGATTAATGATCAGAGGATTTGTATGGGCTTAGCATAGATCTAAATATCTGCAATTGAGTTGTCTTTGAATCAGATCATAATGTATCAGTTTAACCATTGATTCAGAAAATCTCTTAACCGAGTGGACTTAACAGTCTTATATTCTGCCCTATGTCATTCAGAGAATGTACATTGTTATCTTGTTGACCCCATAGTAAATGTTGGTCAAAATTTAACTATTAGTGATAAATCCTCTAACCAGGTCACACCTAACAATGTGTTTGTAACCTTTAATAGGGTTGGCTCCTCACCGAGCCCACTTCAAAAGAGTGAATTATTTTGGGTTACCGGTCCCAAGTGGTTTTTTCCTTAACAGGGTTTCCACGTTAAATCATTGTGTTATGTGTTATTTGTGATGATTATTTTTCTATCATAATTTACATACTGCATACTTGATTTGGTTAGTAATCAAAGTTAGCTATTTAATAGTAATCGGTAAAGTGAATAGACAGATTGATATTTTATGTTACCGAGCTGCATAATTTGTTGGAATTATTTTATAAGGTACATCTTTGTATTTGGGACTATAGGATAACTGATCTAACTGATTCACCCCCCCCCCCCTTCTCAGTTATTATAACAATGTATATATATACACATGTTGGTGTACTCGATTGGTGTAGCAGGATGCAGGTACCATCCATCGACTCCACCTAGCTACACAGGTTTGAGCGTGCCTTCAAAATACTCAAACTGTTGTTGTGTGGAGATTTTACCAAGTTACTCTCAAAGAACTCCTATGGACTTAGGTTCTTGTTTAGGAGGTTACCTTAGTTGGGGATTTGTGTGCAGTGTTATGATTTTTGTATTGAGATTTTTGTTAAGTTGGATTTATCTCTTGTATGTGTGTGTGTGTGTGTGTGTGTGTGTGTGTGTGTGTGTGTGTTTATCTGTATTATTTTTGGATGTATATTATATATGTATATTTATATATGGGTGCACACATATATACCTATGCATATATAAATATTATAACCTATGTGCTTATTTGCAAATGTAATGGTATCTTTAATGTTTAAATAATGATTATTAAATAAAAATAATAATTAAGTAAAATAAGGCTCTTTTTGGTAAAACTAGCTACCTAGGAGATTTGAAACCGAGACCTCCCAGAAGTTAGGCTAGTATGTTTCCAATTGGGCTATGTGAGTTATTTGAGAACTCTTGTGTTCATTTTCTTGTTATGGTCTTGTTTAGGTGAATAAGTTAATTAAATAATAAAAACTTGTATAGCGGTTACGAAGATTGTTTAATTTAATCTTCAACCAATTATAGTAGTTGGAGAAGTTGTTTCCTGTAAAGCAACTCCTCCAACCATATAGTTTTCATTAAATTATTCATAACAGAGGAGTTTTGGGAGATGGGAGAGAGAGTGGAGAATTTGGGAGTTTTTCTGGAAGTATAGTTTTGGGGTTGTCTTATGTATTTCCTGTCATCATTATAGTTATGTAAGGAGTGTGTGGAGATTCTTAGAGGAGGGAGGAAGAATTGATCTTAGAAGGATTGAGGAAGATTATCCCAGAAGGCTATCATCACTCAAAATTTGGAAGTTTGTTGTGGTGTGCTCAAACCTTGGAAGGGATTCTCCGTAGGACTCCATGTAGGATCTGGAACCAAGAAGAATCACCTTCTTTCCTGTAGGCTTGTGTGTGTGTGTTTTTATGAAATATATAATTTATTATGTGTGTTTTAAATCTACTATGGCTATATGAATAATTAGATTTTTATTTTGTTATTAAAAAAGATATTGCATACGAGACGTGTTTATGAATATGTCTGTGAGATTTCTGGTTCAAATCTCTTCTTGGAAGTCTATGATTGGTTATATGATTGTAAATTGGCATATTTATCTATGTATATGTGGTTTAGGGAATTTAAGGGAAGGTTAGGAATTATTAGGAAGGTTTTATGTGAGTTTTCCCTTCCTGTGGCATATGCAAATTTATGTTTTCATTTCTTAGTTTTGACCTTTTGTTTGTGTTTTAAGTTAACTGGTGTTTTGAGGAAGTGTTTTGGATGTGGTAATGATGTACCTAAATCAGGTATGCCTAAGGGAACCTTTCTTAGGCACTCTCCACACTTCAAATTTCCATTTTTAGGCAATTCTGAGCAATTTTGTGACAATTCTCGTATGAGCAAATAACCTTGAACCTGTTTACTCGTATGATTCTATGTGTATACTCATATGGGCCTATGGGAATACTCATGTGGCCCTATGATAATACTCGTATGGGCCTTATGGAGTCCTAGGGGTCTAGTTTGGTCATTTTAGGCTTGGATTTTGGCTTGTGTCACCTGCATTTGTGCTCATGAGTTAGGTTTGCATCTTTTCATACCTATGAATGTCAATTCCATTCTTAATGTATGTTTTAATATTGAATTTAAGATTTCTTATGTATGAAATCCTTTCTATGATGCTTATTATCCAAATGGATAAGGTTAGGACTCGTCCTGAGGGCCTGAGTGCGCATGAAAGTTCCCTAAACCTATGAATTGGAACATGTGAAGTGTTTCCTTGTTAGGGATGAGTCATAATGTTATGTATAAGGTTATTTTTAGTTAAAATTATTTCCATAAAGTTATTTTCACATGTGTTAAATCTAGGACTCATCCTGAGAGCACAGGAGAGCTCCCTAGACCTATAAAATAGACCATTGGATGTGTAATCTTGTATCTTTGGCTTGTGATGGGGTAGCAGACTAGGTACCATAGGTGAGTGGCTCACCATAGGTGTTGGAACCCAAAGTGGTTTCTAGATGATCCTATGGGTGATTTTGTAATCAAGTGATAAACTTAAAAATTAACTTGGGAAGAGGGGATTCAAAAGATAATGAAAGAAAATATAATAATGCTACACAGACCTGTTGGAGTACAAGGACCATGGGTAACTACCAGGGTGGATCCTTATCCATAAAGGGGGGACCAAGGTTACATGGTTTATAGGGAGGATCCCAATACATAGGTTGTGTGATGACACTCACTTAGGTGGTATCCTAGAACCTTGACCTCAGTGTTTTAGTATGGTGATGTTTCATATGCTTTACTCTTTCTCTTTTGAGTTTTGTTTCCTTGGTTTATTTGGCCTTAGATTGCCTTAAGTCTTGAGAGTACCTTGGTTCTATCTCCTAGCATGGGGGGTGGAACTTCACTAGTTTCACATGGTTGGGTGGCAAATCTCTTTCAAGGTATTGTTCATGGTTCGTGTCTTGGATTGGATTCAGATTTATTCTGTGGTGAAGATATTCTTTGTTGTATCCTATATCTCTATCTTTTGTATTCAAAATGTAAAGATGTATTGTAAGCCTTTGGATAACTTGATGTAATTATCTCTTTGTACGCCTTCGAGCCATGTGAAGTAATTGTAATTGTAATTTGGAAATTGTAAGAAAGAAGTTATGCATTTGGAAAGGGTAGTTTCAGGAATGTCAAAAGGGATTGTTTATTGGTAAATCAAAAAGGATTATGGTTAGGTACTTTCTATCCTATCTCTCTTGTAAGCCTTGAAATGTAATTGAAATTAATGATTACTAAGATGCATGTTTACTTATGTCTTGCACAAAGTAATGGTTCTATGCAAACCTTTGTAATACAAAGTACTGATGGACATAAACTTCTAAAGGGAGACCTATTTTAATGTGTGATTTGGTGAAAAGCTATGTTAAGGGTAGAAGGGTATCTCCGAGTGAAAATAATAAGGGAAAGGAACATGCAGTGTTACTGAAAATAGTATAAGGATGTAATTTCATTTATAATGCTCTTAAATATATATTCCTATGTGTATGATGAGAGGTTAATAAAACTAGATTTAGATCTCAATCCTTAACTAGATGCATACAATGTCGTAGATGATGATTTTGTGGTAGTTAGGCTTGTGACATAAATAATTCAGTGGATGGTTTAAGATCATAAGTAATTAGGGTTAAAGACTTTACCCTATCTTTATTTGAATCATTGAGATGTAAATGGGAAGTAAGGGTTGTAAATGGAAAGCTTGTTTATGTTTTGAAAGTACAAATGAATCATGTGTAGATAAGGTTAATGAGAAAATAAATGAGAGAGGAAAGGATAAATGTATGTAGTTTTGACATAAGTGATGTGTTATTTGTTTCTATTTCATTTATAAAAAGGATTCAATTAGTTCATTAACGGAATGCAAATGGTTTTAATATTGGTGAAAGAATAAAAAAGGGAACCTTTAAGGAAATGTTTATTTATAGATATAATCATTGAGATGTTAGTAATGTTAAGAAAAAATATATTAGTTTTAATTTTGGTACCTAAGACATGTTCCTTATGGGTTCCCTAGCGAGACATTACACCATGTGCTCCATCCAGGTGCCCAGAACAAATCAAAGCATCCACCATCTAATACATGAATGATCCCACCTCTTATTATGACAAAGACTCATGACATACATAGAAGCCATCCAAAGAGAAATTCACCCAACCTGTCACACAAGAAACATAAATCATGTACCAACTAATATCCCAAGCACAAATACTTAGTCCAAAGGTAGTCACATGTATATGTAGTTGTCAAAACCATAGCTGAAATAGCACCGACATCAAGTGCTAACCCATCCAACTATCCATACCTCTAAGGTATACCAAGTGAATCCCAAATCAACATATCCAACCTGCAACCACAAGCCTCAAGTGCAATACTTACCACATATACACCAAGAAGCTCCTACTACAAAGGTAATGTCAAATCTAAAATCAATCCACTCACAACATCTCCTAGAAGTTAATCCATGTAGTATCAAGGACATCTCCAACAATATGCAACATATAAACCAATATCCTGCAAGAACAATTCTCACAACAAGTCTCCAAAACTCTCCCATGTTCTCCACAACCAACAAAGAAAAGAGATTAGGAATAACCATGTCATCTCTCACATGACATGCATGAACACAAACCAGTGATCAAAAAATCCAACCAATCTCAAATCCAATGTAAGTGAAAGTAAACATCTAGGAAGATAACCAAGACCAAAGAGAAACTATGCAAGTCATAATTTGTATCATGTCCTTTACACACACCTCTAGATGCCAAATGTGCCGAGTATGATCTCCTCCATAACCCCCCCCCCCCCCCCCCCCCCCCGCCCCTAAAAATAAAATAAAAAAAGAAGCCACAACAACACCCAAACGATATTATATAACCAATCATGGATGTAAGCCTCTCACAAGAAGATCAAACTCATAACCATTCCTAATCCAAGGAATATGCCCAATAAAACCATCTCCTAAACTCAACCATGATGATATCATAATAAAAACATATGCATAAGGAGATAACCAATGCCCAAAACATCTCTCAAATAAACCATGCAGAACTAACTCACACCATAGCTCAAGATCCATAACCATGAAATATAAGCATAAACATAATGCACCTGAGAAGAAAAAAAGGGCTATACCTCTCAAGTAGTAAACCAACAAGTAGACCAAGAGTGGGGAATGAGATTGCTCGTCAAGCTATCAAAGTCTCCAACCAAGACTAATCTAAGAACGCACTCCTCTCAAGTCCATATCAGGTGAATGCTTCTCGGTCTTCCTGCTAAAACCATCAACTGTCCCAACACATACATCTCTAATCCCAAGAGAAAATCAACATCGTCTTTATCTCTAAGTATCCATGAGAACCTATAACCAATCAATCCATGCCAACTCCAAATGCAACATAGCAATATCATGAATTATCCAGGAAATGATCAATGTACTCAATACCTGCAAGAAACTAAACCAAGTTCAATGTCACAAATCTAAATTAGGAATTAGAATCATAAACATGGCAACCATGATCTGAACCATCTCAACCAAAGAGATAACATGCTCCATATGAACATACTATAACATGCCAAAACTCTAAACGTGTATGAAGAGTATACCATGACATAATAATGAAACCATCCTAAAATCAAGGATAACATGTCAAATGAAAGAATAAACCACACCTCTACCAAGAATCCCATGAGTCCTCAAGATGTCACCATCTCCACACACCATGAAGATAACCACCACCTACAAGTGCACTAGTAAATGTCAAAGACGCTTCTGCAGCAACAGGATCTAAGACACCCTCCAACATTTGCAAGCACTAAATCCATGTAACTGCCAACAACTCCCACTCAACCGTGGTATTGAGTCACCCATGGAATCATGATATCCATCTCCTACACCAAGAAGATACAAAACCACCAACAACCAAACCAGGAACCAATCCTGCACCGTCACATCATCACTGTCACAAGCTCCCACTGAACCGTGTATCCAAGCTATCCATGACATCATGATAAAACCATCTTCTAACATAAGAATCAACCAAAGCATCAAACCATCAAAGAACTCAAAGTGCACAATCATGAGCTCCCT
The DNA here is from genome assembly GCA_027943335.1 of Chamaecyparis obtusa. Classification (NCBI taxonomy): domain Eukaryota; kingdom Viridiplantae; phylum Streptophyta; class Pinopsida; order Cupressales; family Cupressaceae; genus Chamaecyparis; species Chamaecyparis obtusa. Next base: position 22,598 of record BSBK01006626.1, read on the forward strand.
AAAAGAAACCAAAATAACCATGATGTTCAACCAAGAAGATATGCCACCATAACTAAATCAGGAATCCAAACAAATAATCATCAACCAAAATACCTATTAGCATAACATAGTTAACCATAATCCCCCACCATGATTGTACCTGGTAACAACATCTCATCCACTCTACATGAAGACAAATCAACAAATGATGTGACAAAACCATGCCACCAATCTAAATATGTATCAATAATGAAATATCGATGGGCATAGACAACCCATATACAAGCCATAAATGCAACCTGTAAGTATAGACCACTTACACAAATGTACAACTTGTAGACCCAACAAGGCATCATATATATCCAAATCAAACTGATAATCATGTCAACATGAGACCAAACTAATATATAAACTAAGTATACAATGACATCAAATACAAATCTCTAAAATAAACCATGTCATAAACTCGCAATGTCACCATAGTCAATATAACCATAAACCTGTTCAAATCAATATATCAGCAAATAAATCATGTCAAACCTACACCAAATCTTAACCAATGTGTAGAGATCTCCAAGAGCTTTATGTCGACTATTTGAAGTCCAAAATCCGACTTTGTATGCCCAAGTTACGCTCATTTGAAAAAATAGCCTCCTGGGCCATAAATACAATAACAGATACCTAGCCAATATGCCCAAAAAATTAATTTTCCAATTTCTCTAAACTGCCCCATATGCCATAAAATATTTTTCATTTTTATTTTTTCTCATAGGTCATGACCCGGCCCATAATACACATGGCATATATAAAAACTAAGCATATAGAAGATAAAGGCTATTGCACAAAAAATACTTAATAATACCTTGGTTGAATTTTAAAAAAAAATTAATTTAAAACAAAGTTTTTATTTTTTAATTTTTTTTTTTAAAAACTTTATAAAAAACATTGGGGTTAACCTTGTGGGGGGCCCACACCCCACTGTCGGCAATACCCTAGTTGGTACCCATAGCCTGGGGTCCGGTGGTACCCTAGTCGGACAGTGGTATGGTACCACTGCCGGCAATGGTACTGCCGACAGGCGATACCCTGCCACAGTCTGCGGACGGGGTATCTTGCCATAGTCAGCTCTGCCCCAAAAACTTTTTCAAATTATTTATTTATTTCGATGTTGCAGGTCAATGGGCTTTTTTATTATTATTATTTTATTTTTGCAGACGAAAAAAATTGACAGCCGTCATGACCTAAAACTAAAAAAAATAATTGCATTTTCCATCAACTTTGTCAAATATGGGCAAATTTTATTTCAAAATTCATGGAAAGGCCAACCCATATCCAATGGTGAGGTCTATTTCTACCTAGGAGGTCATCTCTGCAAACTCCCCTCCAAAACCCTCATTTAGATGAAACAATCCAAAAAACTCTTTTCACCAACAATTTTCCATGACCAAAATCTGCCAACAACCCATCATAACATTAAACCCAAAACCCTCATATCTGCAATAAACAACCTTCAAAACTCATATATCTTGTCATTTCTTACATCTTTTCATGCATTCTCATGGATTCAACCTAGGGTTACAACACCACAACCATAGCTCGGATACCACTTGTTAGGAAACTTGCATACAACAATATGACATTTCCACACAACCCATTATAGATCTAATACAAATAAACACTTAGAATCCACATGCAAGAGAAAAAAAATAACATACCCACAAAATGTGACATAAGATATATCCTAGGAAACCCTCATGAGGAAAAAACTCAGCCTCCAAAAGCATCCATCACCATATATTATTCAGCAAAACACCATTGCAATACAACCATGGAAGCCTTCAAAGCCCTAGCCACAACCAAACAATCCATGTGAACAAGCATGAATCCACACATCCCATGGCATGCTTCCAACCTTCACAAACGCTACCTTTGGCTAACCTATATAACTTCAACAACTACCCTTGTGGTTGCTTTTATAAAAACAAACTCCCACAAAACCACCAAGTGGTATTACATAAACCATGTGCTACCAAACCCTATTGACCCACATTTAATATTGGGTACTTTATTTACTTTATTTCCCCAATATTAAATAATTACATCAAATAATATCACAATGTTACAATACCACTCACAAATAATATTCTATGGGAATCTCTACATGTTGCACGTCCATCTAGGAGTAACATTTACATAATAAAATGAAGTAATACAATAATAAACATTATTATGCAAGGTGTACAACACCATTTTCTCAATAGAGAGTGCTACAAGACATGATCATGGATGGTATAGTATTTGCATGGGGACCATGTATGCTTGCTATGACATAGTATCACTTACACAATGTAGCGTATAGTGGCAGATTGTCTGTTAGCAGGGAGATCACACTATTGTAGATTTGGGCATGTGAGGACATAGAAGTCTTTCCTCCTATAACAGATAGACGAGTTATACAAGATATACTGCATGTGTATTGTTATGCTAGATCACTCGCACATGAGTCATTGGGATACACTTGATATTAGGGGCATGAGATTGACACACTAAGGGACTTTACTTGGAGACCATACAAAGATTGCTCCTGTTGGGATGACGATGGGGATCACCTTCCTTATTGTCATCAAGAGAGATACTTGATCAGAAAGACTATCATTAGACATGTGGTTATAGAGCTCCAATTGCCAGAGAGGGTACATAAATAGTTTTGGGAGAAACATGATGTGCCGATAGGCATAGCATTATTTGCTCACTTGAAAGGCATGGTGAGGGACATGGGGTCCAGCCATCAGACCACAAGTAGCATATTTAGAGTTTGCAGAGCTACAATCTAGATAGTGAGGAGCAGGAGTAGATATGGTAGATGTAGGGACCACACCATAGTATGACAGGTGGTTTGTTGAGCATAGGTTGATTCCATTGACATATCCTAATATTCCAGTTCCTAGAGTGGCACTATGACGACAAAAGACAATGGAGGAAGCGTTGAAGAGGATCAAGTAGTAGAGGGAGCAGAGGGGGGAGATGATAGTACTATGGGGTGACGGAGGTTGAGGAGGATGAGGAGACAAAGTCTAGTGGCGAGGATAGTGATGATGAGGATGGAGATAGTCATGATGCCATACATATGCATGTGGAGAAGGACAGATAGGCTCCACTAGAGGACATACAGACATTATAGGTTCCTGAGGACATGCAAATGCAAAATATTGTTGTAGGTAACGAGGTTGACATTCCATATGATAGCACCTTGAGGGAAGCAATCATATTTCAAAGGCAACATAATGCAAATCTAATGAGACAGATAATTGGACTCCTGGTTGAGAGAGTAGTCTGGAACACAGAGGAAGTAGAGCTCATTACAAAGATGGGCGGGTTGACAATAGAGAGAGATGCAGTGATAGTCTCTCGAGATAGAACTTTGTCCAAAGTGCAGAGAGCAAAGGAGGATGATCAGGCATTTATTAGCAGTATTACAAATTATGTTGAACCTGCATGCCTTACTTTATGCAAACATCTTGATTTTGTACTCTGATAAGTTGTATGGTATGGATATATATGAGATGCAACTACTTACTTTTATATGTGATGAATATACATGCTTTTTACTGTTCTATACAATGATGCTTATGTGATGCCATGCTTTTATTTGTATGATGCATTTATTGTATATGATGGATAGACATATTTATGCAATGTGTTATGATACGATGACATGTATGCGAAATGAAATATTTTTATATTTTTTCTGCTTTGTATGCAATGGATATGCAACTATGATATGTATGTACCTTAATAATGTTTGAATACAGGATGTACTTATTTTTGTGTACTAGAGTACTAAACCAAGAGGACTGCAAGGGCTAACTGAAGAAACGTTAGCAAAAAATGAAAATTAGACAAAGAAATGTTGGTGAGGATGAAACTTGCTTTCATAAGTGCATTTTTATCAAGAGAGTTTTATTTAATATGGAAAAACAAATGTGTCACATCGTGGCACAAAAAGCCAAAGCAATAATGCAATCCCTTTGCAAAACATAGACACATTGCAAACAAGGAATGATCTCATTCGTCCTTAAACAAAATAGTATGTTAAGGGTCAAGGTATGTGCATCGATAGTCAAAGGTTAACATGCATATTCACACACACAAAACTTCACAAGAATATCCCACAAACAAAAGACAAAATAAAAAGGATCATGAACCATCCCGACCACTCTCATCACTTGGTGATATCCTGGAAGAACATAGGAACATGATCGAAGATAAATCAATAAAAGATAAGACTCAGTGGACCAAGCAAGCCAACAACAATTCCTAATTTTGTTGTCACTATATAGTACATGTTTTATTTGATAAGATGATCATAATAGTCTTTAGTTTCAGGAATGAAGTACCTCATCTAAGACAAATACAGTCTTGTTTCAAGTATACCACACGCTATATAAGACACAATGATGATTGATGAAGGACTTATAATAATAATGTTGATTGAATGATTAAAAGATTGTTTGATTAATAAGACAAATGATTGAACAAAGTTGCTTAGACTGATCGTTTATTCAATTGCATAGATTGTCTGTTGACACATGATTTTGCTAAGCACCTTGTTTATTAGTCTTCAATCTGTGTCTATTATGATATTTGTCTTTCACAAGAGGAATGATTTACTGATGAAACCACTATATATATATTTATTGCTGTTTTTTAAGGATTTTGGGAAAAAAAATGCACTTTTTAGGGGGCATTTAATAAATTTTAAATAAAATTTAGAACCTTAAATGATTTATAGAGATTTTTTAAATGGCTTTTTATGATTTTCATGACTCTTATTACTAAATATTAATATCTCCTCAAATATTAATACTACTCTACAAATACTTGTCCGTAAAATATTAGTATTTAAAAGGATTGTATTTTTTTTTTTTTTAATGACCTATGACATTAATATTTATTATCATCACTTTTTATTGAGCCAAAAAGTAATAACAATCCACTCAACACGCGTAAATGGCTACAGGAATTACCTTTTTTAAGACAGGTGCAACCTATTGTACATCTGCAGGTACTCACTATGTTCAGGTTCACTATGCCTTCCATATAATGTTTTATTTAGGTAGCAAACATACAGGTCTACTACAGATACACACAATTTATTATAAAGATATCCTACACCTATGTACATTAGATACATTGGTCTCGGATTCATTTTACAGTAGCGGCTATGCAGCCACGAAAATAGACATCATATCAAGGGGGCACTTTTCAAAAAAAAAACTTAGTGTACTAAGTGCCCCTTGGTATGATGTCTATTTTCGTGGCTGCATAGCCGCTGCCTCATTTTACCACTTCTGGGATTGACTGCATACTTGAAAACTGACTACATTATTAATGATTGAGAGTAACTGATGTAATTATTGGAAACCGATGAATGCAGCAGGGCATAACTGATATATTCCTGCATATCATTTCTCTTCAGAGTCCACCATAAACCAGATGTGAACAGTGATGCTGCAAAGTCCATTATAAGCTGCCAAACACACTAGGCCTTAAATTTGCTACTTTGAGTCTTTACTTTTCACTGGTATAAAGTTCCCTACAAAATAAAAAACCAACTAGATGATATCAGGTAACAGCAATCTCTAGGCTATAAATGGATGTTCCATGGACAAATCAACTTTGTTTCACTCCAAATCTTTCAAATATTAGGCAAAACCAGCATCACTCGGTACAAACTACGAGCTGATGAAAATGTAAATGATAGTTGTTAAGAGGAGTGCAATGAACATAAATTGCGTACATTTTAGCAAAAAGGGACACTACCCAGAAGTGGGCACACGATTGCCCGCTTAGACCATACAGCAAAGACAGTTGAAAGCCTATAGAATAATTTTTAAAAATTATGACAATAATACAAATTCTTCATTTACTTCTTCTGACTTGCACTCCTCGAGAACATAACAATGAGATGTTACAAAGAATCTTTAACAAACTTGATCAAGGCCAAGTGCTACAAAAACTTTTAAGTACACAAAAGAATTGCAATAGTAAGCCGATTAAATCCTTGATAAATAGTTCTCAGTGATGATTTGAACTGCAGAATACTGGCAAGATTTAGCTTGATGCTGTTGATTTAGACATTGCCTGCTTCACAGCATGGGAATAAGTCTTGTGCTGATAGGTCAGCGTAAACTCAAGCAGATCTGACAAAGAGGTTTTTGGTTCCCACTCTGCATTGAAATTCTATATATTAACTGAGCTGAACATGTGGTTAAAGTTGCACATAAACCAAGCCAATGTCAGAACATAGAAATTTGAAATGAACTGACATACCAAGTTGTTGTTTAATGATAGTCATGTCTGGTATTCGCTTGTCACTATCATCATAACCTTCACCATAAAATTCCTTGGAACTTACATCAATAGTTGGCTTGTCCAGAGGTGGTTTACCACTTACTTTAGAGTATACCTTAGCACAGCAAAAAAACACAGAAAAATTGTTTAGTACTAGGGAAAAAAGTGAGGGTGCACATTCTAAATAAGAAGCGCTGAATTTATGCTTCAAGCTGCGAACACGTATTAATAAAGCTATAATACCAACCAAACATGTATTCACACCTTTTATTACCTTGTATTTCACACGGCAGTTCCCATGTTGAGACTTTAATATGTAAGCCTTTAATTGGTTTGTATATAAAAAATGAGCAATTTCAAACATTTCAATACCCATAGAAAGGTCTAGTATGCAGAAAACAATAAAGGCTACCAAGGGGTTAATTGTGTCATGCATTAGCTAAGAAAACATTGATGTAAATTGCACTACGAACACATACACATCATCAAAATTATGGAGCATACACAACCAGTATGTCTAGTTTTCAGCCACCGTGTATAGTTTCTATGGGGATTCTAAATATCTGTAAAGCCAGGGCTATTAAACGTGCAAATAGTTTTAGTTGCTAGATTCTAAATATAATGTTTTATAGTAACATGAATCAGGACTCATGTTTTTGGTAACATCTTATGAAATCCAAGATTGTCTTCAAATGAAATAATTTCAACAAAACATTTCACTTCAAGTAACACACCTCAGTCATCAACTCAGCCAACTGCCTCACAGTCACTTCATTATTGGGATTGCCTACGTTGAAAATGTGGCCAGTTGCCCTCAAGGGGTTTTCCTGTCAAAGTCAATAAGTTAGATGATGAAAGAACATGAATAAACAAACATCCAGAGAACAAACAAAGTGACTTACAATCATCCGGAGAACAGCCTCAATGGCATCCTTTATATAAACAAATGTCCGCTGGGACTGTCCTCCATCTACAAGTTTCAATGGCTCACCCCGCAATAAACCCTGAGATTGATAGTTACTGATCAGAGCCATCATATGAAATGCTTGATCCATAATCATTTAGCCAAAGGCAAATTTAATATGAATGTCTTGAAGCCTCCCATTTCCTCATCGTTACTTGACCAGCCAAAAAATTTAACCTTTATCATAGTTATAATAAAGGAGGAGACCAGGGTATAGTGAAACTTACATTGCTAAAACAGGCAAGAACCCTTGGTACACCCTCACTAGGTCCATCAATTCCAGGAATAAAATCCATCCTTGGTCCAATCCAGTTGAAGGGTCTCACAATTGTAAATTCAAGGCCATTCTCAGCTCCCTCAGCTGGAAATTTTCAAATTAAATATCAGAAAAACATTCCAATGTATTATCTGCATTTAATTTCAAACAGCCATTAATGTTCTTACCATAAATAAGCCTCTCAATCAGCTGCTTTGCACATGCATATGACCATCGCTGTTTCTCAATTGGACCAAATATACAAGGAGATTCATCCTCTTTAAGTACATAAAATTCAGGGTCCTGGCACACATCAAAGTTTTTGTCAATGGAAATTCCACAGAAAAATATAATTACATGTAAAAACAGAACAATTCAGCTACAGAAATGGTGGAGAATGACTCCTCAGTATACCTGCCGCAGGGGATGATCTTTTGGAAGAAAGCTCCCAATTGTCTTTCCATAAACTTCACAGGTTGAAAAGTGAATCAAGCGTTTGTTGTTCTCTGAGCAGTACTTAACCTAAATAACCAACAAGATCAAGATTTCAGATAAATGATCGATCCCTTGTCCAGGTGGATTTGTAAGGCTTGGATCACTCCCAAATTTGGTCCCGAACTCAGAAGTACAAAATCTGAAATATGCAGATCTTATAGACCAACATGTCTTGCAGGTTATGCCAGAACCTCAAAGTTCACCTTCTACTTCTATAATTTTGTTCTTTCAATTATGATCCCATCCTTCAATACATATTATGATGGTAAGAAATGTATATGCAACTCCTATGTGTCATACTTACTACCCACATTACTATCTTATCTTACTAGCAAATAGTGATTCTACTTCTGTGAAAAGAAATTATTTCAACACCAGTTCATTGTAACAAACAACAACACTTACCACAGGGAGAGCATCAATGAAATTACTGTAAATTGTATCAAGAGGTCGTGTATTATAATCTGCTGGCGTGCATATAGCAGCTAGATTGATTGTCTGCAAAATGACAAAACAATATTGAACATATCAGTCTCAGCATTTTAAATTTGTAATCTAGAGTTAGTCTTAACAAAAGACAAAAATTAAATAGTAACACATCCATTTAGAACATTCGCCTAACCAGTAGTTTTGGTAAACAAAGGATTGTGGGGTCAAAAAAAAAAATATAGTTATATAAGTGAACATAGTTATTTTTTAAAAAATCGGATAACCTCGAAAGCCAGCATTCTTCTAACAAAGACGGATAGAAACACAGTCCCCACCTTCCTAGCACACCCAATGGGCCAAAAGAAGTAAGAAGATTCGAGATGATGAGAGATTTGCTATTCATAAAATATTGTTCAGTGTTTGACAAGTAAATGCAACACAGAAGATGTTTTGCTATCACTCTGATGATGGATCTTGGATTAATGTAAACAAAACAAAGACAATTTTTCCAAAAGCGCTTGCTTCCAATCTAATAGATTGTGAAGACCTCATGTATACTAAGTTAATGTAGTTTAAATATCAGAAGCGTGGATAAATACAAACTAAAAACAGCTACATCTAATCTCCAAATCTACATAATAGTTTCAGAGACCATGTTATTGGAAACATTAGGAGTTTCAGAAACCATACTATTGGAAACATTACCAGCAAGAGGAGCAGCTTTCCATGAGAGCTTACAACCAAATGTAAATGAAATAAAGTTGTACAAAATCACCCTATATCAATGGTTGTTTATTCTTCATATGCAAATAATGATGTTACAACTTAAACAATAACGAAAACAAAGATAAATATATTTAGACACTGGGAAAGTGGAACTGTCAATATCATCTAAAAATACATTATAGCACATATACCCGCATGCTCCACATGTCCAAGCATTATCAGTTCAACACATTGTTAGCAACCTGCATTTCATTCAAAGTTCCTTCCAGAAGCAGCAACCTTTGCACTAGCTCACCAAGCCTAATTTCCTTTCTATTACAGATATTTCAGCTTTTACCATCTAGAATCTCACAAGCATGTTGCTTTTTTTAATGTTCTACTCGTAGAAAATCCTTCCAAGAAGCTGAAATTTCAAATGTCTGAAAGTGATCAAAATGAAGGCTTTCTTGATAATGCATCAGCAACAACATTATTTTTCCCTTTGACAAATTCAATATCAAAGTCATATCCTTTAAGCTTACTCAAACATTGTTGTCTTTCATTTAATTCATTTTGCTCCATGAAATACTTGAGGCTATCATGATCAGTCCTCACTAAAAACATGCTGCCCACAACAAATTGGCAGATTTTTATGTGCATGCATGTTGCCAACATTTCCTTGTCATATGTAGAAAACCTCTTTTCACCCTCATTCAATCTTCGGCTCTCATAAGCAATAGGATGTTTGTCTTGCATCAAAAAAGCCCCATTATCAATATTGGACACATCACACTTGAGCACAAAAGGTTTAAAGAAGTCCAATAAAGCCAAAACAAGACAAGCACTCATTACCTTCATAAGATGGTCCTGTAGTATGTAAAAATGTAAATAAAGAACAAGCATATTCGACTAAACTTATTCCTACATAATCACACACACCTCAAATGATATAGAAATAAGCATGCAAAAGTGATGAATAAAATAAGAAAGAAACTTAAACTACTCAAAACAATAACATGCAAACCTCCAAAATGTTGATATGTTGTAGATGAGGGAATGTGATCGCTCACAAACCAGCAGCATGACAATGCACAAAGAGATGATATATTAAATGAGGAGAGGGCTCTCAATTTATAGGCTTTTGAGAGCAATGAACGGTTGAGATTCAAAATGAGATGAAGGGCTAGGATTGCACAGGATCAATGATGTGGCAATGAGGTGGATGTCAAATGGGCAAGAGGGTTGACCATTCAAAAGGGATGAGTTACTCACACATGTGTGAGCAACCTTGAGGAGTGGGACAATAAATGCCAAGTGGGGGACAAGTGTCAGAGTTGAGAGGCTCAAGAAATCTCACACGTGTGAGCAAGGCTCAAGAGAAAGTGGGAGACAAATGTGTAAGAGTTGAGTGGCTCAAGATAAGTACACATGTGGGGGTGGAATGTGATGGGACAAAAGTTGACCTAGGTTTGCTAATCCATTTGATTAGGATTGTGCAAATGATTAGGGAGTGATTAGGTGGGAGATTAGGATTAATTAGTGAGCAAGTGGATTGGTTTGAGTTAGAATAATGGGTTAAGTTAGAGAAGTGAAGTAAGGTGGGGGTTAAAGTTAGGAGTCATGTGCTCAAATAGAATTAAATGCATTATTTTAATTCCAAGTGGGAGGAAATGGACTAATTAAGTAAATAAAGTCATTTACTTAATTAAATGAAGGGTTAAGATGCAAGTGGGATTTTTAGGATTGGTGCAAGCTTGTGAGGGGAAATAGGATAGGTTAGTTTAATTAATTTAAAATTAATTAAACACTTGAGAAATGAGATAGGATAAGATTAAATAAATGAAAAATTTATTTAATCAAGGATAGGATAAAGGCTAGATTTTAATTAAATAAATGTAAATAAATTTATTTAATTAAGGATAAAGGTTAAGATAAAGGATTATTAAATAAATAATTAATATTTATCTAAATGACTAAGATAAGGGTAATTGTGTTCATAGTATGGACAAATTTTGGTGTCTACAAGTCCATGAATCTTAAAAACTCAGTCGTCCAAACAAAGGCATCCTTCTTTGTCAAATATGTCAAAGGAGCGGTTAATAAAGAAAAATAAAATCTCTTCACAAATCCTCTATGGTGTGTGGATAAACCAATGAAGCCTCTCAAATCGGACACATCCTTTGGAGGTGGCCATTCAAGTATAGCTTAAATTTTCTCCCTATGTGCCTTCACACCACCTTTACCAATGACATATCTTATATATAATAGCTCAGTCATGCCAAACTTGCACATAGAGGCTTTCACAAAAAGGAAGTTAGCTGCAAAGATACTTAATACCTCATCAAGGTGTCGTATCCATTCCTCCCATGTCTTGCTACGCACCAAGATGTCATCAAAGAAAACTAGCACAAATTCCACAACTGCTTGCTGAACACATGGTTTATGAAAAGTAGTTGGAGCATTTGATAACCCACCCAAAAGCTATCTAATGCACATCTTGCTCCCGAAGCCAAATCTAATGGTATCCAAAATGAAGATCTTTGTTGGAGAAACAAATCGCTCCAAGTAGCTCAACCATCAGCTCACCAATGCACAAAATAGGATAATTGTTTTTTATGGTCTTCTCATTTAGTGCACGATAATCAATGCACATCCTCATGGTACCATCCTTCTTCACCTAAACAACATACAAAGCAAAGAGGCTAAAGCTAGACCATGTATGTCTTGCATCCAACAACTCTCAAAAAGTCTTCTTGATCTCATCCTTAAATTGTCTAGAATGATGATAGGTATCCGTAACAATTGTCTTACTATCCACAATCTCAATAACATGCTCAAAAAAACGATTTGGTGGTAGATTTGAAAACACCACATTATGCTTGTCCAATAAGCCTTGTATGTCAACATGATATCCATATTGTCTTGAATCAATAAACTGATATAAAATGAACACTACACTACCAACTCTCTAAATGCCAAAAAACTCTCTCCACCCTCCTAGCTAATATGATTCTAGGAGCATTTGAAGATAAGCTTTGTAATACCACCCTTCGACCATTGATGTAAAACTCAACATCATAGTCTTAAAGTCCATGACATGTCTTATAGAATGCAACCACTAAACAACCAACACAACATTGGTCTCATCAATGTCAACCACATAAAATCATCAATAAAAGTGCAATTGCCCAAAGGCATACTCAATTGTGGAGGACGATTAACACAATGCAACATTGTGCCACTCGTCAATACTCAAAAGCCATCATGCTCCTCAACTTGCAAGCCACACTTCTTCACATAGGATGAATCAATGGTTGTGGGTGGCCCCATTATCAATCAAAACAATGACTTCTTGTCCCTGCATAACGCCCCTTAATATGAAGGCATTATAATGAGTAGTGGTAGTGATGGTAGCAATCGCGCCATCATCCATCGATGCCAAATCATTGTGATGCTCATCTATGCCTATCTCTACATCCATTTTCTCATGTTGCTCGTCAAGAACCTATGCCTCATCCAACTCATCATCACTAGGTTCCCTAAAGACCTCAATCCAATGGGCCTTGCCCCCATTTCTACACTTATGTCCAGGTATCCAAGGTTCACAACAATCGAAGCAAAGCCTTTCTATCTTAATTCATCCCTCAAATCACTAGGTGCATCACCAACTGGCCTAAAAATCTCACTAGTTGGTCTAGTAACTTGCTAGGAAATCTAGTTCGTGGTATGGATAGCTCCATGTTCCTTGCACACTTAATAACATCCTACAAAGATGGTGGATCAAAGCTTTAACCCAACCTTTGAGAGGCTCAGACAAACCTCTATAAACCAAGAAGTAGCCTCCTTTTGATCACATCTGAAACCATTATTGACAATTGCTGAAACTCTGAAATGTATGTATCAAATGTCCCAACCTATCTTGATTGAGCCAATTCTCTAGAGTGTGCCTTTGACTCCTTGTGGTCAAACTGCTCTATCAAAGTAGTGCAAAACTAATCATAAAAAACTATTGCACCATGAAGTTGTGCCACTAAACTGTGATACCACCACCCATGTGTCACTTCTACAAGGTGAAGGGTAGCAAACTTGATGGCCTTGATCTCCTTCATATAATTCAGGGCGAGGTAAGTATCCAACTTCTGGATCCAAACACTAGTTGTACCTTTGAGTGATCCATCAAAGCTCAGCAAGGATAGACAACCCACCCTTTTTTGTAGCCTGTAATTCTACTTCCCTTGAGTCAAATCATTTGATTTTGGCTTTGTACATTAGGTGATCTCCAAATAATCTCTAAAAGAGCTGGCTGAAAATCCGTCCCCAAAGCTTGATACTAAGCCAAAATATTAGCATCCTCATTGTTCTCCACATGTGCCATATCTCTTCCATTTGATGTGTTATGAGCCGACTGACTCAATAAAGATTGGTGTTTTGTAATTGTTTTAGCATTTATGCTAACATCTATTTTGCCTCCTCTTCACTAGATGGTGGAGATTGATCAGTTCTATCCATTATTTTCTTCTTTTTCGCAAGGTTATGACCACCCTTTCCATGCATATAACCAACACAAAAAGGCTGCCAAGACTTGCAGCACTAATACCACTGTAATATCCTCAAATAGGTATAAAAGAAAACAACAATCTCCATAAAAATATGCAACAGAAAATTCTGAAATTTTATTTGCAAATAAAAAACTCTTCAACAAACTCAGATCAAGAATCCAAATATTTATCTGATTTTTTCCACTAATTTATAGAAAATTCAGAATATTTCTGAGTATATAAATGTAGAGAAAACACTCTAAATCTGCCCAGAATTTTTCAGAAATAACTTATATTATTTTTTTAATTATTTGTCCAAGATGAATATTTCGGGCAGAATTAATATTTATGCTCAAATACCTCAAAAGTGTCTCCAAAACCCTAGCCACCTTTGCCACAATCCTCAGAGAACCTACACTAGGTCTCACAATGATGTCCCATTTGTCCTTTCTGATGTTAGCTTCAATGATGCTCAGAAACATGCAGACTTATTGTTGTAGGTTGTCCAAACCCAATCTCGATAACTCTGAATCACACCTCCAAACCTGATAAAAAAATGCAGCTTTGAAAATGATGTGCTAGGGCATCACAGACCAAAGCCCTTCCACTAAAACACGCCCTTCTAACTAGGGGGAAGTGATATGTCTCTTTGAAACCAAGGATACTCAAGGGTTACAAGCCTCAAGTCAATTATTGTAGCAGCAATAGAGAAAAAATTGGTCACATTATGAGCTCCAAAAACCCTATTATGTTATATAATGACTCCTAAAACAATGATTTAATCTCAGCCATGTAGATCCATTGCAAACGATATCCAATGCTCCAAATAATACCCTCAAAAAATGAGCTGATATGCTCCCTAAATTCCAAAGCCCCCTTGCCCCTTTATGTACATATTTAATAGAAATCACTTAAAGAACATGTCTATTAAGTCATTAAACTCAAAAAGAGGGAAATATTAAGTCTTTAGGCTAAGAGTCACTTAAGATGCATAAAAAGACACACCCGCAACTTAAAATCACTTGAGTTGCATAAAAAGAAATGTCCACAACTCAAGAATAGAATAGCAAACAAGTCAAATATTGTTTACCCAATAATGTTCTAAGCCCTCTTCCTCTTGGGTAATCCGAGGAAAGGACAGCCAATGCATAGTTAAGCCTCATGGCTTGAGTTGAGGACATTACATATGCTTGTGAATGCTTATAGAGGAGTGAGATCAATTGTTCCTAGCATTACTGCTAGAACATAACTTTGAACAAGTAGCTTTCCCCAGTGAACATTTTATCTTATTTTTTCAACGATCTTTTGTCTTTCATATTTGAGGTCCATGTTGTAAAGCAATACTCTTTTTTCATATATAAACTCAACCATGAAAATGCTTTGAAAGGAAGTTGCGAACTTCTTTAAGATAATAAATCTTGTTTGATAATGATAACAATTAAAGAAAAAAAAAAGCAAATCTTATCATATGAAAAAAACTGTTATAGCTTAGGAGATAGTTCCTAATTTCTTTAAAGGAAAAAAACTAGTTTTTTCTATGTTTGATGAAGGTTGTTGTCTTCAATAAATTCTATGTATCTTTATTGCCTTAAAGGCAAAGTAATTGTAAGAGCAGCAGCTATGAAGACTATAATTATTTTCTATAAGAATACCAATACCTTGCCTCGTTGATATGTTTTTTCCATATTATCAAGGTCTTAACCACATAAATCTGTCTTGTTTGTTATTCTATTCTTCTATTTTATTTTTTCTTATGCATTCACAACTAATTTGTGTTGCAATATTTAATTTTCCTGAGTTTATGCTTCTGCTTCTACAACAAGTTCTCTCACCATTTCATGTTGCAAAGCCAACATCAAATCCTAACACAGTCATTGCAAAAATCATTACTAATCATTTGAATGTTTTCAATACTCGTATTTGTCAATTACCTAGTATGGGCGTATAAATCGAAGATGAAAACAAGGTAGTCACATTATTGTGTTCATTGCCCAAATCCTAGAATCACTTAGTCACTTTCCTTAGGTTTAGCACAACTGGCATCCTTGAATTTGACTTTGTTGTGGAAGCTTTATTGTCTCAAGAGGTGCAAAGTAAATCTAACACAGAAACCCACACATCCGAAAATGGTGGCTAGGGGTCAATCCATAGAAAAGAGGAGGATTCAAGAAGTATATCCAGATGTAAGTCAAAAGATGGAAAGGCTAAGGGAAAATGTTGGTATGCAATAAATCAGGGCAACTCAAGAAAGATTGTTGGAAAAGGAAAGAAGACAACGATGACTCCAAAAAGGAAGCAGATCTGATTGAGACCAGCTCAAGCATGGTTGAGGTATTACTATTTGTTTGTAATATCCCAGAATATCATGAGTAATGGTTATTAGATATAAGAGTTGGTTTTCTAGTTCCCAAACTATTGATGGCAGTGTTGTTCTTATGGGAAATGATATTTCTTGTAAAAAAATCTGGGATTTAGAGCATTAAGATTAAAATGTCTGTTGGTGTTGTAAAAACATTAACAGAAGTAAGACATGTACCAAAACTCCAAAAGAATTTAATTTCCTTGGAATTCTAGATTCTAGAGGTTATGAATTTTCATGCCAAGGTGGAGTACTGAAAATGTCCAAGGGCATTTTGGCAGTCATAAAGGCTACAAAGATCGGAAACCATTACAAGCTAGAAGGGAGTACCAAAATAAAAAAGCAGTTGTGGAATCTAAGGAAGCAAATGAATCTATTCATCTATGGCATCAGTGATTGGGTCATATGAGTGAGAAAGGGCTAAAGGTACTAATAAACTATAGGTAACCTCCAGATTTGAAATCTTTGAATTTAAAAGGCTTCAAGCATTGTGTCTTTGGGAAGCTGTGTAGACAAAAGTTTTAATCAGCTAATCATACAAGGGCATTCTAGACTATATTCATTCAGATGTTTGGGGATCATACCCTACAGTTTACTTTGGAGGAGCATCGTATTTAGTGTCATTTATAAATGACTACTCTAGAAGGTATGGGTCTATATTCAAGTAAAACTAATGTTGTTAGTGTATATAAGCAATTTCGACTTCTGATTTGAGAAGAGTACAGGCAGATCAATCAAATGACCAAGAACAGATAATGGAGGTGAGTTTCACACCTTTGGAATTTGAAAATTATTGTAAGGAAGTTGGGATTGAAAGGTACAAAACCACAATTTACACTCCTCGGCAAAATAATGTTGCTGAATGCATGACTAGGACTCTTCTAGAGAGAGTGAGGAGCATGGTCAAGATTGCCAAGTTGGAGCAAGAGTTGTAGGCAGATCTAGACGAAGAAGATATGCAGATCTTAAATCGGATATGTGCAGATTTGAAAAGCACTAAATACAGATTTGAGAAGTGAGAGATAGGTGAAGATTAAATAGAAGTGAAAGGAGCAGCAGTTGTTGTAAAACAAATGTATCTTTTCATAACCAAAGGGTGTGACCCTTTCATAAAGGCATTAACAAATGAAAGGGTGTGACTCCCTACATTCAAAGGAGATATAAAAGAGAATAATTTCATTTGAGAAGGACATCCAAGGGAGACCAAGTTGGGAAATAATATATTATTCTCAAAGGCAACATTGGAAAGTGGCGACTCAATTCTTATGAAAGATGGTGACCCTTTACCAATAATGTATAAAGGAGAAATCACTCAAAGCACTCAAGCATCACTTATCTATCATCACTCACCAATACATCAAATCGGCAATCACCCAATCATCACTCATCACCCTATGAATTCCACATTCATTAAATCATCACTAATTAATATATCAAATCATCAAATCAATAGAATCACTCAATCATCCATCAAACATCAATTGGGAATCAGGCAAACAGACCAGAAATCAGCTCTTCCATCAATTCAATCAATCTATATTAATCATACAATCATCGAATCAACCAGATCTGTCATGCTGCCAATCTGACATCAGATGAACAGCAAACCCGTAGTCTGAAAATTGTCTTACTAATAAGACTTTACAATTTTCTATGATCATAAGCTTGATAAAGGAATTCATTTTCCATAATATTCTTTCCTTTGCTCTGAACCAAGAGACTCTACAATCGTCAATCTTTAGTCCTTAACCAATCATTAAGCAACAGCCACAATACTAACGAAGATGCACGTGATTAGTCTTTGAGAGGCAATGGATTGTTTGGAGAAGACATCTCTCTTGGGAAGAGGTAAGGGTTGTGACTCATTAGCCCCCCCCAATGGCTGTACAATGTAGAAATTCAATTAGTGGAAATCATCGAAAAGAGAGGATAAGATATAAAATGATAAGAGCGGATTATAAATACCAGACTTGCGATTTGGGTATGTGTATTTTCTGATTGCTGTAATCAGTCATGGAAGCAGGAATGAGGGTATATCACAAACTAGGGGAAATGGCGATGAGATCACCTTCTAAGCACACCATCTCATGTTATAGTATTTTCTGACTGCTGTAATCAGTCATGGAAGGGGGAATGAGGGTATATCACAAACTAGGGGAAATGGTGATGAGATCACCTTCTAAGCACACCATCTCATGTTATACGAGTAAGGAGTTCCATGGGGCCAAATGGAGACAAAGGGAGTGCCTTTAGGCTTAGGAAGGAAGGACTATTTGGGCACCTTGTTGTGAATGTTCCTCATGACCTCTATCATGGTGAATAAATGCATAGAGGTGCTGAATCATTGGAGGTAAGATAGAAGTGACAAGGCTGAGGGAAATGGTGATAGGACACTACACTAGGTACGGCAGCTCATATAGATGGCACAAGCCACATTGGGCCAAGGGGGATGGTATATCCGCTCTTGGGCCTAGGGTAAGGGGTGACTAGGACACCTCATCAAGTCAACCTATCTTATCACTTCTATGATTGAGACATCTCAAATCTGATTCAAGCAATTTATTGATATGATCTGCATTTCCAATATATGTTCATTTCTAACTCAAGAATGTCTAATTATGAATTATGTTTATAAATGATTCCTAACGTGCTTGCAGGATCTCAATCAAAGCAAAAAGGTATCTCCAAAGCCCTAATTGCCTTAACTAATTGTAATCTAGGGCAAAATTCGGTTACTCGTAATTTGGGGACATTACAAAGATTTTGTATCTGATGAGTCCTCTCTCATTAAATTAGACATAGTAGAAGTTGATATGAAACAGGAACAAGTACCACAACATCAACAAGTTTAGTTGTAAGCTCATCCACCTACAAAAATTAAAGCACAAGAAGAGGCATCTAAAGATGAAGGTGCAAAATACCATTACCATCTCTAAGGAGATCTACATGGGTCAAATATCCCCCTAAAAGGTATGATTAATTTGTCTTATATGTTGCTTTGATTTCTAATGATGGGGACCAAGTTGTTATCAAGAAGCAATGGATGGCACTAGAAATATTAAATGGAAAATAGCAATGAAAGAAGAAATGGATGCCTTGGAGAAGAATAAAAAATAAGGCTTTGCAGAAATTCCAAAGGGTAGGAAAGTTGTTGGTCGCACATGGGTCTACTAACTGAAAAAGGGTGCTGATGATAGAATTAAAAGATATAAGGCAAGACTGGTAGCAAAAGGATAAGGTATTGATATTCATGAATTTTTTTCACTAGTTGTTAAACTTGTTCGTATTTGGATTGTATTAGCATTAGTTGCATTACTTGACTTTGAGTTAGAACAACTAGATGTTAAAATATATTGAACTGGCAGAAGGGATTGTTGAAGATTGCAACAAAAAAATTGTTTGCAAACTCAAGAAGTCATTGCATGGCCTAAAGCAGTCACTCAAGCAATGGTACAAAAAAGTGAGTCCTTCATGGTGAGCCAAAACTTTACACAAAGTGATTATGACCATTGTTTTTACTTTGAAATTTTGAAAAATGGTTTAATTGTTATCTTGGTGTTCTATGTTGATGATATGCTTGTAGCAAACAAAATCATGGCTGAAGTAGCAAGTTAAAAGCTCACTTGGCACGGATGTTTGATATGATGGATCTAGGAGCAGCAAAACAAATTTTGATAATGAAAATAATTGTCGACAAGGAACATGGTAAGCTTTGGTTATCACAGCAGAAATATGTGGAAAAGATCCTCATAATATTCGGTATGCAAAATATGAAACCAATTAATATCCCTTTAGTTTCCCATTTTAAGCTTTCTTCAAATTTGTGTCCTAATAATAAAGAAAAAAGGGAGTATATGTCTCATGTATCATATGCTAATGCAGTGGAAAGTTTAATGTATGTGATGGTATGTACAAGACTGAATATTTCACATGCAATTGGTGTTGTCAATAGATACATGGAAAATTTAGGTAAAGAGGATTGGCCAAAAATGAAATGGGTGTTTGGTATCTTAGAGGCACAAGTGATTATTGTATCACCAATAATGGTTGCAGTGATTCAATGTGTGGTTATGTTGTTTCAAATTTTGCAAATGGTTTGGACAAAAGAATATCTACTTCAAGTTGTGTCTTTACTATTGCAGGAGGAGGATTTATTTGTTGGATGTCAAAGCTTCACAAAATAGTTGCTTTATCCACAACTGAGGCAGAGTATATGGCTATCTCACATGCATGTGAAGAAGCAATTTGGTTAAAGGATCTTTTGGTTGAGTTTGAAAAAGTGCAGGACAAAGTGATTGTATTTTGTGATAGTTGAAGTGCTATTCATTTGGCTGAAAATCTAGCTTATCATAGTAGGACCAAGCATATTGTAATTAAATACCATTTTGTAAGAAATGTTATTGATGGAAGTAGAGTAACTCTTGAAAAAGTACATACACCAAAAAACTATGCAAAGATGTTTACATGTTTACAAAACCAATACTTGTAGAGAAGGTGAGGTGGAGTCTGACTTCTCTTGGTTTGGTGAAGATTGTAATTATTTTTGCTGGATTGTCAGAATATCGATACCTTCCCAACGATGTTTTCTTGTTATATTGTCAAGGTTATACCATGCATATTTGTGTCTTGTCTGTTATTCAATTCTTCTATTTTATTTTCTTCATTATTTATTCGCAAGTAATTTGTTCCCGGGTCTATGCTTCTGCTTCCAGGAGAGATCTCAATTAGAATTTTGAAATTAGAATAGTGATCTCCTATAGAGCCTAAAAGTGCAGTTTAAAATTGCGCCTTACAAGAGTTGCCAATTGTAATATCCGGAAGCTTAAATTGGATAATGTGATATCCAGTAAAACCTAGAAAGCAGGCTACAGCATTCGAGTATAGATAGCAAGGATTGTTAGGAGCAGCGGGAGTATATCTGAAAATACCCATATGGGACTAAATCTGTTCAAAACATCATAATAAAGGGAGAAGTAAACACTTTGGCAACAAAAGTGACTACTCTCAGGGTCTTCTTATGCGCCCAGATTCACTTGAATGCATCTTTCCAGTTGTAATCATACATGTTTTTTTCTATATTCTAAAAGATCCCCAAATTCATCCATACATTTGTGCTTTCATATACACACCTGGCAATGGAGTAGAGCTTGAGAGAAAGCTTGGGCAGCATGCATAAATAAATGATGGAAAGGAAAGCAGCATGCACAGATGTATGATGATGTACGAGACAAAGGAAAGTATAAGGCAAGCAAATGAAAGTACCAGATCAGCCATTTTGATGAGGCCTTCGAGGCGGGGATCGTGCTTGATATTTATTCGGTGAAATTGAATGCGGCCAGACCAGGGGTGTCCCGCCTCTAGTAAATGTTCAATCTTGTCGCTGTAAACATCAACGACCAGCACCGTGTGATGGGTATCGTGCATCAGCTTCTCGCACAGATGAGACCCGATGAAACCTCCGCCTCCGATCATGCAGATTGTAATGGCATCGATTGCCCTTCCATCCAGATCCACTCTGTCCGCCATTCTCCTCTTTTTCTTTCTTCTGCTTCGCTTCACCGCACCACCTCCACCCTCGTCCCCAGGTTATGTTTGCTTTATCTTTCTATTTGTAAAACTGTGAAGGAAGGAATTTCAGGTTTTCTTATAACAGGGCAATGAAATGTAAGCATCCAAACTAAGCACACAGATTTTATAAACCATGTGATATTTGAAACGGGTAAATTATTTGACACGTGATATTATAACTTTAAATTTATTTATAGATAAATATAAAATAATATTTTATTTTACTAATGTATATATTCATGTCAAGTGGTGTCTATAGTGACATAATAGGAGGCAAAGGATTTGTGTAAATATATTTGCTGCATTATTTAAATTGATACAATAAATACAATTGTAAACACAAACAAACAAGAAAACAAATAAATGTGGAAAGTGATAAATGGAAGATTGTGAACCATGGGAAGGTAATGGATGATAGTAGATGAATAGGTTGTGCGGTAGACAATTAGTTGTGATCAAATTTTTCTATTATTTACCATTCAATTATTGTAATTGTTAAGCAAATTTGTTTTATAGATCATATTCGGTATGTTGTTGATGGACAATTCAAATCCATTCATAAAATGTTATTCTAGAGAGAATAAATGCACAAGAAAACAAATAAATGTCGAAAGTAATAAATGGAAGATTGTGAGCCATGGGAAGGTAATGGATGATAGTGGATGAATAGGTTGTGTGGTAGACAATGAGTTGTGATCCAATTTCCCTATTATTTACCATTTAATTCTTGTAATTGTTAATCAAATTTGTTTTATAGATCATATTTGATATTTTGTTGATGGACAATTCAAATCCATTCATAAAATGTTATTCTAGAGAGAAATATGACTTAAGTTGTACATTTTAGAGAAACATACCTGAAACAAGATTTAATGAGACTTCCTACGGCTAGACAACCAACAAAGTTTATACTCTATTGTAGTGTAAAGCAAACGCTTTACCAAAGCAATGTTGCAGATGCACCAAAGAAGTTACCAAATATGTCATCAAAGGCCCAAATCATTCGATTTTTTGTTATTCTTTATAGTGCAAATTATGGCTTGAGCTCTACTTTGTGTGACTTATTTTTTGTCTCGAAACCTTTGAATTCTATTGTGGATTTTAGTATTGGCCATGCAAGATGAGAGTGGAAGTGAGATCATGTAGAACTTGATGAGTATGTCTTTGGATTTGAGAACTCTGCACATTTGACATGAGTAGTGTCTATAATCATCTTTTGAGTGGTTTTTTTCTATAAATTTTTCAATTTCATTTTTTTGTCCATCTTTCTGTTTTCTTATTGGTAAATAGTAACTAAGGGTCTACACTATTCTATCGATTGGCTAAAACAAAATTACAATTGTGTTCAATTCTGCAAATAGCAAAAATAGATATAAAACCATAAATCTCAAATATATTTTTCTTGTTTTCCATCCATTCAAAACAAAATTTGTAGCTAAATTTACAAATAAGCTTTAGTATACAATATTTGAAATGCTTCTAAAAAATACTAACTAGTATATTATTCATTGTGGCTTGGTCATGGTATTATCATTGGAGCAAAGCTTGGTTCTCCCTCCTCCTCCTTCACTTCTACAACCTTTGGTTCCTCTAGCATATCTTTCACAAACTCCCACTCGCAAGTGCTTGCTCCTAATGTTGGTCTTGATTAAAATTGGTTCCCCACATGATCAATGGTTGCAGGGGGGGTTGAACTAGTAATAAATATGCATCCAACACCAACCAATTACTCAAAAGTGTGTCCTTGGTTTTTCCATTCTAATGAAAACCTCTAGTATGCCCCTCCACTTCTCCCAAACACATTTTGTCATTACTCTTTGAGCCTCCTCCTTTGATCCTTGCTCTAAGAGCCATGCAAAGAATAGTGAACCCATGTACACATGTTAGTTTTGTATTTGTAGTCTAAATTTAAATATTTGTTTCCCAAAATTTTCTTAATGGTCTGCAACATCATAGGGAAACTTATTTTGAAGATATTTTTCAACCTCTTATATGTCACTCTCCTCCCTAAATGTAATGTATTCATCTTTTGCTATCTGCAATGCCCTACCAAGGAACCCTCACAACATAGGGTAATACAAGCACTGATAATTTTTTTAAAAAAATATTAATATAAACATCAATACATAAGTGCATTAACATAAGAATCATTGCATAAGCAGGAATGAAGTGTTACAACGATTGTCAAATAAGCATGCACAAGTGGAAGTCTAAAACATTTCCATGACAACCTAAATACACACTCAAAATGGAATACTCACATTCCTAAAACTGCCTAAAAAGAGCTCGGACAACATCCAACGAGCCATAAGAGGCTAAGCTGATAATCATTAATGGCTACCCATATAGCAGACTAATCAATCTTGGAATCCATCTAAATAGAGATTCATTTTAAACACCAAAGAGAAGTGTTCTTGACATAATTAAGCATACATGTTCACTTCCTTCTAACTATTAAGAAACCAATAAGAACCATCATAGAAGTAGGCCAAGAACATAAAGAAACCAAAGGAAACTACAAGGAATTAATAATACAGGAAACTAGGTGGAGACACCAAAGGCAAGTAGAGAGGCCAATCTATGTGGGCAATGATCCACAGTGCACAAGATTTGATCACCAGAACTCACTTCCTACAGTGTCTTGATCCAAAGACTCAAAGATATCGAATTGCAGGATGAAGACACCGAAGTGTGGAGATGCTAGTCTATCATATGTAGACATAAATTTTGAGACAAAAAATTCTTATACTAGAGAGGCAAAGATGCCACTCTATAGGATAGAGACACCAATTAGTGCAGATGCCTTAGTGTGGGCACAAACACCAATCTATAAGCTTCTCCAAAATTTTAAATTTAAATCAAATTCATATGCCAACTCTAATGTATGGCTACAAAGTATCGAGCTCCACATTGGGGAGTACCATATATCCATAATCGAGACCATCGTCACTCAATATAATCATAATAAGCATAAACACTAAAAGAAAGTGTTGTCACAAAATTTTGCACCCATGCTTGGGGTATGACCCCCAAGAAACCTTGTGAAACATGGAAATAACCTCCAAGTGTGGTACTTGTGCATGTGAGGCTAAATGTTTGGAGAAGGTCAACTTCCTTACAATCAAGGTGCACCTAAACTACAACTTTTGAGTGAAAAAGGAGAAGCAATGCTAAAAGGGAAAGGGGTGATGCACCATATTGAAACTTTGGATCTCTCTACCTATAACTACACATAACACTAATAAATCACCCAAATACACAGATCTCAACTCTATCTCACCACCCTAGGACTCATATACAGGTCATAACTAATGAGATGATGCAAGGAAAATAGTTTTCACAATGCACCATCCATCAGTACATTTGACATAGCACACAAACTAGAAAGGCAAAAAAGAAACACTCAACACCATGCATGAAATTTGTACAAGATAGTTAAATGGAAAGAAAAGATAGAAAAAGGATATCTATTGATCTAAGGAAAATGATAGGGAGGTCTCTTGACAACAAGTCCTAACCCTTTAAGACCACTTCTAGCTCTTTCTCTTGACCTATCGAGGGTTATACCAAGACCCTGCACTAGAGGAACTCTTCACACCAAGACCTCACTACCAAGTGCAAACCCAAATCTATCTCCATTCACCCTTCATGGACTCAACTTCCTAAGTCCATCTCCATACAACACAAAACTTGATTATTTTGCAAACTAGATGGAAGGCCTCCTAATTTTTTTGTTTCACTAGTTTTGAGGTGCTTTTGTCTTCATCCTTTAAGGTTTCTTAGTCGATCTACTCGAATTTAACCAAAAAGGGCTAGTAGCCTTTTTAGGCCTAATTAGGTCTCCTTACACACCTTCCGGACAATAACTCTATAGCTTTCCAAGTGGGACCCTAAACAAATTCATGTTTCAGATACCCTTTTCAAATACCTCAAGGATTTTTAGGGTTTCCAAGCCTCACTGTGTCTGTACATCTCATTTCTATATTTAGGCCTATTTTTAAGGGTTACAAGCTTTTCCTAGTTATAGTGGTGAATTGATCTCAAAACAAACTTCAAAATATTTACCATCTCTTCTCCTCTATTATCTTGACTCTTTGATCTATGTTCTTCACTACCTTTGTCTTGGATTGTATTTACCAATACCCATAACCTTCCATCTCTTGTCTGCAACTGTCAAGCCTCCTAGTCGGGTTCACTATGACTCGCCTAGGGCTTGATGCCAAAATTAGGTAACCTGTAAATCTGAAGACAATACTCTATATTTACATAATACATACATTGTCCTAGCATATTCCACAAGGTCATACAAAACCCACCGGTGGAACTCATGCTAGAGCTATTTTTGGACTCTCAGCCCTATATGGACCAGTGAATTGGTTATAGAGGAAAGTTTTATTTGCAAACATAAAGAAAAAATCTCTAACCTAAACTTGCACACAAAAATTACTATATACAAAATACTTAATAAAACATGCAAAGATCTTTCTCAGATCAATCCATGGTTCACTTGGATGATCGAGTTCTTCTCATTGTTCTCAAATTGCGGAGAATACCAATATATTCAACTTGTGTAAAATACTATACAATAATGCCAACCTTTATCAATGGTTTAAAATGGTCTTAAATAGGTCCATGTTTCAAGAAAAACTACCCAAACTAACCCCTAATTGATTCTTCATGCCTTAGGACAAACTAGTCGATTCTTGTCATGATAACTTTTAAAAGTTGCAAAGTTGTCATTGACAACTTTTGTTGTCAACTTCCCTTAGATCACTCTAATGAGTTTAGATTGATCACAAAGGAATAACTAAACTTATTTAACCTTTTTCCTTCTTCATTCCCACATATTGGGAGGTCAACTTGACCTTTGACCTCTTAGAGATTAAGTTAGCAACTTTTACAAAGAAGACCAAAAACTAGACAAGTCCTAAGAAGACCTTGGAAAACACTTGGCCACACTTCCTAATGACTTTATAAGACATAAAACACACTTGGTACTCTTATTCAATCCTTATTAAACATTGACTTGGCCAAGGTCACTTACAAGCCAAAATTGAGATTAGGGTAGCCTAAAGACCCTAGATGCTCCTGCACCAGAAAAAGGAAATTACAGTTTTAGTGCATAGGCACTGCAAAAAACTAGAGAAGAACCCATAATATGTATAAAGTATTGCTTTTCATAGAGCCATCATAACTCAGATTGAAACATGAGGTAAAAATCAGGGTTAGGTTGCAGAAGGATAGAATTAGATCATATAAAAAAGATATATGATCTCAACGTGAATTACTGAACCCAAAAGTGATAGAAAGAGGTCACAATAAATGCCCTTGTAGTCAAGAATGTCATATGTGGCATAGAAAAGGATAGAAGATCATCTACAACAATAAATGAGCATGGGACGACTGGAGAAAATAAACCAAAAGCACACAATAGTAATGGCTATGCTTGAAGGTCAAAAGGGTTTTGGGGGCAAAAGTCATTACATGCACTTAAGTAATCAATTTTATCAATCCTCTACATGTTCTTTATCACTAAGAGTCCCCTTGATGACCTCAACTCATACTCAATTGACGCCCATCATGATCTCTCTATTTATTTTGTACATTCACATCTCTACCATTCCAATCGATAAGACCACACCATATCTCATTGAAATGGCCTTGTCAATGAAAGTAAGCATATCGATAAGACACATTTAATTATATAGACCACCTAGCTACATCAATAAGATGCACTTTGGAAAAATGGAAACCCATCTCATTGAAATCCATCATTGTTGCTTCTTGTTTGTGAAGTTCCATCACTCTCGTTGGACTCCGACAAGAGTTCCAAAACTGAATGCAGGGCCCACTTTCCTCTTTTTGCAAGAGATGAACTCCATTTTCTTCAATTTTCATGACTTCTAATTTCTCCTTAAAGTTCTGACAGTACTTTTAGAATTGATCGCGGGCCCCACCAAGAGTTCCCGAACCATAGAGAACTTCTGACATTTCCTAAACTTAACCCATTTTTTCAACTAACCTTTGTTTTGTTGATTCCTTGGTTCCACTTAGGTTGTCTGGCTCTAACGCTTGTCTTGGAACTTAGAAAAGTTTCACCACATTTCAACCTTCTCTTGTTTCTTTTTTCATTGGGAGTATTGTGAGATTCCAGAACCTATGTCGGAACATGATACCTGTATGCACCCAAAAATGGTCGCCTAGACTTTGGGCCCCATTTATTTGATTTATCAATCCTGAATCATTTTGATCATTAATCAATATTTTTCAACATTATCAATTTCTTGATCAAATCTTAATTTTGATCATATATTGGATTTTTATCCTTGGGCTAACCATTTATCCTAAGTCTTTATTTATTCAAAAGGAATATTTCCTCCCCTTTTAATTAAATAAAAAGCCCCCACTTTTCCTCTTATCCTAAGTTGCACAAATAAAGCATTATTCTTATTTTATAAAAAGGGAAAAAGCACTTTTTGTCTCACATGAGGCTCAAAAGTCAACACTTCACTCTCATTGGAGGATGTTTGTGCACATGGATTGCTTCTCTTTCAAGCTCCACCGCTGATTAAGACTTTTTGCCTCTTAATCTCCATGGTCCATTTCTCCTCATTTCTTATAAAAGGAGAGCTCTCTCCTCCATTGGCATATCTCATGTTTTATGCTAATGTTATGCTGCAGGTTTTAGGTGCATTTGGAGTTTGAAGACATTGAAGACTTGCTGCATTTCATTGTAGTTGCATATTTGCTTTCATAGTTGCATGATAATGTGATGCAGGAGCGTCCTGGGTGTAAGAGCAATCTTGCATCACCCAAAAATATTTTTATTTTTGTATTCAATAAGGGCTATTTTGTGCAGAGCTGCTATTTATGGAAAGTTACTATTTTTGGTAATTTTGTATGTGCTCAGAATGATCTGATTTCTTTCTTGGAGGTTCATTTTGGTCATATTAGTCTGCCAGTAAAGTTTCATTGCCAGATCAAGTGTATATTGGAAGATATTGAAGATTTTCGGTATTGGCAGCAGGGTACAGAAACTTCGAACTCAGTTTTGAAGGCTTTAGAGGCCCCGGATGAGGTCAAATTTTGGGCTGAATGAAGCTTGCTTAATTCAAGCATTGTAGAGCTCCTCGCGCCCTTTCCGAAATGGGGTTACAATAGTCAATCGGGTCAACTGGTGATGACTTATGGTCTTCGGAAGTTGGGTCACCTGAAATGGCGGAAAATGATTTTTCTTCAAAATTTCTGTTCGGGTTTCAAAATTTATTTTGAGCCGACTATGATGTAATGAAATGTAAAATAAAAAAAAATAATTCTAAGTTTGGTCGGCCTTATTGGCTAAAATTCTGGAACCTTCCCAGGCGGTGGAAAATTGCCTATATAAGGAAGGCTGTATTATTGTCTTAGGCAGTTCAGAATAGTTCTGGGTAGTAGATCTGGGTATTGATTCAAGGCTTTGTCCTACAGAATATTGTAAGGGAATGCCCATGTGGCTTTGCATATTGTAATTCTGAAAGTTTGTAATTCCACATTTGTGGAGATAATAAGAAGCCAATTTTCTGTTCTTGCATATTGTTGTTGTTTCTCTATTTCTGTTATGTGTTTGTGGTATTAAGGGGAGCACCCTTCATCATAATGGCATTCTTAGCTTAGTTTCCTTTTATGCAATAGAATAAGCTCACATAGTTTAAATAGGAGGCATTGAAATCCATTGCTATTTCCTTTTATAGCTTAGTTTGTACTTCCATTTTCATAGCATAGCTTGCACATTTACATCTTCATTTTAGTTGCATTGCATTGCATCACATATTGGATTCTTGGAGATATTGGCATTGTTGCCCTTATCTTCATTGTGAATCTCTCATTGTGTGGTTGACTAGCAAGGTCACAAGTTTGTAGCTCTAGCTGAGAGCAATTTTCAACCTTGCAACTCCATGCATAAAGAGCTATGAGCCGCTTTGTGAGGCCTCATTCTTGAGCAACCTTGCATGTAATGGTTCATAGAAGTGCATATTTTAGTGTGTACATTTTTGGCACGCCCAGTGGGACAGAGTAGATAGCTTTGTCCTTTCATTTGATGCATTTTTCATCATTTTCAGATTAATTTGCGGAAAAATCTGCGTTCTCTGGTTTTCTGTCTCAGATTATCGCGCGACACTTCTCAGAAGTATCGCACGATATACTTTCTGTCTTGGCGCGATAGTTCACGCGGAAAAAGTATCGCACTACTATATTGACTTCTGTCGCCTGACATCGGGCGAAGTATTGCCTGGCATTGTGCGAAGTATCGCGCGACTGAGAAATATCGCGCGACTGAGAAGTATCGCCCGACTATAGGAAACTGTATCGCACGATACTGTTGAAGTCTGAGAAATATCACCTGGTCTGGCAGAGACTTGCGTTTTCAGTTTTCTTGTCCGAATTTGATTATTTTAGCTTGTTGTTTTGTTTTGCTTTGTCTAGATAGGTCTAACCTGCATCTTTTAGCCTAAATCTATCAGATTATTGCACATTTGCATTTGGATTTTGATTTTGCTAACATTGTGGGTCTAACAAGTTGTGTTTGTAGGTGCTCTCCTTTGCTTGAAAATTGCTAAAAACGCATGTCAAAGAGGGCTACTAACAGTTTTTACAGGGCTGCCCAATCATTAAAAAAAATAAAATAAAATTATTTCTTGCTTGTTATTTACTTTCCTTTCATTTGTGGCACTCACTAATTGTATTAGGAATCTTAATACCTTGTGAAAGGGATCTTGAGGTGGTAGGAGAAGTATGCTCTTCACCTTTAGGTGAATCAGAAAATCTTGACCCATCTTAAGGTTTTGGAAGCAAGGGAGTAATTGAATCTCTTTGCTTGGTGTGTTTGGGAGAGATTCTTGAGATAGGGGAGTATGCTCTTCACCCTTGTGGTGAATCAAAAACTTTGAACCTCAAGATTTGATCCATTTTTGTTTAGTTTAGGAATCCTTTAGCGGGCCTGCTCTTGAGCAATCAAGAGGAACGACTCAAGTGGGGACAACCTTGTCATCATTTTCCTTGGTGGCAAGTGATTCCAACTCACTATAATCTCAAGGCTATCAAGGACACCAAAAACCTTGATAGACATAACACTTGTCTTCGTTTGATGTGAGTAGCTCATGGGATTGCGACCATGGGGAAAACATTGAACAAGAATGCTTAAGGTACTCTTGAGGCCGCAAGGTCCTAGTCCTTTATGAGGAGCAAGAGGGGTGTTGTGAACGAAAATCCTTATTAAGAACCATTAGATAGAAACCACCCTCTTTTAGCCGCTTATCTTCTTAGTGCAAGGATTGATCCAAGTGGTTTACCCGGATCACCTTAAGATACTCACCATATGTGTCCCTTTGGTTGTGTCATTTGACATTTCCATGACAAAGCCAACATCTCTTGTGGGTAACCACTTGGTGTGAGGCGAGGGGGCATCAAGTTGTGGGCTAAGTTGGTAAGTATTGAGCCTTGACTTTCTAGGATAGATTTGCTTGAAGTGTTTTCGATTGTGTGATACCAGTGCAAACGTTCTTACATACAAACAATCGGTAGCATTCATAGGGTGTTGTTTCAATTTTGATATCACAAGTGTTTGTCTTGGCAAGGTTGCTTTTGCCCTTGTTTCAAGTGTTTGAGACCATGTTTTGATCCCTTGCTGTTTGCAAACATACCGAAATTCTGTTGATATCGTGACTGAAATCGAAAACATCAACCCTCAGACTGGAAATTTTGACCAAACAGACCCAAAAAATGCAAATTTCACACAATTCTGGTCAAGAGTTAAATAATTCTGCAACAGTATCGCGCCCTGTAAGGCGAAGTATCGCACGATACTTCGCGCATGCTAGAAATATCACCCCCTTTGAAGAGAAATATCGCGCGATAGTTCACCCCTGACGGACTATCGCCCGGCCTGCCTGGAGTATATCGCCCACCAGTATTAAGAAGTATCACCTAGCTTAGGGCGAAGTATCGCACGGGTATAGGTTTATCGCCCCAGTAGCCTGGAGTATATCACCTGGTTTATTTTTGTCGTGCTTAAATTTTGGTCAGTTTCAGTTGCTGTCAATTAGGCTAGGTCTTAGAGCAGGCTTCTCACCCTGACGTTTGAGATCTGTCTTGACTCCAAATTTTTGGTTTTTAGTCCTTCGGGGTAGCATCATTTGATTTACAAAGTCACTTTGGAATGATTGTCAAGTTAGAAAACCATTCTTGGTGCTAAGGTTCATCTTTAAAATTGTTAGCTATATTCTGGGAAAATTTTAGTTCTCTTATTGTCCAAATCGCTTTCATTTTCATCTCAATTTCAATTATCTTTTGGCCTAGTCCAACCTCCTGATTCAAAAGTGCAAGGGTAGTCACCCTTTGATTTGAAGCACCTCTTTGACAGTGTTGGTAAAGCCCTCTTTTTCTTTTCATTTCTCTTAGGACAATAGAGGACTTCGATTATCCTAGTTTGGTGTTGACACTTTGAAAGGTCACCTTATCATTGAGAATATCTCTCTTTCATGTCAGTTACGACAAGGTACCAAGTTAATCAAGGGAAGCGACCCCCTGTTGCCTTTAGCCAGTTACCACCTGTCAAGACTCGTCGACAACCTAAGGGAAAAGGACCCCTTTTTAACCAATCTCCTAAGAGTGAATCCGAGGTTTGTTTTAATCCGGGAGCTAATCCTAGTAAAGTGAGCACCTCTTTTATACCACTTTCATCAAGTATGGACATGAGTTACACTTTCACCCAACAACAAAGAGAAGCCATGAATCAAACTCTCGAGGATATCTTTCAACGACACAGAAGAGAGTATGGTGGTTCTTCTCATGCCAGTCCACCTGGGTCACCTCCTAACAACGTGAGGTATTTTGATGCTCATCAACGAGCCGAAAGACAGCATAAGCAAGCTCACTCAGATTCAGGGTCACAACACGAAGACTAGAACAACGAATCTAGTGATCACCATATCAACGCGGCTAATGCAATAAGGCATTCAAGACAAACCTCCCCACTTAAAGACACCTCTCGATATGCAAATACAAGATTGAGAAGCATTGAGAGAGAGAAGCAAGCCTACTTAGATGAACAGGCTGCTAAAAAGGAAAAATTCTGACAACTAGAGGAAGAGGAACGTGCATTGTTGGATATACAGAAAAGAGTCACCCAAGAAGAAGAAGATAGACTCTATGCACAACAACTCCAAAGCCGATTTAACGGGAGGGGAGCCAATAGTGGGATCAACTCGCCCCCATCTACCCCTTCCCCTAGCCCTCGAAGAAGATCAAAGACACCCTCACGATCCCCAAGTCCTAGAGGAAGAAGGACTTCAAGATATGACCATCATAGGAGACAGTCATCTCATAGACATTCAAAGCAACCCTCCCAACAAGCACATCACGGCTCACAACATGGAGGCAGTTATGCTAAATTTGATCATATGGACTTCATGACTATGCAACAAGAACCATCCTTTCAAGCATATGTGGAGCAATATGTGGAACAAAACAAAGACCAATTCTTGGAAAGTCTTATCAACAAAGGCGCTAAAGTTTCATATAATTTTGATGTTCACCAAAAGATCAAGAAACAGAATCCTTCAACTGATGAGGTGATCTTACAAATGCAAAAGGATATAGATAGGATGAAGGCTCCCAAGAGCACATTTCATTTGGACTCCATATGTCCTAACCCCATTGACAAAAGTGTGGTGATGGTAGAATTTCCTAAGAAAGTTAAATTCCCAACATACGACAAATATGATGGCACTGGTGACCCTCACGACCATGTTCGACAATTCTACATAATGAGCTTTTCCTTTCACCATGAAGACTCCTACTTACTGAGATTATTCCCAAGGAGTTTAAAAGGTCAAGCCATGGAGTGGTTTACCAACCTTTCCCCTCTAGTAAAGACATTTAAAGAACTTGTCCAAAGATTTGTTCAACATTTCACGTACAATTTATTTAGGTCGGTCACCATGCTTGATTTGTGTAAACTTAAACAAAATCAAGGGGAATCTTTTGTCACCTTTTTACAATGATGGAGGCGATTGTGTTGGAAATACCCACGGACAATCCCTGAAGAAGAGAGAATTGATATCATTGTGAACAATCTAATACCAGAACTCAGATATGAAGTCAAGAAAATCCCATTTAATTCTTTTGATACTATGGTAGAGGTGGCATGTCGCATTGAGGATGTCCTAAAAGAACAAGGAATTTTGGCTAAACCAACAAATAATAACAATAGCCAAAATAACAATACTAATGGTAACAAGGACAAAAAGAACTCCTATTGGAACAAAAACAAGCAAGTGGTCAATGACAGAGTTGTTGATTCATCTCAGGTCAAAAATGAAGGAGTTCTTAACCTCTCTCATGCAGTTCAAGCTATGAAGTTGCAAACATCTTCAACGCCACAAGACAAACCTAAGTATCAAAAGAGATCTAAAACGGAGAAAAGAAAATTTACTAAATTGGGAGAATCTTATGCAGATGTTTTCAAGACACTAGTTGCTCATAATTTGGCGCACCCACAGGATCCTACAAAACATCGAATACCGGATCCTTTACCTCATTGGTGGGATGCTAAGGCTTTTTGCGTTTTCCATAATGGGATTGGACACGACATAGAAAATTGTTTTAAACTCAAGCATCTTGTCCAAGACCTTATTGAGAAAGGACAATTACAAGTGGATGGGTTAACTACTAATGCAGACCATAAAGCCTTTAAAGAGCCCTTGCCTAAATATGAAAAAGGAGAGAATTCTAGCAGTAAGAATGGCAAGGCGGCTATTAATTATACATACACACATGCTGACAATGTGATTAACATGCTTGAAGTGGCTGACGATAACATCAACATGGTGAGAAAGAAAGATCCTTATGGACATAATGTGGACTCAACTCCTATGACTAATGAAAGACCCGCTGTGGTGATAAGAGGTCCTCACTCACAAGGAATGCCCCAGTCCCTCAATGCTGTCACTAGGGGTCAGGCCCAAGCACCCATTATCATCAAAGGTCCTAGCACTAGCAAGTCTAAACAGCCCGTGTCCAAAGGTGCTCCTCCCAAATCTGTCGTTGGTCCTGATTCCAATTATAATCTCATTGACCAGCTACAACGTACACCCACTCAGATATCCATTTTTGAGCTTTTAGAATTATCTCCTATGCATAAGCGCATCCTCGAGGATGCTTTGCGAGCAGCCAATGTCCCTAATAACTTAGATATTGACCAATTCCAAAACATGGTCAACCATTTGGCTAGCCCTCATTTCCTCACCTTCTCAGAAGAAGATGACAAATCCATTAGTCACCCACATAATTTGGCCTTACACATTGAAGTCATGATTCATAAAACCCGTGTTAGGTGTGTACTGATAGATGGGGGTGCGGGGCTCAATATTTGTACCCTGAGTTTGCTGCTAGCTCTAGGGTATTCCGAGAACGTCATTGACACAAAGAAAAGGATCATAATCAAAGCATATGACGAGGCAGAAAGAAGTTCCAAGGGATTGGCTGTTTTGCCTATTCGCATTGGTCCCGTAGAAAAAGATATATTATTCCAAATTGTTGATGTTGGACCTCTAGCCTACAACATTCTGCTAGGTAGGCCATGGATTCACGAAATGCAGGCAGTCCCATCAACATATCACCAATGTGTTAAGTTTCCCCATAACAGTGTAGAAATTTGTATCCTTGGAGACAGTGCTCTATCAGTTAATAACATTTCTGCGGGACTACATGTACCTTTGAATAGGGAAGCTGACAATCCTAGCAGTTCACTTGAACAATGCAAGCAGAAATTCAAGACCATGGACCTTGGGATGGGAGATTATAAGATTGATTCTTTTACAAAAATGCCAATCTCTCCTAGGTCTTATGGGAGACCATCCCCAAATGTAAAGCCTTCGTCATCAGCAATGATGTTATTTGGGAAATTTGTTGAGTCTTCGGTCCCCATTCAAGAAGAGAAAGAGGAAGTTGCTATAAGGGACTGGATATATCACGAGGAGAAATACAAACATAACGAGAATTTTGCTCCTTCACCTAAAACTTATGGGAAAGGGTATACACTGGTTAAAAATATGGGATATCCGGGATTTGGTCCCCTTAGTCATAGGCTGGATGCTAAAGCTGAGCCTCTTGATCATACTCTTTTTGGACGAAAGAACAAGTCCACGATTGGCTTAGGTTTTGAGAATAAGAAGAAGAAAGGTGTCCCTGTCCCAGCTGCGACGGACAGTGACAGTGATGCAGATTATACGCCTGATCTCTCCAACCAACAAGATGTGTCTGATGATTGGGTGCCCTCAACGAATCTCCTTTGGGGAGATTCCATAGATTTGATGCTTAATAGTCCTACTATCCCAGCTGTGACGGATAGTGACTGTATGACTGCTAGATCGACAAAGGAAAGTGTTACTGTCCTAGCTGCGACGGATAGTACCAATACTAGCACTAGAGAGGGGGAAACCCTTCCTAACCTTGAGGCTTCTACATCACGAGGCCTAAATGATGACTCAGAGACAGACTCCCATGAATATGAATGGGATTCACTTTCAGATGCAACAATTGATCTAGACGTGGATATTATCCATGCCTATAGTATCCAACCCGATGCGACTAACGATCCTAGTGTCAGACTAGAGGATTGCCCTCCTCAAATCGCCTTAGTAGACGACGCTTCGTTTGATAGGATGAGCCCTAATTCGGGTATCTTAGGAGAAGCCTTGATGAACTCCGATTATATGGTCACCAGAGATGACACCTTTCGCATTAACAACATCGAACCCAACATTGACTTACCCCTTGTTCACTTCGACCTGATTGACTGGTCTCAGCGCCACCAAGAGCCCACATTCCTCACATTTCACAATGATTACGAAATTGCTTGCTATCTGAATGCTCTCGAACCCGTGGCTTCTTCCACCAGTGAACCAACAACCAGCATGACAGAGCCTGATATTAAGTACCTCAGTCTCAAAACAAAAGAGAAAAAGAAAAATAGGTCTGATGGCGAAAACCACTTTGTGGCGGTGTCAGAACCAAAACTAGTAAAAAGAAATGACGCATCCGAAGGTGAAAACCTCTTTGAGGCACCTAAGGATGGGGTACTTAATAACTTGCCGAGTTATTTCCAGGATAGATCATCAATATTGATTGAACCAACAAAGCCGGTCAATTTAAACACAGAAGAAAATCCTCAGATAGTCCATCTTGCTCAGTCTTTATCAGAAGAAGAGACCAAGGCATATGTACAGTTTTTACAGAAAAAAAAAATTAATTTTGCATGGACCTACTCAGACATGCCAGGGCTTGACACGAATCTCATAATGCATCACTTATCTATAGCTCCAGGAGTCAAGCCAGTAAAATAGAGATTAAGAAAAATGCATCCACATGTAGCTCTACTTGTCAAAGGAGAATTAGAAAAACTTTTGAGAGCTGGATTTATTAGAGCCATCGATTATGCAGAATGGATCTCAAACATAGTCCCAGTCTCCAAACATGATGGGTCCATTCGTGTCTGCACAGATTTTAAAGATCTAAACAAAGCCTGCCCAAAGGATGATTTTCCACTTCCAAACATTGACATGATAGTGGACATGACGGCGGGCTATGACATATATTCCCTAATGGATGGTTTCTCGGGGTATAATCAAATCAAAATAGCTCCTGAAGACCAAGAGAAAACAGCATTCACATGTGCATGGGGAACCTACTACTGGAACATCATGCCATTCGGGTTAAAGAATGCAGGAGCAACCTACCAAAGAGCTATGACGACTATCTTTCATGATATGATGCACAAAAATATGGAAGATTATGTGGATGATACCCTGGCAAAATCAAGAAAAAGGGACACACACCTCAATGATCTGGAAGTAATTCTAGATCGTATGGAATAATTTCAACTCAGATTGAATCCAAAGAAGTGCGCATTTGGCATCACCTCAGGCAAACTTTTAGGATTCATAATATCAGCAAAAGGTATCGAGGTTGACCCCGAAAAGGTCCAAGCAATCCTAGATATGCCACCTCCTCGGAATATCAGCCAAATGAGAAGTCTTCAGGGACGTCTTCAATCAATTAGGAGGTTTATTTCTCAGCTTGCAGATAGAGCACAACCCTTCAACAAGACATTGCATAAGGGTGCTTCTTGTGTTTGGAACGAGGATTGTCAAAAGAGCCTAGATCAGATCAAACAATACTTGGCCAATCCTCCGATCCTAATGCCTCCTATTCCAGGGAAACCATTGATCCTATATATTTCAGCTACAGACACTTCCCTGGGGGAATTATTGGCTCAAACAGATGATACTGGGAAAGAACGGGCCATCTACTATATCAGCCGTACTCTAGTCTCTTATGAGATCAATTACAATAATATTGAGAAGTCTTGTCTCGCAGTGGTGTTTGCTTCTCAAAAGTTGCGCCACTACATGCTTGCTCATACCATACATTTGGTTGCCAAAATTGATCCCCTTAAATACTCTCTTAGTAAGGCTGCCCTGACGGGTAGACTTGCTAAATGGATGATGGTCCTCACTGAATTTGACATAGAGTACGTTGAAAGAAAGGCAATAAAAGGGCAAGCTATTGCCGACCAATTAGCTGATTTTCCAATCCAGGATAGTATGCCAGTCCAAGTGGAATTCCCAGACGAACACATCTTGTATACAACTACTCGCACTTGGACAATGTTCTTTGATGGTTCCCGCATGCAAAATGGATCAGGTGCTGGAGTGTTATTTGTTTCTCCACATGGGTACAACATTCCGAAGTCTTACAAACTATTATTCCCATGTACCAATAATATTGCAGAATATGAAGCTTTAACTAATGGCTTGAGAATGGCTATAGAATGGAACATCACAGAATTACATGTCTTTGGGGATTCCCAGTTAATCATCAACCAAGTCAATGAAGAGTATCAAACCAAGGATGACAAATTAATACCCTATAAAAAGATGGTTGATTCTTTGAGATGCTATTTCACCTTTGTGACGTTTCAACAAATCCCTAGGACAGATAACAAAGCTGCAGACGCCATGGCCACATTAGCTTCACTTCTTCAATTGGAGACACATGAATCCAGATTTGAATTCCTAGTGGAAGAGCTACACCATCCCATCTTTGACTCATCTGAAAGCCGTGTCATTTGTGCCATTATCACACATGAGTCTTCCCGATATGGTGCTATCTATTCATATCTTCGTGATGGCATCATCCTTGACACATTCACTCACTCCGAACGCCGAAACCTCATCCGTAACGCCTCTTGCCACACCCTCATCTCTGGTGATTTATATAGGAGGGGTTTAGATGGGACGCTCCTTAGGTGCTTGGAAAAGGAGGAATCCAACCAAGCGTTAGCTGACATCCACGAGGGCATTTGTGGTGGATATTCTAATGGTCTTGCCATGGCCCGAAGGTTGCTTAGGGCGGGATATTATTGGCCCATAATGCAGATGGACGCAGTCACCTTTGCTAAGTCATGTGAAAAATGTCAGAAACACGGCAACCTGATTCATGCTCCAGGTAGGGAGCTGATTCCTTCTGTTTCTCATTGGCCATTTCAGCGCTGGGCCTTTGATCTGGTTGGGCAGATTCATCCCAACTCATCAGGTGGACACAAGTTCATTATTACTGCCACTGACTACTTCACAAAATGGGTGGAGGCTGTACCACTTTCTGTTGCTTCAGGAAGGACCATTTCTTTGTTCATCTTGAATCATATCATTTGCCGATTCGAAGTGCCTTCTGAGATCATTATTGACAATGGAGGTCAATTTAAGAATAAAGACCTAAAGCACCTATGCAAAAAGTTTAAAATCAAGCAAAATTGGTCCTCCATCTATTTTCCATAGGGAAATGGATAGGCAGAAGCTTCTAACAAAACCATTCTTAAGATTCTTCATAGAACAGTACACAAGAATGGTAGGGATTGGCACTTACAAATCAATCCAGCACTATGGGCTTACCGAACAAGCATTCGCACACCTACAGGAGCCACTCCTTTCTCTCTCACCTATGGCGCTTAAGCAATATTGCTTTTAGAAGTCGAGATACCATCCCTTAGAGTCTCACTCAAAGGTTTGATTACAGATGAGGATTACCGTGCCATGAGGTTACAGGAACTAGAACTTCTAGATGAGAAGCGTAAGGCTTCCTTTGATCATATGAGAGTGTATCAGAAGCGTATGTCCAAGACATTCAACAAGAAGGTTCGCCCTAGAGAATTTCAAATAGGTGATCTTGTTTTGCGAGAGAACCCTAAGAACCAACAAAACAGAGAGCAAAAGGGCAAGTTTGAACCTAACTGGCTTGGACCATATGTCATCACAGCTGCTTTTGGTACTGGTGCGTATTTACTGTCAGATCCTGATGGAGAACAGCTCCCTGATCCCATCAACATTGTGCACCTCAAGAAGTTCTATCCTTGATGCCCGTTCTGTCTGGGGGCATCCTTTGTACATATCTTATTGATCCTGAAAAAATTTCAAAAAAATTGATATATGATGCTGAAAAAATCCTAAAAAGCATATAAAGTCCTGAAAAAAAATACAAAAAAATCAAAATATTCAAAAAATCAAAAAAAAAATAGAAAAAGTGCCTTGGTGAAAACCTAGCAATAGGCACCTTGGTAGCAAAAAAAACCCCCAAAAAAAATTGAAAAAATGAAAAAAATAGTCCAATTGGTGAAAACCTAGAAACAGGTGCTACTTGAGGCCTTTGCACCCCTATTTGTTAGCATGCATCCTCGACACTTAACCACTTTTCATCATGCCTTGACCTTATTTGGCCTAATCTGGAATTGGTCTTTGTCTTTGTCTAGGGGGCATGACTGTTAGCATTGGTCTTTTAGAAACGTTTGTCTCTCGGGGCATTTCACAAACAGGTGTTTTTCAACACCACCCCAAAACAGTGTTTTTCAACACTACCCTTGCGTCGAGTGTTTCTTAACACTTATCAGGTGTCTTACCCAAATAGTCTCGTATGACGCGATATTTCTCATTAGCAGATATGATACTCAGAGTTTGACTCTATGACCAACACACACGCACTTAAACAATCAACTCGCTGACGATATGATGACTTTATTTTTCTTTGTGTGCTGTCTATGAGGATTTCTTTGATGAGTGATCTCTCCCTGAGAAGTTTTTGATGATGCATAGCTAGAAGACTGAGGGAATGAGAACATGTTTTCTTTCTTTATCTGCTTGTGGGTATATTTTGTTTATCCTAACTGTCATGAGCATTTATGCTGGGCCTACTTGACACTATGGATTGACAAGGTATTATCCTTAACTGTTCTGCGAATGCATGCTTCTAGCTATCCTGACTTTCATGTGTCTTGATACAAGCATAATCTCGCCATATCAAACTTAGGTGATCTCACTGCATTAGTCATCTGGACCTACATGTCTTTGATGCCTAGGTGAGATTTCCACATTTCTATCTGATAAAGATCATATTCATATCCACATAGTTATGCTAGTGTGCATTGTATGATCTTACGACGCTACCAATAATGCTCAATGATGATAATTAGATGTCTATAAGCGTTGTGACCTTGCAAGTCAACCACTTTCATAGTAGCTTGCATTTTTAGGTTCATGTTAGTCTAGTGTTGCATTTTGCATATGGAAAGAGCTCTGCTTTTCATCCTACATGGACCTGTCAGTCAACTGCGCTCACCTTCTCTCCTTCTCGATCATGTCTTTCGCTCCTTGTCTTTTTCATCTCGAACCTGTTCCTGTTCATCACAAGGGGTTAATCACATCATCATATCTATATCAAGAACTGTCATTTTTAAGAAACATAAGTCTATATCATACATATGAGAATTAAACATACATCTATGAGAGAGAACATACATAAGCATATACATAAGCATTTTGAGCAAAATGACAAGACAATATACATAAACTGATACATCCATCACAAGTGAGACAAATACACATGATACATCAAACATCCAGTAATCTCATAAATCTATATACAATGTCATGATATACAATACAATATGAGATCCCAAAATCTGGATCAAAAGTCTCAGGATATGTCCAAAACAACCTAGACCTAACCCTAAGACTCGCTACCACCCTCGTGAGGAGCTCGTGGTGGTGGAGGAGGCATAGCTCTCCTATCGAGTACCACATCTGATACCCCTGCCCTCTGAGAGTATGATGGTGCTCTCTCACCCTCTAGGACAGCCTGCAGATAGAGTCCGTGATAGTAGGCTA
Organism: Chamaecyparis obtusa; assembly: GCA_027943335.1. Classification (NCBI taxonomy): domain Eukaryota; kingdom Viridiplantae; phylum Streptophyta; class Pinopsida; order Cupressales; family Cupressaceae; genus Chamaecyparis; species Chamaecyparis obtusa. The sequence continues at coordinate 64,500 of BSBK01006626.1, forward strand.
CTCTCGCTGACTCCCGTCGGAGCTCCAGTGCCTCGGCCTGTGCTATCGCCTCACGACGTGCTATCTCTGCCCTAAGATCAGATATTTGTTGATCCCGCTCTGCCCTCAGATCTAGTAGCTTTTGATCTCTCACGGCTATAATAGTCCGCAGCTGCTGTATCTCTGCCTCTTGAGCCTGTATCTGGGCTCTCAGGTCCTCTCCCCCCGCAGGCTGCTCCTGTTGTGCCTCTGCCTGCCGGCGAGCTGGTCTCACCTCCTCCTCAAGTGTCACTGATCGCTATCCCCGTGACCGTTTTTGGCCACCTGATCTTGACCCCTCTCCTCTCTCCATCCTCCTCCCTCTCCCCCTCCTGTCATCTCCTCCATCCCCTCCCTCCTCTCCTCCCTCCCCTCCGTCTCCTCCCGGCGTTGGCATCTGTGCATCTGGTACTGTAAACTGAGGAAATGGTACCCTTCGCCACTTTGCTCTGTAGGCTCCATCAGCCCCTGCGTCTGCCACATTTGGGAAATAATCCCAAGGCTCGCTCCTGATAGCTGCTGTCTCTGCGACAGCTTGCTGATAATCCAGCATGGGTAGCCACCCATGCCCCTCCTCATCCCTAGCCCTGGCATATGTAGTAGTCTCTATTGAGACTCGCTGCTGCCTCCCAAACTGCCGCCACACCCGAGTGATGCAGAATCTCTCTACGATCTCTGCATATCGACCTACCAATGGCCGACTGCACAACATGTAGCTCAACTCATCCGCTGCATCCCCCCAAACCTCAACCTCCCTGTACGGCCTCCATGTAAATGAGGCTATCTCTTCCAGAATCCGTCTGTAATAGGTCACATCCCCAGAATGGGCATGTGATATAAACCCAATGTACCTATAAATGTAGGGGTACCTCCTCTCCCTCGGCTGAACCCTAGGGCGCACCACAGCAATGTGCTCCCATGCCCATACCTGTGCCAGGATGGCACCACATGCCCATGTCCGACCGTCCCTGTAGACGATCTCGTGCAGCTCATGATACATCTCTACCAGGATCGCAGGCCCCCATGCCATCCGTCGAGGCCTGCCTACCAAGTCTACCAATAACCTGCCCCATCCAAGCGGGAATCCCTTCTGACTGCGATCAGTCATCAGGATCTGTGAAATGATAGATGCCACAATGCATGGCACCGGATAATCTCTGCCAAAATCATCAAGCAGTCGCTCCCAGCTGACATGCCTATCCAGGATGGTCACATCCTGAAACATCTCCTGAATCAATCGACGCCCCTCAGTGGCATCCTGATCATAGTATACCTGTGACAACACATAAATCATGTTAGTTTTCATCCTTTGGAAATATTACATTTTACATGACTATCTCAAAAACATGATTATACTTACAGGCTCTCCGTGGCATGGAACTCGGAGGATCCTATAGACATCCTCCAGTGTGATGGATGCCTCGCCTACAGGAAGGTGGAAGGTGTTGTGCTCGCTGTGCCATCTCTCGGCCAGCGCAGTCAACAACCCATGGTTTGCTCAGATATATGGATACCTCAACAGATACCGGAATCCCATCGCCCTGAGGTCAGCATTGCCCGGATCATCCAGATCTCGGACACACCGTAATCCTGTCACCTTCGGCGCTCTGATGATAAGCGCCAGAAAAACCTCCTGCAAGCCAAAACCAAGCCCGTTGTTAGCACATATCATGATGGATGTCCAAAAACTCAGTATAAAACACCTTAAAAATGTAACATTGTCTAGACCCATGTCATTTTTTGCTCAAAAATGCATTAAAAATTAATATTTTATGCTGGGCGATATTCTTTTTCTGGAGAAGTATCGCACGATACTTCTCCCTATAGTGGGGCGATAAACCTTATATCGCGCGATACTTCACCCAGTATCATGCGATACTGGTGTCTAAGGTCGCGCGATACTTTTGGGGCACGCGAAGTATCGCGCGATACTTCTCCCCAAAGCGCGTGATACTTCTAAAGTATCGCGCGATATTTCGCCTAAGAAATTTTTTTTGAAATTTGAAAAAACATGCTAAAAAAGCTATTAAATGCTAAAAATGACCAAAAAGCTCAAGTTTTTCGAAAACATATCGGGGCAGGATAGTGTGGTGGCCGGTTGTGCAACCAGGCGCGCTTGAATCGATGCCTATGGACGGGAACTCCTGCTTGCTGGGCCATTTTCTCTCTCTAAAGCTCTAAAATTCTCAAATCGCTAAAAGACAAATGATTTTTGAAAATGACATTTTGACACCTTTTATAGTCTTTTGACTTTTTGACCTCATTTTCAAAACACTTCGAAATTGCGCGAAAATTGCACCCCTAGCTAATTTCGACGTCCTGCATCTATTTTCGGACTTGAAATCAAAATCCGAGGTCATCTTGATAGTCAAAATCGTGTTTTAAAATCTTCCCCCCTTCTGCGCAGTTGGCTGATCTTTTGAGGCCTAATCTTTTAATCTTTGTTGGGGCATCGTCATTCCTTCCTTTTCATGTCTTCCAAACTTCTAGTCTTTCATTCATATTCATTCCATTCCCTCATTTCTCACGTTTGAATACATCTTTCCAGTCAGGCTGGGGCATGTTCTATTGCCTAATGGTTAACCTATTTGACCTTTACATTCGATTATGATTTGATCAACCTTATCAATTTTCTGTCTCTCCTCTACTTGATTTCGATTTCGATTCCGAGGGGGCAGTATTTATGGGATTCTCATCCCTAATTCTCTTGATTTTCCTGATTCAGACATCTTTTGTGAGCTTTTGCTCAAAATTTGAGATTCTTATCTCCCATTTTTAGACATTGATTATTGCCTAGCAGCGACGGTGATAGTTTTGTCTAAAGCTTGATTTGCACCTAGCAGCGACGGTGTTGGTCTAAGCTTTTGTTTATGTTTGTCCAGATGTGATCCCGAATCGACCTCATATCTGAGTTGTTTTGTGATCCCAGATCGATCTCACATTTCAACTTCATTCTTTGACTACATGTGTTCCCAAATCGATCACACATTAGTCAAAGAGGGGCAAATGTATGCACCCAAAAATGGTCGCCTAGACTTTGGGCCCCATTTATTTGATTTATCAATCCTGAATCATTTTGATCATTAATCAATATTTTTCAACATTATCAATTTCTTGATCAAATCTTAATTTTGATCATATATTGGATTTTTATCCTTGGGCTAACCATTTATCCTAAGTCTTTATTTATTCAAAAGGAATATTTCCTCCCCTTTTAATTAAATAAAAAGCCCCCACTTTTCCTCTTATCCTAAGTTGCACAAATAAAGCATTATTCTTATTTTATAAAGAAGGAAAAAGCATTTTTTGTCTCACATGAGGCTCAAAAGTCAACACTTCACTCTCATTGGAGGATGTTTGTGCACATGGATTGCTCCTCTTTCAAGCTCCACCGCTGATTAAGACTTTTTGCCTCTTAATCTCCATGGTCCATTTCTTCTCATTTCTTATAAAAGGAGAGCTCTCTCCTCCATTGGCATATCTCATGTTTTGTGCTAATGTTATGCTGCAGGTTTTAGGTGCATTTGGAGTTTGAAGACATTGAAGACTTGTTGCATTTCATTGTAGTTGCATATTTGCTTTCATAGTTGCATGATAATGGCATTCTTAGCTTAGTTTCCTTTTATGCAATAGAATAAGCTCACATAGTTTAAATAGGAGGCATTGAAATCCATTGCTATTTCCTTTTATAGCTTAGTTTGTACTTCCATTTTCATAGCATAGCTTGCACATTTACATCTTCATTTTAGTTGCATTGCATTGCATCACATATTGGATTCTTGGAGATATTGGCATTGTTGCCCTTGTCTTCATTGTGAATCTCTCATTGTGTGGTTGACTAGCAAGGTCACAAGTTTGTAGCTCTAGCTGAGAGCAATTTTCAACCTTGCAACTCCATGCATAGAGAGCTATGAGCCGCTTTGTGAGGCCTCATTCTTGAGCAACCTTGCATGTAATGGTTCATAGAAGTGCATATTTTAGTGTGTACAATACCTATTTAGGAACCTACAGAAAATGTCAATGGAAAAATACCTTTGAATTGGCTAAGTGCTTAAACTAGCTTTATGCTTCCTCCATATAAATGCAAACATGGTGAACCAAGGGAAGAAGGATAAAAAAGAAATTAATCCCATGAAGGATCTCTCAGATTGAATATTTGTGATGGGCTAATGTTGGCAAAAATAGCAGATATTTATGGTGACTCAAAGGGGATGCTTTCCTACTAAGCATATGATCAGTGGCCTAAGAAATCCATTTGGGCATGGAGTCACCAAGGCTAACACAATGGATACTGACTACCTGAAACCTGAAGAAAATATGCAACCTCTACAAAAGAACAAAACTGGCCATCTCCAAGAAGAGATAGTTGTGCTCATGCACTTCTTAGAAAATAAGGAACTTAACCTAATATATACAAATATTTATATACAAAAAAATTAAACAAATTCATTAACTTGCTTGTTAAAATAACTTCCCTTTGTGACTAATTTATTGTTCCTTTGATGCATTTGGACAACTTGGTAGAGAAACATGAATGATAGGCATACCACAGCTTGTTGGAATATCTTCCCAATGTTGAGCACAAAGAGTCTATCCAATATTGGAACACTCTCACTTTGAGAAAGATATAATTGTTCCTTCTTTTGATACTCTCCCTCATGCTTTGAAACAAGCTTGACTAGGGGAAACTTGTGGATTCCTTGCAAAGCTAAATGCCTTATGGGGAATCCTCTTGGTGGCACTAGATCTAAGCAATCAACATCGACCTTGTTGTTATACTTTGCAACAATAGTATCATGTTGGCTCAAATGTGGTTCTTCCTTTTGTGAAGAGATGAGCTCTTACACCTCTTCCTCATGTTGCTCATGAGTCATTTGTTGTGTATTTGGTATGATGTGGATCTCTACATATTGTTGTTGCAACTCATGATCTTCTGATGAAGGAGAATATTTCTTGATGTTTATAGGTAAGAAAAATATTTCTAGCTCTTCCCCCCAAAAAATCTCTTGATCAAATTCCCTTTTCTTTGTTGCAATAATATACATAGGTTGAGGAGAAACCTCGTGCATATTAGCATATTATACCTCAAGAACAAATCTATCCTTGGGATCCTCTTTTTAATTCTCCATATCATAAAGGAATTCCTACTACAACAACAAGTTTTGTTCTTCTTTTCCTTATAGAAGGCCCTTTGGTTCTGGTAAAGGCTCATTAGCTATCATTTATTCCTCAAGGATAAGAACAACCTTGTTGTCTTCTTCTTCCTCAACAAAAGAGGGAAGCTCTTCAAATAAGAGGATTGGATCCTCTTCTTTGTGCTTAGTCTTCATCTACAAAGAGGGTTGAATGGATACAACCCTCTCAATATCCTCTTGCAACTCTTTTGTTTTCTCCAAAGTAGGTGAAGGCTCACGAACAATAGGCTGCAACTCCTCCCATTGAAGCCTTATCTTTGTCTTATTATCCCAAAAGGACCTATTTGGACCATTAGAAATCCATACAGTTGGTCCACCCTCAAAGAATGAAATGGTATGAGGCATAAAAAGTTGAGCATGTGGGATTTCTTACATATGGAGTGGAGGAATTACAACATCAATCTATTATGTTGGAGGGGACTTCTTAAATCTTGGATTAACAAATTTGGGGAAAGGGGCTGCCTCTGCTTCTTTGGTCTGCAAATGAGCTAACTCAAGCCTCATTTTTTCATCTACTACAGCAACTTGCTTTGCAAGTTTATCTTCAAACTCTCTCTATTGGGCCTCCATTTGTTGTTCCATCTCCACAACCTTATCCAAGTGTTGTCTATATTCGGCCTCCAACTATTGTTTTCCTTGGACTTGCATTCATTGTTTTGTCCTTGCAACGTAATCAAAATATTGACATATATCTATTAACAAGGATAGTAGAAATATTCAATGAGCTTTCTCCTCCAGCTACATATCAACTCCATGTTACCTTTTGATTTCATGCAACTGCTTGGCCCAGCCCCACATAAGAGTTCTCAACTCACCACATCCCATATCTTCAAAACATAGGGGAATGTTAAGAACCTTATGGAAAACTAAGCCTAGGTTTGCAAATGTATCACCAAGGCTGACAATATAAACCTTAAACCCACTAACATCCATATTAGCTAAGACATTAATGAGGGGGAGAGGGGCACAAATAGATGGAATATGTTGGCCATAAAATGTTGCAGAGGAATCTAAATTGAAACTAGGTTAGGATTTAGATTGATATTGAAAATAGGAGGGCTGAGGGGTAGAATCATCATGATATGGGGGATGAAAGGATGTGTCTCTATGAAAAGGCTCCATGTTAAATCATTTAGACAAACAATCTCATAGAAAACTTTAAAATCACAAAAGATAAAAAAAATGATCTTTGTACATACCAGCACTAGGACTAATTGAAACCAGTATATTTTCACTCAGAGTCACCATGGTGTTTGATTGCACTACCTCCAAAGGCTATAGGCATTGAGAAAAAACCCAAATTCTTAGTGAATGATGAATTTAAACTGGCTAACTAGCAGACTTATACAATTGAATCTATGTCCCACTAGATGTGTTAAAAATTGTTGTCACGAAAGTTTTAACCCATGCTTGGGATATGACCCCCAAGAAACCTTGTGAAATATGGAAATAGCCTCCAAGTGTGGGAATTGCACATGTGAGGCTAAATATTTGAGGAAGGTTGGTTTCCTTACAATCAAGATGCACCTAAACTAAAAGTTTTGAGAGAAAAGGGAGAAGGAATGTTGAAAGGGAAAGGGGTGATCCACCATATTGAAACTTTGGATCTATCTACCTTTAACTACACATAACACCAATAAAGAACCTAAATACATAGATCTCAACTCTATCTTTCCACCCTAGGACTCATATACAAGTTAGAACTAATGAGATGGTGCAAGGAAAATAGTTTTCACAGTGTAACATCCATGAGTACATTCAACATAGCACACAAACTAGAAAGGCAAAATGAAACACTTAAATCTAGGCAAGAAATATGCACAAGACAGTTAAATGATAAGAAAAGGTAGAAAAAGGATTTGTATTGATGTAAGACAAAAGGAAATTACAGTTGTAGGGAATAGTCACTACAAAAAACCAAAGAATAACTTATAATATGTACAAAAGATTTATTTTTATAGAGCCAACATAACTTAGATTGAAATATGAGGTACAAACCCTAGCTAGGGTTAGGTTGCACAAGGATAGAATCAGATTAGATCAAAAAGATGTCTAATATCTGCGTGAATTATTAAACCCATAAGTGACAAAAAGAGGCCACAATAAATTTCCTTATAGTCAAGAACAACATCTATAGCATAGAAAATGATGGAATATCATCTACAACAATAAATGAGCATGGGATGGCTAGAGAAAATTGACCAAAAGCACACAACAACAATGGTGCCAGTTGAAGGTTACAAGGATTTTAGGGGAAAATTTTGATTGATGCACTTAAGTAATCAACGTGATTAATCCTTTGCCTATTATTTGTCACAGAGAGTCCCCTTGATGATCTCAACCCATGCTCAATTGACACCCACCATGATCTCTCTTTTTATTTCATGCATTCAAATCTCTATCATGGTAGTTGATAAGACCACATCATATCCCATTTAAATGACCTTGTTGATGAAATTAGTCATAGTGATAAGACGCATTTAATTACATAGACCATCCAGCGACACCAATAAGACACATATTGGAAAAATGGAAACCCGTCTCATCGAAATCTACCATCAGTGCTTCTTGCTTGTGAAGTACCATCACTCCCATCAAACTTTGACAAGATTTTTGGAACTGAATGTGGGGACCTCCTTCCTCTTTTTACAAGAGATTAAATCCCTTTTATTCAATGTTCATGAGTTCCACTTTCTCTATTGGGTTTCAATAGCACTTTCAAAACCGACTGCGGGGTCTTCCAAGAGTTCCTAAACCATAGAGAATTTATGATGGTTCCCAAACTTAACCCATTTTGATGATTGGTTTTTGTTTTTATGATGCCTTGGTTCCACTTAGGTCGTCAAGCTTTGATGATTATCTTAGAACTTAGAAATTTTTTGCCTCCTTTCAACCTTCACTTTTTCCTTTTTTCATCAACATTATTATGAGGTTTTAGAACCTACGTCGAAACCCAATGCCTATTCAGGAAGCCATGCCAAATACCAATATAAAAAGACCTTTGAAATGACTAATTACTTAAACTAACTTTATGCTTCCTCCAACATATAAATGTGAACATGGTGAACCAATGGAAGAAGGATAAAAACATAAATTAATCTCATGAAGGATCTCTCAAATTGAATATCTGTGGTGGGCTAGTGTTGGAAAAAATAGCTAAAAGAAAGAAAGGGATAGAGATGATCATATCATGCTTGATAAGGTAGCCACTAGATTAGGTCCACCACCTATACACCAGTCATTAATAGTGATGTTTCATGCCATATTACCATGTGGTACCCTTAGGCCCACCCCACCATGCTTATAGAGATAGTCACATGACCCAAACACATGTAATGCACACAAAGAGAGTAGAAAACACACATACATACCATACAAGTACAAGAATCAAAGGATGACACAATAATCCCAATGCAATCACTCAGAAAAGAGTACATTATATCATGTGTATAGAAAGTCACTACTTAGACCTAAATAGAGGCTTGATGCAGAAAATAAAGAGTGGGAGTGCCATCACATGACACATGGTAGTCCATGTGGTAATCAGCCTTTGATCAACATTCACATACAACCATACTCAATTTGTATCTTCAATCAATATCTGTAGATGGCTAGATATTATTTCTTCGATCAACATCCTCAAACTACCAGACACTATGCCTTCAATCAACATCCTTAAATGACCAAGAAAAGATATACCTTCAAATAAATGTCCTCAAATAGCCAAGTAGTCTATTAATTCTCATTAATGACTCTTATATTTATTTTTAACCCCATTCATTGATGCACTAAAAAACAAAGAACACATTAATCAAGTATCACTATTTGAGAGAACAAGTACATGAAAAAAAAGTAAAGCTGGAATATGTGAAATCTAAGGAATAACTTGCTGACATATTCACAAATCGATTGCCTAAGGATACTTTTGAGTACCTACGAGGTAAACTAGGGGTCATTCCCCTCTCTAATGTTCATTAGAAAAAGAAGCAGGTTGCATCAATTCATGCTTTATCAGAATATCTATTTGTGAGTTGATGCAGATGTTCACTCTTTAGGAACAACCTAAAGTTGTGAGAAAGATATGTGGAAACATAAGTAATTGGTACAAGAAAGGTACATGGTGTACACACTCAAATAGTGCACTTCTCTAAGTCATTACAACCAAGGGAATCCATGAAGAGGAAACCTTAGAAAGCGACCTAAAGCTCTCTATGCATGGAGTTGCAAGATTATTTGAAGTTTGCTCTCAGCGAGAGCTATTAAGCTAATGACCTTGCTAGTCAACCACACAATGAGAGATTCAAATGAAGACAAGGGCAAGAATGTCAATATCCCCAAGAATCACTATGAAATGCAAATGCAAACTAGATTAAGATGAATATGCAAGCTAGAAATGAGAGATGCAAGCTAAGTTATGGAAATGAAAGTACAAACTATGCTATGAAAATGAAAGTACAAGTATTACCAAGCCTTCCTAGTTAAACTAGATGAGTTACTCTAAAGCTTGAAAGGAAATCTAAACTATGAAAGCATAAACATGAAGCTACTATGCATGAATGAAACTAAGAATAGAATGTAGATGCAAAAGCCAAGGATGCTCCAAATCTTCAAAAGCTCCAAAGTGACCTAGAAAACCTGCAGCATAACATTAGCATAAAAGATTGATCATGCAAATGAGGAAGAGAGCTCTTCTTTTATAGGAAATGAAAAAGAATGGACCATGGAGATTAAGAGGCAAAAGATTTAATCAACGGTGGAGCATCAAAGAGGAGCAATCCATGTGCACAAATATCCTCCAATGAGAAAATAAGAGTTGACTTTTGTGTCCATATGAGACAAAAAGTGTTTTTTCCCTTTTTATAAAAGAAGAATAATGCTTTATTTGTGCAACTTAGGATAAGAGGAAAAGTGGGTGCTTTTTATTTATTAAAAGGAAAGGAAATATTCCTTTTAAATAAATAAAGACTTAGGATAAAATGGTTAGCCCAAGGCAAATAATCGAAAATGATAAAATAGGATTTGATCAAGGAAATTGATATAATTGATAAAATGTTGATTTTTGAAAATACTGATTTAGGGATTTGATAAATTGTTGAATGGGGGCCCAAAGTCTAGGCAACCATTTTAGGGTGCATACATTTGCCCCTCTTTGACTAATGTGTGATCATTCTGGGAACACATGTGGTCAAAGAAGAATTGAAATGTGAGATCAATTTGGGATCACAAGACAACTCAGATGTGTGTTCGACAGATGAGAACACATTAGGACAAGCATAAGGTGGCCGAAAGACAAGACCAACACCGTTGCTATTAAGTGATAGTCAAATCTGAAAATCAAAAGACAAGATCAACACCGTTGCTGTTAAGTGATAATCAAGTCTCAAAATAAAAATCTCAAGCTGAGCTGAATGATAAAACTGAACCAGAGATTGAAGCTAATAGGTACTGCCCCCTCGGAATTGAAATTGAAATCAGGTAGAGGAGAACAAAAAATTGATAAACTTGATCAAAGCACTAGAAATCACAATCGAAGATGAAGCATGATAGGATAACCATCAGGCAGTGAAGACATGCCCTAGTTTGACTGAAAAGATATAGGATAAAGATGAAGTCAAACCTTAGAGAGATGAAGCGGATGAAAATGAATGAAAGACTAGAAGTTTGGAAGAGATGGGGGTGAAGAAATGAAGGTGCCCCAACAAAGATCGAAGGATCAGGCCTCAAATGGTTAGCCAACTGCGCAGAAGAGGGGGAAATTTTGAAATGTGATTTTGACTATCAAGATTGACTCAGATTTTGATTTTGAGTCTGAAAATGGATCGAGGATGTCGAAATTAGCTAGGGTTGCAATTTTCATGCAATTTTGAGGTGTTTTGAAAATTAGGTCAAAAAGTCAAAATGTCATATAAGGGATGAAAAGGATGTGATATGAAAAACAAGAAGTGAAAGACATGATCGAGAAGAAGCGAAAGGTGAGCGCAGTTGACCAATAGGTCTGTGAAAGATAAAAGGAGAGCTCTCTCCATATGCAAGATGCAAAACTAAACTAACATGAACCTAAGAATGCAAGCTACTATGAAAAAGTGGTTTACTTGCAAGGTCACAACGCTAATAGACATCTAATAATCATCATCGAGCTTTATTGGTAGCGTCATAAGATCATACAACACACACTAGTATGACTATGGGTATATGAATATGATCTATATCAGATAGAATGTTGGAATCCCACTTAGGCACCAAAGACATGTAGATCAAGATGACTAGTGTAGTGAGATTACCTAAGTTTGATATGGCAAGATTATACTCGCATCGAGACACAAGGAAAGTCAAGATGACTATAAGTATGCACTTGCACAAACAGTCAAGGATAATACTTTGTAGATCCCATGTCAAGTGGAACAAGCATAAATGCTAATGACAGTTAGGACCAACAAAATATACCCACAAGCAGAAAAAGCAATAAAACATGTCCTCATGCCCTTAGTCTTCTAGCTATGCATCATCGAAAACTATCATAGGGAGAGAACATTCATAAAAGAAATCATCATAGACAGCACACAAGGAAAACAAAGTCAAACAAGTCTCAGCGAGTCAAGTGTTTAAGTGCGTGTGTGTAGGTCATAGAATCAATCTTTGAGTATCACATCTGCTAGTGGAAATATCATATCATGCCAAATTGAAGGGTAGGATATCTGATAAGTGTTGAGAAACACTTGACACTAAAGTAGTGTTGAAAAACACAGTTGGGGTGGTGTTGAAAAATACCATTTGCAAGATGTCCTAAAGACCAACGCATTCTAGAGACCAAAGCTAACACAGTGATGCCCCCTAGGCAAAGACAAAGACCAATTCCAAACCAAGGCAACAAGGTCAAGGCATGATGGAGAAAGGCTAAGTGTCGAGGACGCATGTTGAGAAACAAGGGTGCAAAGGCCTCAAGTAGCGCCTGTTTCCAGGTTTTCACCACTTGGAGACTTTTTTTTTTTTTTTCAATTTTTTTGTATTTTTGCTACCAAGGCGCCTGTTTCCAGGTTTTCACCAAGGCACTTTTTCAATTTTTTTTTAATTTTTTTAATTTTTTGCATTTTTAATTTTTAATTTTTTTTTGTATTTTTTCAGGACTTTATATGCTTTTTAGGATTTTTTCAGCATCGTATATGATTTTTTTTAGAATTTTTTCAGGATCAATAAGATATGTACAAAGGATGCCCCCAGATAGAATAGGCATCACAGATAGAACTTCTTGAGGTGAAAAACATTGATAGAATCAGGGAGCTATTCCCCCTCTGGATCAGATAGTAAATAAGCACCTGTACCAAAAGCTACAGTAATGATGTATGGTCCAAGCCAATTAGGTTCAAACTTCCCTTTTTGTTCTCTATTTTGTTGGTTCTTAGGGTTTTCTCGCAAAATAAGATCCCCCACTTGAAATTCTCTAGGGTGAACCTTCTTGTTGAATGCTTTGGACATACGCTTTTGGTAGACTCTCATGTGATCAAAAGATGTCTTTTGCTTTTCATCTAGAAGTTCTAATTCTTGCAACCTCATGGCGTGATAGTCTTCATCTGTCACTAAACCTTTGAGAGAGACTCTAAGTGAAGGGATCTCTACCTCTAAAGGTAACACTGCTTTAGCACCATAGGTGAGGGCAAAAGGTGTAGCCCCTGTTGGAGTACGAATACTCATTTTGTAGGCCCACAAGGCCAGATTTATTTGTAGGTGCCAATCTCTACCATTCTTGTGAACTGTTCTATGGAGAATCTTGAGAATGGTCTTATTTGAAGCCTCTGCTTGTCCATTTCCTTGTGGGAAGTAAATGGAGGACCAATGTTGTTTTATCTTAAATTTCTTACAGAGATGTTTAAGGTCCTTATTTTTAAACTGACCCCCATTGTCAGTGATTATGTCTCACTAACTATGTTATCTAACTGATAGTATTTTCAATGATGTATCACTAGTAAATAAATATGCCTCATTGGCAATGTGTCTCACTGACTTTATGCCTTACTAGCTATATTACAATCTCATTCACAACAAGTGATATTTCAATACAGAGTTTGATCATTGTTTCTCTTTAGCACATGTTCTAGTCTCGTATCACTCAAGACTTAGAATCAATTATTTATATAAGGAATGTCTTAGACTTAATACAAAGAACAATTAAGCACATTCATTGTACTTTATACTTAATGGTACATATTGGCTATTTTTTCCACCATTAGCCCAAACAAATAACCAATCTGAGAGACATTTATGGGCTAAGTGTAGTATATTTTCGGCATGGGAGGTGCACTATATTTTTTGCATTATTTTCACAAGAAGATGAAATACTATTTTTTTTTACACCCCACATTCCCATGAAAAAGTATCATAAAAGATGAGTTTGTATGTAGGCGCATGATGAATAGTCATTTTGTGTGAAAACACCATGTGTTTTCTGCACCTTGCATATCCGCAGTGCCTTCATGAAAAAAGTATGTCCATGTGCGAACATGCGAGGAATCATTGGAGGCATGTTCTTTTAGCCAAAAATATTGTGTATTTTCACACATGTAGGATTTAAACAACGATCATCTTCTCTAGGATCAATAGGTCAGATTTCATCATGCTTGTGCAATTAAATCTAAGATGTGAAAAATGTTAAGCGTGCAGGTGCATGGTCGAAAATGTTGTGTTTTCTCGCACCTGAGGGATTTTTTTACTACGACTAAGACATGGCCCAAAGATAATTTTTTTAATATCAAATTGCATTTTTTAGCTTCTACCCATAACACAAACATTTTCCTTCCGTTGTTTCCACTTGCAGAAGGTATGGTCTTAATTTTCTTGACTGTAGGGGTATCTATTGGCCCATTTCTATCACTTCATCATCAAATGTACACATATAATCAAATTTTATTTGATTTTTCTTGACTTTTTGTTTATAACCTAACTCTACTGTGGTTGGAGTTTCAAATTCACAGTGTAATCTAAGTTATGTTGACTCTATAGAAAGAAATCTTGTAGATATTTTTTGGGTTCTTCTTTGGTTCATTTGTAGTGGCTATGACCTATAACTGTAATTTCCTTCAGCCCAAATTAAAATCACATGTCAGTACAATAGTTTGGACCTATATATACCTGCCTATTTATCTTTCTACATTGCATTATCATTTTCATTTTCCCTCTTTCCATTTCACAATTTACACATTTTAGTGAAGGATCATTGTCCCATTTAGCGCTTAGGTCCTACTTGATCCTATTGGGACATATTCCTTTTGAGTGTGCAAGTTTGAAAAAGAGGAGTAATCTACCCCTTTGCATTTCTTCCATTTTCATCATGTACACTATTATAGATGATGATGACTAAGTTAGATTAAACACACTAAGATTTGTATAATTTTCCACGATAGAAGATGATGTAGGTGAGGTAAGAACAATATTGAAAGATGGAAACAAGGTGATGATAATGTTGATGTGACTATTATCAAATAGAAGACCAATGTCCTCAATGGTATCATCTAGTTTTTTAAGGTAAAAAAAATGTGATGATTGCTAAAATGGCATCCCAATATGGTGGATTTGGAAATACGATAGCAATTTCCTAATGCGAATAGTGACTAGAATTCATGGGTGAGTCGAGAAAGGTTTTAGATGTAGCAACATGTATTTCAAGTTTTGTAATCTTGGATAGAAGTTGAAAGTGATTATGTGAGAAATGAGGACATAATTTGTCCCTACATTGATAACTCCCACAATATGTGCACTTCATTTTGCAATTTCTAGATATGGTCTAATCATGAGAAAAATAAATGTGAAATGCAAGAATACTCCCCTAAATGCAATATTATGTGTCTCCACCAATTTTAAAGATTTTACAACTTAGTTTATGTTACAATGCAAATAGGTCCACTGCATGGGAATTTTGAAAATAATAACATTTGCAAAAAAATCACTCACTTTCAAGATATCAATCAAAATTTATTAGATAAGAAAGTTATTGTAAAATTGACCCTATAAATACAATTGCATTAAAAGGTTAAAAAAGAGCACCGAGATATGAGTGGACCTAGTCATCTAGCCACTTGTTAAAATTAGGGAACAATTTATTTTTGTCAACTATCAATACTTTAGCTTTTTGATTCCTCATTTGCAAGTTATGACAAAAAGAAAAAAAAAGAAAGCCCCTCTTTGCTAGTCATTGCAAAAAGGAGAAATGCAACACTTGTAAGATCACTTGACAAATGTGTGAACAAGTGTCAAGCATGAATGCATTAGGTGTCTTAAGTGACGAGGAAACATGTATCAATGCTATGAAAAACACATAAAATATCTTGTAAACTTAAGATAAGTGTGAATAGGCTACTCACTAGAAAGGTGATTAGCTAACTAGTTTGATATTGTTTGTAATTACATTGGCAAACATTGCCCTCAACACTTAACAAATTTCCAGAGTATTTTTGTATGAATTATTAAACATTCCATGTGGTATCTTCCATTACAAAATACTTCTACTTAAGTAGGAATTTGTTGAAGATGACTCTATTTTTCAGATGTCTCTCAATGATTGAATTATGTTTTAACATAAATTGACATTCTTCATCTAAGTGAATGTAATTATGATTGGATTAGAATATTACATTTATGAGGCTCTTTATGAGTGATCTTGTTGAGCTCCTTGTGATGTGGCCACATTTTCTATGGCTCATCCTTCTTGTTAGGAAGAATCACTAGGAATAAATAGAAATAATTTTTTTTGGATGAATTGCTTCTCAATATTGATTCAATGACATTATCTTAATCTTTGATTAGAGGTATAACTTCACACTCTAGAAATACATGTTGATTGTGTTGAATGATCTCTTGAAATTCTTGTCAATCTTGAGTTGTCACATCTAGTGCTTCTATAAAATGTACTTGTGACCCTATATTATAAGGAACTTTCTTAATATTTTTCTCCATTTTATGGGAGCTAATGATTTTAGTTTGCGGTGATTGTATCCTCAATGGCTCATACTTTTTTTTCCATGTGTACTACAAGTCATTGACAATATTCCTAATTGTTTAAGCCATTGCACACCCAAAACTACATCCACTCTTCTAATAGGGAAATAAAACATTTCTAACTATAGTTGATAACTTTCCCATTGAGAGTTTGATATCATAACATTTACCTTCACAAAGAAGTTATTTCCCATCGACTATCATGACTTGCAAAGTAGAGACTAGACAATAAAAAAATATTTGAGCTCATTAGCTAATCTTTTGTCAAAAAAGTTATGTGTACTATCAATATCAAATAACATTTTCACATTTTGGTTTTTAATAAATTATTAATGAATGCGAGTTTTTTTGTCACATTTGTTCCATTTAATGCATGTAGGGAGATGGTAGTAGTTTCTTTTGCCTTGAAATCCTCATTCATAAGGTTTACATTTAATTCTTTTGTACTTGTATCTCTCCCTCTTCTTCAAGCTCTTCCTTTTTCTCATACTAGAACATTTATGATCCTTGACCATTTTCTATCACAATTCAAACATAAACCCTTTTCTCTTTTCTTTATCAAGGAAAGAGATTACTGATTTATCTTAGCTTAAAGAATTTGTAGATGCTTTTGCAAATATGATTAGTCACATTTTTGTCAATTGTTCTCATGGTTTCAACCTATATAAAAGTTTTAGTGGTATTTTGTTTCTCAATATGCAATGATTATTATATAGCTTTTCTAACTATATAAGGATTCAAAAAATTAACATCATGTTGAATTTGGTCTTTAGGTCCATTGATGTGCAATTTTAGCCTTTGGTAGTATGTCATATCAAGAGCTCAAAGTGCCAATCTCAAATTTCAACATTATATTCAATGTACAAACCTTAATTATTTTCATGGATTAGGAAAATTAAGGAATTAGTAGAAAAAAATGATTAAGCCAACCATGAAATCCATAAAAATCATGTTAGTAAAATCCTAATCACAATCAATAAGACTATCAAAACAAAATGCAAAATAAACAATAATTTGTAAACCAAATTCATGCATTCCTGTGATGGTGCCTCATTGCTTTTTCTTTCTCCTCTAATTTGATATGTTGCTCTTTGTTGACAAATGCACAAATAATAACAAAAAAGAAAGGATTAATTTTGATAGAATAACGACGAGATACTAGACAATTGTGGTCAGCCAAAAAGGAAGAAAGCAACCCAATATATAGAAATCTAATTTGAAAACTAAACAATCACAATAAAGAAACAAATAGACAAGAGGGAAAAGAAGAGCCAATAGTCAATAATAAAAACCAGATAATAAAAATCAATCTTCTAATTCCCTCTAAGAACCCAAAAGACATTTAAATACAATCATATTTAAATGTAAAATAAAAAGGACAAAAATTATGTCTAAGGGGACATTAGGACATAGGGAAATTAATTAGATGATTAATTCCCTAAGATCAACATCACCTAAACATTAATTAAATAATTATCTAAATTATTTAATTAAACATGCCAATGACAAAATGTGACAAGATGACCAAAATAAATGACAAGATAAAAGATAAATCAAAATGATCCAAAATGACTTGAAACTAATAAAAATAATGGCCAAAATCAATGAATAGCCTAAAATACGACTAAAAAGGGGAACTAGGGGCATTGAACATTTTTAGGTGTCTATGGTTTTAATTTGGTAGTTGGGTAAAATAACTTCCAATGCATGATTTCGTAAAGAAGGTAGCTAGTTTTTTACTAAATTCTTTCCAACTGAACATTTGTCTTTGCTTATCACTCATCTTCCATTGGTATATTTAGGAAGCCTAGGTCAACCCTTTCATTATTTGGTATGTTATGAAGTTTACTGTATTGTTCTATGAGGCTTATCCATAAAATACCATTTCTAACATCAATCTATGAATGAAAACAAAATCTCAATAACTTGTGGAAAACATATTGTAAAAGTCTAATTCTTTCCTCAATCCTTTTATCTAGTGGATATTTGGAAACACAAAAATATAACTTTCAAATTTCATAATATTTTTGTAAGTTATGGTAGAAACAATAATATTGACTTTGTAGCTCCGATATCATTTGTTAAGATTTTTCTTGGAAATAAATATAACACTTGTAAGATAACAAACTACTTCAAGGAAAGGGCCTCTAATAATTAGATACTAATATATAAATTTAATACTTGATGATAGAATAGTTTGTGAGAAACATTTCCTTCTTATATATATGCTTAACCATGACATACACCCCCTATATTAGTTAAGAGGGATTACTATATTAAGTAATATTTATGTCAAGGTTAAGCATGTTAAAGTGTTTATTGTTGTACTAAATTTAATAAATGATGGTTTATCAATATGTTTTTTGCCAAGGTGTCTAAAAATGCATCCCCCACCTCCTCTTCCCCCACGGAAAATTAAGATTGATACTTGTACATCAATTCATGTTTTATTAATGCACTAATGTGACATCACATAGCTTATTATTCTACATATTTAAGAATTACATTACATTGAATTATAGGTACTCATCATTACTTAAAAAATACATTTCATTGAATTATATGTACTCATTTATACTCATCATTGATACTAGCAATTTTAAAATTACAACTATTAATATGATATTATAAAATATATTGAACCATAAATTACCTAAAACTATAATAAGTTCTCACCCCTAATTATAATTAATTTATTAAATAATTAAATAAATGTAATATTATAAAATACAACTTGAGCACTACATGGGAAGAATGCATGCAAATTGTTGGATAAAAAGGGGGAGAGAAGAAAGGGGCATGAAAACCATGTGATACAAGTGACCCTTATCCTTGCCCTAAGTAAGTGGGAGGAAAAGGGTAAAGGGGAGAGCGGTAAAGATGCCTAGATTTCCTGCGTACATCGAGCGTAGGTACTCAAGTTTACAAAGAAAATTTCAAAACCTTGGCATTAACCTAAAACCCATCACTAGGTAAGAAACGGCCAATAAGAAAGTGACGCGTGGTGGTGTTGTGCCAGATATGGTCGATGGAAATAGAAAAATAGATTTGCAGGGTGATTAAGCTTGACCATCAATGGCTGTATCCAACTTTTTCAACGACACACGTCGACTAAAATGTCAGCTACTTGTACTTTTAGGTGTGCATAAAATAAATCAAACAGCGAATTCTGGTCCATCCGTCTGAGCCTGGTGCCTATTATTACAAATTGCAAGGGGACGCGTAATGGTGTATGCAAATGGCACTAGAACCTTCTCATCATTGATATTTCCCCTCCACTAGCCTGTGTATGTAGGCCTATGAATGTAGAGAGTTTGCCCATTCTGGGAGGTTGAAATTGGGGAGCGAGAGGAGGAGAGTGTGAATTTAGGTTTGACAATCACGGGTGGCCCGGAACTGCGGATGGTTTGGGAAGTGGAGTGAACGGGTTGTTGGTTTTAGAAAAACGGGGGCGGTGCCTGTGCCGAGTGTTCTTCACAGATACGGCTCCTTTTAATTGTCCCTACTTGCTGGTCTTGTAATGGTGGAGTCTCTGTTCCTGTTTTTTTGAATATAGAAGTCCAGGGACTGTGAAGGGTGAGAGATGATTCCTCTGAGTAACTGTTGTAGCCCTTCTCGCAATTACAAGAATTTGCGGAAAGATCAGAGCAATCGTTGGGAGGAAGGGGAGGAAATGGAGGAAGTGCCTATGAGGCGGGGTGCTGGTGCGGATGTGGTGTTAAATGTTGAGGATTCCAACCATCAGAGAAGAACGAGTGGAGAGGGAGGGCTTTGGAGGGGTTCTAGCTATGATTTCCTTGGGGAGTCTGAGAAACTAGGGCTGACTGCTGCACAAGGGGTTTCGGATGATGAGAGCCGGAGCTTTGATTTCCGGGAAGGCAGAGATCCCCCATCTAAACTGATTGGGGATTTTGTGCAGCGGGAGAGGATTTCCGGGCAGAAGTCGTTGGATATGGATTTTGATTTGGAGGAACTCCCTTTGGGGCAGGAAGGGGAGAGTGGTAAACGGAGGGAGCAGTTGTGGAGTGTTCCAGAGACGCACACATTGCATTCTGAAGGGAATTCTCCCAGGAAGGCTGTGGTGAGATCCCATCTGCCTTCGCCGGATGCGAGTATGAATGCACGTTCGCCCTTAGCTTCTCCCAAGGTACAGTTTGAATCTTCGGTTCACATTGGATCCCCTGTTTTTGAAGGGGGGCCCCGATACAGCCCTAAAGAGGACATTAAGGAGAAAAGTAACAGAGAGAGCGGGCGAAAGAAGTCTGGAATCGATGAGGCCGATGTGGTGAGGTGTTCTAGCAGGGCATCGCCGAATCTGAACCGGTTGCGAACGAAAACGAAGTCGCGACTGATTGATCCGCCTCAGTTTCAGGCTCACGGAGGGGAGTCTGCTTCAGAGATGCCCTTTGCTAGCAGAGGCCGCTCAGGTCAGCTGAAATCGGGGCAGCTGAAGTCGGGCATGATCGGGAAAAATCCCGGTATGTTGGAGAAGCTGAACGAAGATGAAGAAGACGATCCCTTTAAGGATTGTGATCTTCCGGATGAATATAAGCGGGCTAAATGGGGTTTCCTGGGCCTGTTTCAGTGGCTTAGCTTTTTTGTAATAGTGGGTGCCTTTGTTTGCAGCCTGACGGTTGATTATTTGCAGAGGAAGACCGTGTGGGAGCTGCATCTCTGGAAATGGTGCCTCTTGGTGCTTGTTCTGTTCTGTGGGAGACTTGTTTCTGGCTGGGCCATTCGTATTGTTGTGTTCTTTGTAGAGAGGAACTTTTTACTGAGGAAGAGAGTCCTCTATTTCGTCTACGGGTTGAGGAAAGCTGTGCAGAATTGTCTCTGGTTAGGGCTTGTTCTTCTGGCCTGGCATTATCTCTTCGACAAGAAGGTAGAGAGAGAGACCAAGAGTAAGTCCCTGCGTTATGTTAACAAGATTCTGGTCTGTTTGCTCGTGGGTACATTTATATGGCTGATCAAAACACTGCTGGTTAAAGTTTTGGCATCTTCGTTTCATGTGAGCACTTTTTTCGATCGGATTCAAGAGTCTCTATTCAATCAGTATGTTCTGGAAACCCTATCTGGGCCTCCATTGATTGAGATCGAGCAGTACAACAAAGAAGAGGAGAAACTTATGGCCGAGGTAGCCCAGATGAAAGAGGCAGGGGCTAAGATTGGAATTGACCTTAAAAACTTTTCCAAAAGCGGTTTGCTCAAGTCCGGAGCTACAACTCCCAGAAGTGGGATGATCGGCAAAAGCGGGCGTTCCATGGGGATTCGATCAGACAACAACAAACAACAGACCCAGGCAATCAGCATCGACCACTTGCACAAACTGAACCAGAAGAACATCTCGGCTTGGAACATGAAGAGATTGATGAACATTGTCAGGCATGGAGTTTTGTCCACTCTGGACGAGTCATTCCAGAACGCGGCGACTGAAGACGAGTCTGTGACGCAGATAAGAAGCGAGTGGGAGGCCAAAGCTGCCGCCAAAAAGATTTTTAGAAATGTTGCCCAGCCGCGTGCCAAGTAATGAATGTCCCCTCCCTCTTTTTGCTTTCTCTACTTTCAATAAAATTAAAGCCGTAATTTGTTTTCTGATTCTCTCCTAATTCATTTCGATCCAGGTATATAACCATAGAGGATTTGATGAGATTTCTACGGGAGGAAGAAGCACTCAAGGCAATGGCCCTGTTTGAAGGGGCCCAAGATACCAATCAAGTCAATAAAGCGGCTCTTAAAAACTGGGTGGTAATTTTCCTCAAAACCCCTGCCAGAGTCAATTTTCTGGAAAAGCTGTCACAATTTTTGTTTTACATCAACGATTAGACATTCTTGATGACAGAGGGAATGTGATGGGATCCTTGATGTAAACAAAACTGACAGAGTTTTAAGTTTTCATCGCTCTCATAGGGGCTTATTTTCGTTGGTTGATGTTTTTTTTGTTTGTCTTGTCACATTTCAATAATGGGCTTTTTGGACTGAACTGTCTGATCTTAGGCACATCATAAAACCTCTAATTTCTTTCTACATTATTGTGGGTATTTCAATGGCGGGCAATTGATGTCTGGTATGCAAATTTGTGCAGGTGAATGTTTTCAGAGAGAGAAGGGCCCTAGCCCTTACATTGAACGACACAAAAACTGCAGTGAACAAATTGCACCGAATGGTGAATGTGGCGGTTTCCTTAATCATCGGAGTAATCTGGCTTCTGATACTGGGGATTGCTACAACCCACATTCTCGTACTCATATCTTCCCAGTTGCTGTTGGTGGTTTTTGTGTTCGGAAACACCTGCAAGACAATCTTCGAGTCCATCATCTTCCTCTTCGTAATGCATCCCTTCGACGTTGGCGACCGATGCTCAGTGGAAGGCGTGCAAGTAAGCAATTCAATTTCTTCCCTTCCCACTTCCAATTTACATTCTGAATCACCTTTTCTGAATTCAATCCACTGACAAAGAATGCTGTTTATGTTTATGTTTTTCTCCGCAGATGGTTGTGGAGGAGATGAACATTCTGACAACAGTGTTCTTGAGATACGACAACGAGAAGATTTGGTACCCCAATTCAATCCTGGCGACAAAACCCATCAGTAACTTCTACAGGAGCCCTGACATGGGAGACGCCGTGGAATTCACCATTCACATTGCAACTTCCAAGGAAAAGGTGGACATTATGAAAGAGAGGATCAAAAGGTAATTGCGTGCTCAGTGGATTCCTACTGTAATTTCACTACCACATATTAAAATACTCATATTTGTGGGCTCTGAGATCGATTGTTGCCCTAAAAAACTCAAGTTTTAGGGTTTGCATACATGATTTGAATCCAACTCATGACAGTTGTATCTACTTGCAGGTATGTAGACAACAAAGTGGAGCACTGGTACCCGAATCCGATGATAGTGGTGAAGGACATCGAGGAGATGAACAAGATGAAGATGGCGGTGTGGTTACAGCACAAGATGAATCACCAGGACATGGGGGAGAAATGGCTGCGAAGGTCTCACCTGGTAGAGGAAATGATCAGCATTTTCAGGGATCTGGATATCGAATACCGCATGTTACCCATGGACCTTAACATCCGGAAGCTACCCACTCCCGCGCTCGTTTCCAACCGCGTTCCTTCCACGTGGATGACGTGAAGTGACGTGGAGCCCAAATTTGTATTTATGCGACTAGGAAATAACGGAACCAGATTCTAGAGTCTTAACGAGGAGGAATAGTATCCAATGCATCATTTTAGAAAACTTTAAAAAATGGCATTTGGTGGTATGTTGTCGGAACATTTGCGGGATACTCATACACCTCATCATATTACGTGTGGGAGCGCAATATTTTCTATCTGTGCATGCCTATACAATTCTTTTCATTTAAACAAAATAAATACGTAACGGTCACACTCGCATAAATTGCGCTTCCCATCGTGTCCTATATTAACACAAAGGTCAAAATTGCATACCTTGCATTTTCCTATTAGTCTACATATTAATTTGGTGATATATTAACCTAATTTTGGATTTCTTTTGATGTGGTTGTCTCATCTATATTAATTTGAAGGTCAATAATTGTATACCTTCACTTTCTCATTAGTCTTGGGTTTGGGGCTTCATTTGACTTGGTTGTCTTTTAGTTTGATCATATTACTATGTGATGTTTCTTATCATGTATTAAGATAATGGTCAAAATTGAATAGTTGTCAAAATTCTATACTTTGTAGTGTCCTAATAGTCTTGTGTTGTGGACTTCTTTTTAAGTAATTTGTCGCTTTGTGCAAGTGTTAGGATGTGATGGTTGGTTTTATATAAAAAAATATAAATTATATGAAGTTTTGTTTGACTAAGGGATCCCTTATTATATTACTTAAGAAGTAGATATAAAAAGTTATTGTTATATTATTTTTATATTGTTGGTTGTTAGTTGTTAAGTTGATTTGTTAAGAAATTTGATTTCATAAAGCTATTTTTGCTAAGATGATAATTTATATAAGTTAATAATCTATAAAATTAGTAAGTTGATAATTTGAATTATGTAATAGTTTGTAGAATTTTAAAATGGTTGAATTTGGGAGAAAAATTAAGGGCACATTGAGAAGACAATGATATATTATTTGGATGTAAGTATATATTTGGTTTGGTATGTGAAATGACATTTTGTAAAATTTCTAGAATGCCTTTTGAATATAAATGTTTCTCAAATTTGATTTACGTTTCATCTCCATTTGTAAATATATTTGATTTTTGAATTTGGACAAGATACTCTTGTAAAGGAAAACATCTTAGAATTATTAACAAATCTAACCCATCAATTAGCTTGAGAATCAAATCCAATTCAACATAGCTTATTATGTTCTTAATTACTCTAAAACATGGTGCTTGTTGTAAATGGTGTTATTACAATTAATCTCACCATAGGGTTGTGCATGTATTGTATCATGAGTAAAGTTGTAGTCTCTTCTCCATTATAATAGGTAGTATTGTCTTTTTCTCTTTATAATTAGAATAGTGGGGTACCAAAACCTGTCTTACTATATGACAAAAGTAAAAATGGTAGTTGGATTTGATTAATTTAATAAAAAATGAATAATTAAATTTTAATGGTGTCTCATAACTTTTAAAATTATATATAATTGGCTTAATGAGGGATGGGAGCTACAATAATAATTGGCTTCTCACTTGTTTTCTTTTCCCTAAGATCTTGCTAATCTTGCCAAGGAAGTTTTTGGATATTTATTTTTAAAAAATTGTATATGATTGAATTTGTAATGTCAATTTAGAAATTGGAATCCATGTGAGTAGAAATTCAATGTCTTATAATTAAGATGTGTAATCTCCAAATTAATTCGATAGTGAAACAAAAGAAATGATAAATATTTATATCTTTATTTGTTCATATTATTTTTCTTATCATATTAAATTACAATAATAATTGGCTTCTCACTTGTTTTTTTTTCCTTGTAGATCAATTTTTTTCTCTAAGATCTTGCTAATCTTGCTAAGGAAGTTTTTGGATATTTATTTTTAAAAAAATGTATATGATTGAATTTGTAATGTCAGTTCGGAAATTGGGATCCATGTGAGTAGAAATTCAATGTCTTGTAATTAAGATGTGTAATCTCCAAATTAATTTGATAGTGAAACAAAAGAAATGATAAATATTTATATCTTTATTTGTTCATATTGTTTTTCTTATTATATTAAATTATACCATGGCGGGCGACAACGACTAGGGCGAGAGACAACGGCTTTGGCAAACTCCTCAGCAATGGAGGTCTTCGAATGAGAGGCACAACAACTCGCAATGGGGACATAGGAATAATGGTTCTTCTTGGTCAGAGGCAAATGGACCGGGGCGATGGCCTTTTAACAGATGTTCCCTGAAACATTTTGATATTGGGGCGAAGCTTCCTGTGCGCCCTAGCCAGAATCCTTATCAGCTATATAGTTCAGGGTTTCCAGCAAATAAAAGGGATGGTGGGAGAAGGGAGAACAACAGTCTTTTCTTTTGGCAACAAGACAAATTTTGGCATCAACCACAGAACTTCAACTTCAAAAATATCGAAAAGAAATTCTGGCGCCCCAAGGAAACGAGTAAAGGTCTGAACCCTGTTAACAATATGGCTTTGAGTCAAGACAACAACAGGGAGGCAAGTAATATTGATTACAATAGGGCTTTCTCTTTATTGATTGATAATCCTCAATGGCTAGATTCAATTAATCGTTTGCAAGAGAAGGATTTTTTTATGAAATGGTTGGGACCATGGTCGTTAATCGCAAAATTGCAGAGATGGATGGCAGAACATTGGGGAGATCACTTTGAGATCAAAACCCTAACCAATGAATTCATTATGGTCCTATGCCCTTCCAAAATGGATAAGGATTGGATCCTCAATGGGGGCCCATATATGTTGGATGGTAAAGGTATTTATGTTTGTGACTAGAGGCCCAACTTCAACCCGAATGTAGAAAAAGTAAAGGAGATAGCTGTGTGGCTGAAGTTAAAAAACTTGCCATGGGAATATAAAGACAAAGTTACTCTCAAGGCGATTGTAAATAGCTTGGGATCGTATATACAATCGAAGGAAGCTGTTGATGCTAATGATTTCTATTTATTCTCAAAGGTGTTAGTTAAAATGCAAGTTTTTTATCAGATTCTGGACTATGTTGTTTTAGGTTCAACAATGGGTGAATGGGGGTTAAAGATTGAAGTGGATTGTGCAGATGATGAGATATCCTCGAAGAAGGATGTAAGGAAATACAAAGGGCCGGAGGTCAATAAAAATTTGGATTTGATTAAGGATTTAGAAGAGCTTCAAACCCGTTATCCTTCATGGTCTATTCAATTTGAGGAAGAAATGATATGAAACCGGGACTGCGACAAATGGAGGTCATCCCTAGAAAGGATTAGTTTGGAGGATGAAAACAATAAACTTTTGAGAACAGAGGAGTTAGGTTCAACCCACCAAACTGAAAATACTAATAGCCCTAGATCAATCCAAGTTGTCAAAGAGACACCTTTTTCTTCGATTAAGGTAGATAATGTTCAATCTGGAATGGGGGCTCAAATTTGGGATGGATAGGTGGGGAACTCAATAATTGTTTTGGATTCTTTGGATGAGCTTCTACACACCCCTAATCATAATAAAGTATTGAATGTGGATAGAAGCTGTAAACTGGATTTTATAGTGGAAGGCGTCTTTAGATCGGATTATCATGTGACTGCTTTGGAGGAAGTTGACAACAACCAAGATTTCTGCAAAGACATTCAGATCTCTCCGATAAGAAACTTGGAAAAATTTATGGATGATTTGAGGGATAACGAGGGTAACAGTTGGATCACGAAATTAGAATATGAATCTCAAGAGGAAGGGGGTGGGAATGAGGATTTGGGTATGCAAGACCAAATTGATATTCTTGAGGGAAGGACTATTAACCAAACTCCTTCACTCGTTCAGAAGCCAAATGTTACGGAGAAGAAGAAGAGGGGCCCAAAATCGGTGCAAGTGAAACTTGCAATGGCTAGTAGCGCAGTGGACCACGCAAAATTGATGAGATTGGGAAGAGGCTATACCTCTTCCCAGAAGAAATGAAGCTTCTTTTGTGGAATGTCAGGGGTTGCAATGCCCTTGACAAGAGGCATTTGGTCAAATAGTGCCTTGACCAAACACAACCTGATCTAGTCTTTTTTCAAGAAACTAAGCTAAGCGGTGAAGGTAAGTTTCAGTTTTTGAAGAAGTTTGGAATGTGGGGACATCTTTTCTCGGAGGCAGATGGGGCCTCTGGGGGAATGGATATTTTATGGAAAGATGTTGTGATGAATGTTTCTTCAGTGGATGAGGGAAGCCACTAGTAGTTAGTGGAAGTCTTTTCCTTTCAACTCAGGATGATGTTCTTTGCTTTTAACATCTATGGGCCCTGTAATCAAGCTTTGAAACAACAATTATGGGCTTCCCTATCTTTTATTATCAACAAAATCAAAGACAACTTGTTTGTGATAGGTGGGGATTTTAATGCAATCCTCTCCCCAGGTGAGAAGTTGGGAGGGAAAGGATGAGTTAGTTAAAGCCAAAAGAACTTTGCGAATTTCGTCTTGTCAAATGAACTCCTACATGTGAATTTTAAAAATAGAGCTTTCACATGGACTAATAGAAGATTGGATTTTTCAAATATTGTTGAAAAATTGGATAGATTCCTTTTGGGGGGGGGGACTAGATGGATACAAACTGGATTTTTCAAGCCGATGTCTTGCCCATTACAGGGTCAGATCACTTTCCTATTTGCTTGAGGATTCCTGATGATGCTGCTCCTGAATGAGCCCCCTTTCATTTTGAAAAGATGTGGCTACGAGAAAAGGTATTTATGGACCTTATAGAACTATGGTGGAAGACTGCACCAAGGCGTTCTGGTAATATGGATTTCCTCTTTTTTAAGAAGCTTCAATTCTTAAAAGAAAATTTTAAAGTGTGGAATAGAGAAGTCTTTACAAATATTTTTGTAGAAAAGTTTAAATTGGAGTCTAAAATGGCTGAATTAAATGAAAATTTGTGAATGGAGGTATGGATTCTTGTGTTTTTAATCAAGAAAAGGAGTTGAAGAAGAGATATAATGAGGTTTTAAATCATGAGGAAGTTTATTGGCGTAAAAAATCTAGGGAATTATGGTTATGTGAAGGGGATAGAAATACTAAATTTTTCCACAATTCAGTCAAAGGTAGACGTTCTCTTAATAAGATTTTTCTATCAAGGACCAATAAGGTAATATCTTGACTGATCCTGCTTAGATAAATGGGGAAGTTATAAATTACTTTTCCTCAAAATAGTGGGGATTATAATAAAGACTTAGATTTCTTGGAGGTTATTCCTAAGATGGTTTGAAGGGATCAAAACCTTATGTTGATGAGAACCATCTCTGAGAAAGAAGTTAAAGAAGCTCTTTTTAGCTTGAGGAGTGACAAGGCACCAGGTCCAAATGGCTTCCTTGCTTTGTTTTTTCAAAAGGCTTGGCACATCATTGGCATAGATTTGTGTGAGGTGGTGGAAGAGTCACGACAAAGGGGATATGTTTTCAAGGATTTCAATAACACCTTTTTAGCATTGATACCAAAGAAAGGAAAGAAAGAATCCTTTGATGATTTTAGGCCTATTGCCCTTTGCAACAGTGTTTATAAAGTGATAGCTAAAGTGATCGCGAATAGATTGAAACTTGTGCTACCATCGATCATTTCAGATGAACAAAGTGGTTTTGCACCAATCAGATCTATTTATGAAGGAATCATAGTTGTGCATGAGGCTATACATTCCATAAACTTGAGTAAGGAGGCTGGGATGATGATTAAATTGGACATCAAGAAAGCATATGAGAAAGTCAATAGGAACTTCTTAACGTCAATCTTGAAGCGATTTGGTTTTGACAATCTTTGGTGTGATTGGGTCTTTAGCTACATTTCTTCCCCTCACCTCTCCATCCTTATCAATGGCATCCCTCAAGGTTTCTTTGAAACCACCTCTAGTATTTGTCAAGGTGACCCTCTTTCATCTTTTCTTTTCATTATTCTTATTGGAGCTCTTTGGAGAACTATTAAACAAAAAGGATGTTCGGGTTCCTAGAAGGGTATCAAGGTGGCAAGAGGCTTAGAGCATGTGACCCATCTACAATTTGTAGATGATACTTATCTAATGGGGGAGGCCTCGGCAAGAGAATCCAGAATTATTATAGCATCCTTGGATGCCTATAGTACTGCATCTAGGCAGTTTATTAATTGGGCAAAGTCTAAAATTTTCTTCTTCAATGCATCTCCTCCTGTGCAACAACATATTAGTAGAATTCTTGGAATGAAAGTTGGCTCCCTTGCTAACAAATATCTGGGGATTCCGCTTTTTGAAGGTGTGACTAAGGAAAGCCTTTGGAAGGATTTGATTGAAAGTTGTGTGAAAAGGATGGAAAGCTGGAAAGGGAAATGGCTTACTTATGTAGGGCATATTCTTATGTTGCAATCAGTCATTTTTGCAATCCCTATTTTCTCTATGAGTTGTTTAAAGATCCCAATTAAAGTCTTGAGATACATTGAAAAATGGATGAGGAAGTTCTTTTGGAATGAGGACATGAGGAGGATAAAATACCTTTAGTGTCATGGGACACTATATGTAAGTCTAAAAAGAATGGGGGAGTTGGTTTGCATTAATGGCATTTGATTAATAAGGCTATAGGGGCTAAAAATAGTGTGGGATATCTATTCTAAACTGTCTCAGCTATGGGTGCAAAACCTAAAGGTGAAATACCTAGATTCGATGGAAGATAAACATTTTATCACTGTCTGTGATCCTCCAAAAGGATTACCAATATGGAATTTTATTCTTGAGCATAGGCCTGCAGTGTGTGATCACTTATCTTGGCAAATTGGGGATGGGTGTGAGGTGTATTTTTGGGATGAATCCTGGAATGGGTGGTCGGTGCTCTTAGAAAGGGACAATCTACAAAATCTAATTTTAAGCATGAAAGATTTGTGGGGTGAAAATGTTAGGGATTATATGGAGCTTCGCTCAGGTCCCTTGGGAGAGCATTGGTGTTGGATGGAGACTGCTTCTACTAGTCTTAGTGAGGATCTCTTTGAGTTGTTGATGTATGCACCCAAAAATGGTCGCCTAGACTTTGGGCCCCATTTATTCAATTTATCAACCCTGAATCATTTTGATCAATAATCAATATTTTCAACATTATCAATCTCTTGATCAAATCTTAATTTCGATCATATATTGGATTTTTATCCTTGGGCTAACCATTTATCCTAAGTCTTTATTTGATTAAAAGGAATATTTCCTCCCCTTTTAATTAAATAAAAAGCCCCCACTTTCCTCTTATCCTAAGTTGCACAAATAAAGCATTATTCATATTTTATAAAAAGGGAAAAAGCACTTTTTGTCTCACATGAGGCTCAAAAGTCAACACTTCACTCTCATTGGAGGATGTTTGTGCACATGGATTGCTCCTCTTTCAAGCTCCACCGCTGATTAAGACTTTTTGCCTCTTAATCTCCATGGTCCATTCCTCCTCATTTCTTATAAAAGGAGAGCTCTCTCCTTCATATAGATATATCCATATTTTATGCTATTGTTATGCTGTAGGTTTTCTAGGTACATTTGGAGCTTTTTGAAGACATTGAAGACTTGTTGCTTTCATCATTTTAGTTGCATTTCATAATAGTTTTGCTTTCATAGTTGCATAATCATGACATTCTTAGTATAGATTTTCTTTATGCAATAGATTAATCTCACATAGCTTAATTAGGAGGGATTGTAAGACTTGTACTTTCCTTTCATAGATTAGATTTCTTTTCAAGCATTGCATTGTTATCATTTAGTTTAGCTTGCACATTCGTACTAGTTGCATTTGCATTTCATTTCCATTTAGATTCTTGGAGATATTGGCATTGTTGCCCTTGTCTTCACTTGAATCTCTCATTGTATGGTTGACTAGCAAGGTCACCTTCTTGTAGCTCTAGCTGAGAGCAAAACTCATAGTCCCTTGCAACTCCATACATAGAGAGCTATGAGCCGCTTTGTGAGGCCTCATTCTTGAGCAACCTTGCATGTAATGGTTCATAGAAGTGCATATTTTAGTGTGTACATTTCTGGCGCCCACCGTGGGGCAGAGTAGATAGCTTTGTCCTTTTATTTGATGCATTTTTCGTTATTTTCGGATTAATTTTCAGAAAAATCTGCGTCTCTGGTTTTTTGTCTCAGATTATCGCGCGACACTTCTCAGAAATATCGCGCGATATACTTCCTGTCTTGGCGCGATACTTCACTCGGAAAAAGTATCGCACGCATATAGTGAAGTCTATCGCCTGGCATCGGGCGAAGTATCGCCTGGCATCGTGCGAAGTATCGCTCGATTGGGGAAGTATCGCCCGACTATAGGAAACTGTATCGCGCGATACTGTTGGAGACTGAGAAACATCGCCTGGTCTGGCAGAGACTTGCGCTTTCAGTTTTTTTGTCCGAATTCGACTATTTTAGCTTGCTGTTTTGTTTTACTTTGTTTAAATAGGTCTAACCTGCATTTTTTAGCTTGAATCCATTAGATTATTGCACATTTACATTTGGATTTTGATTTTGCTAACATTGTGGGCCTAACAAGTTGTGTTTGTAGGTGCTCTCCTTTGCTTAAAAATTGCTAAAAACGCATGTCAAAGAGGGCTACTAACAGTTTTTGCAGGGCTGCCCAAGCATAAAAACAAATTTATTTTTTTTCTTATTGTTATTTTCCTTTCATTTGTGGCATTCACTAATTGTATTAGGAATCTTAATACCTTGTGAAAGGGATTTTGAGGTGGTAGGAGAAGTATGCTCTTCACCTTTAGGTGAATCAGAAAATCTTGACCCATCTTAAGGTTTTGGAAGCAAGGGGGTAATTGATCTCTTTGCTTGGTGTGTTTGGGAAAGATTCTTGAGATAGGGGAGTATGCTCTTCACCCTTGTGGTGAATCAAAAACCTTGAACCTCAAGATTTGATCCATTTTGTTTAGTTTAGGAATCCTTTAGAGGGCCTGCTCTTGAGCAATCAAGAGGAACGACTCAAGTGGGGACAACCTTGTCATCATTTTCCTTGGTGGCAAGTGATTCCAACTCACTATAATCTCAAGGCTATCAAGGACACCAAAAACCTTGATAGACATAACACTTGTCTTCATTTGATGTAAGTAGCTCATGGGATTGCGACCATGAGGAAAACATTGAACAAGAATGCTTAAGGTACTCTTGAGGCCGCGAGGTCCTAGTCCTTTATGAGGAGCAAGAGGGGTGTTGTGAACGGAAATCCTTATTAAGAACCATTAGATAGAAGCCACCCTCTTTTAGCCGCTTATCTTCTTAGTGCAAGGATTGATCCAAGTGGTTTACCCGGATCACCTTAAGATACTCACCATATGTGTCCCTTTGGTTGTGTCATTTTGACATTTCCATGACAAAGCCAATATCTCTTGTGGGCAACCACTTGGTGTGAGGCAAGGGGGCATCAAGTTGTGGGCTAAGTTGGTAAGTATTGAGCCTTGTCTTGTAGGTAGTAATTGCTTGAATTGTCTTCGATTGTGTGATACCAGTGTAAACGTTCTCAACATACAAACAATCGGTAGCATTCATAGGGTGCTTTTTCAATTTTGATATCACAAGTGTTTGCCTTGGCAAGGTTGCTTTTGCCCTTGTTTCAAGTGTTTGAAGACATGTTTGATCCCTTGCTGTTTACAAACCTACCGAAATTCTGCTGATACCGTGACTGAAATCGAAGACATCAACCCTCAGACTGAAAATTTTGACCAAACAGACCCAAAAATGCAAATTTCACACAATTCTGGTCAAGAGTTGAATAATTCTGCAACAGTATCGCGCCCTGTAAGGCGAAGTATCGTGCGATACTTCGCACATGCTATAAATATCGCCCCCTTTGAAGAGAAATATCGCGCGATAGTTCGCCCCTGACGGACTATCGCCCTGCCTGCCTGGAGTATATCGCCCGCTAGCGTTAAGAAGTATCGCCTGTCTTAGGGCGAAGTATCGCATGGGTATAGGTTTATCGCCCCAGTAGCCTGGAGTATATCGCCTGGTTCATTTTTGTCGTGCTTAAATTTTGGTCAGTTTCAGTTGCTGTCAATTAGGCCAGGTCTTAGAACAGGCTTCTCACCCTAACGTTTGAGATCTGTCTTGACTCCAAATCTCTGGTTCTTAGTTCTCCGGGATAGCATCATTTGATTTACAAAGTCACTTTGGAATAATTGTCAAGTTAGAAAGCCATTCTTGGTGCCAAGGTTCATCTTTAAAATTGTTAGCTATATTCTGGGAAAATTTCAGTTCTCTTATTGTCCAAATCGCTTTCATTTTCAATTATCTTTTGGCCTAGTCCAACCTCCTGATTCAAAAGTGCAAGGGTAGTCACCCTTTGATTTGAAGCACCTCTTTGACAGTGTTGGTAAAGCCCCCTTTCTTTTTTTTTTTTCATCTTTCTTTGGACAATAGAGGATTTCGATTATCCTAGTTTGGTGTTGACACTTTGAAAGGTCACCTTATCATTGAGAATATCTCTCTTTCATGTCAGTTACGACAAGGTACCAAGTTAATCAAGGGAAGCGACCCCCTGTTGCCTTTAGCCAGTTACCACCTATCAAGACCCGTCGACAACCTAAGGGAAAAGGACCCCTTTTTGACCAATCTCCTAAGAGTGAATCTGAGGTTTGTTTTAATCCGGGAGCTAACCCTAGTGAAGTGAGCACCTCTTTCATACCACTTTCATCAAGTATGGACATGAGTTACACTTTCACCCGACAACAAAGAGAAGCCATGAATCAAACTCTCGTGGATATCTTTCAACGACACAGAAGAGAGTATGGTGGTTCTTCTCATGCCAGTCCACCTGGGTCACCTCCTAACAACGCGAGGTATTTTGATGCTCATCAACGAGCCGAAAGACAGCATAAGTCAGCCCACTCAGATTCAGGGTCACAACACGAAGACCAGAACAACGAATCTAGTGATCACCATATCAACGCAGCTAATGCAATAAGGCATTCAAGACAAACCTCCCCACTTAAGGACACTTCTCGATATGCAAATACAAGATTAAGAAGCATTGAGAGAGAGAAGCAAGCCTACTTAGATGAACAGGCTGCAAAAAAGGAAAAATTCTGACAACTAGAGGAAGAGGAACGTGCATTGTTGGATATACAGAAAAGAGTCACCCAAGAAGAAGAAGATAGACTCTATGCACAACAACTCCAAAGTCGATTTAACGGGAGGGGAGCCAATAGTGGGATCAACTCGCCCCCATCTACCCCTTCCCCTAGCCCTCGAAGAAGATCAAAGACACCCTCACGATCCCCAAGTCCTAGAGGAAGAAGGACTTCAAGATATGACCATCATAGGAGACAATCGTCTCATAGACATTCAAAGCAACCCTCCCAACGAGCACATCATGGCTCACAACATGGAGGCAGTTATGCTAAATCTGATCATATGGACTTCATGACTATGCAACAAGAACCATCCTTTCAAGCCTATGTGGAGCAATACGTGGAACAAAACAAAGACCAATTTTTGGAAAGTCTTATCAACAAAGGCACTAAAGTTCCATATAACTTTGATGTTCACCAAAAAATCAAGAAACAGAATCCTTCAACTGATGAGTTAATCTTACAAATGCAAAAGGATATAGACAGAATGAAGGCTCCCAAGAGTACATTTCATTTGGACTCCATATGTCCTAATCCCATTGACAAAAGTGTGGTGATGGTAGAATTCCCTAAGAAAGTTGAATTCCCAACATACGACAAATATGATGGCACGGGTGACCCTCATGACCATGTTCGACAATTCTACATAATGAGCTTTTCCTTTCACCACGAGGACTCCTACTTGCTGAGATTATTCCCAAGGAGTTTAAAAGGTCAAGCCATGGAGTGGTTCACCAACCTTTCCCCTCCAGTAAGGACATTTAGAGAGCTTGTCCAAAGATTTGTGCAACATTTTGCTTACAATTTATCTAGGTCGGTCACCATGCTTGATTTGTGTAAACTTAAGCAAAATCAAGGGGAATCTTTTGTCACCTTTTTGCAACGATGGAGGCGATTGTGTTCGAAATACCCAAGGACAATCCCTGAAGAAGAGAGAATTGATATCATTGTGAACAATCTAATACCAGAACTCAAATATGAAGTCAAGAAAATCCCATTTAATTCCTTTGATACTATGATAGAGGTGGCATGTCGCATTGAGGATGTCCTAAAAGAACAAGGAATTTTGGCTAAACCAACAAATAACAACAATAGCCAAAATAACAATACTAATGGTAACAAGGACAAAAAGAACTCTTATTGGAACAAAAATAAGCAAGTCGTCAACGACGGAGTTGTTGATTCATCTCAGGTCAAAAATGAAGGAGTTCTTAATCTCTCTCATGCAGTTCAAGCTATGAAGTTGCAAACATCGTCAACGCAACAAGACAAACCTCAGTATCAAAAGAGATCTAAAACGGAGAAAAGACAATTCACTAAATTGGGAGAATCCTATGCAGATGTTTTTAAGACACTAGTCGCTCATAATCTGGCGCACCCACAGGATCCTACAAAACATCGAATACCAGATCCTTTACCTCATTGGTGGGATGCTAAGGCTTTTTGCGTTTTCCATAATGGGATTGGACACGACATAGAAAATTGTTTTAAACTCAAGCATCTTGTCCAAGACCTTATTGAGAAAGGACAATTACAAGTGGATGGGTTAACTACTAATGCAGACCATAAAGCCTTTAAAGAGCCCTTGCCTAAATATGAAAAAGGAGAGAATTCTAGCAGTAAGAATGGCAAGGCGGCTATTAACTATACATACACACATGCTGATAATGTGATTAACATGCTTGAAGTGGCTGACGATAATATCAACATGGTGAGAAAGAAAGATCCTCATGGACATAATGTGGACTTAGTTCCTATGACTAATGAAAGACCCGCTGTGGTGATAAGAGGTCCTCACTCACAAAGAATGCCCCAGTCCCTCAATGCGGTCACCAGGGGTCAGGCCCAAACACCCATTATCATCAAAGGTCCTAGCACTAGCAAGTCTAAACAGCCCGTGTCCAAAGGTGCTCCTCCAAAATCTGTCGTTGGTCCCGATTCCAATTATAACCTTATTGACCAACTACAACGTACACCCGCTCAGATATCCATTTTTGAGCTTTTAGAATTATCTCCTAAGCACAAGCGCGTCCTCGAGGATGCTTTGCGAGCAGCCAATGTCCCTAATAACTTAGATATCGACCAATTCCAAAACATGGTCAACCATTTGGCTAGCCCTCATTTCCTCACCTTCTCAGAAGAAGATGACAAATCCATTAGTCACCCACATAATTTGGCCTTACACATCGAGGTCATGATTCATAAAACCCGTGTTAGGCGTGTACTGATAGATGGGGGTGCGGGGCTCAATATTTGTACTCTGAGTTTGCTGCTAGCTCTAGGGTATTCCGAGAACATCATTGACACAAAGAAAAAAATCACAATCAAAGCATATGACGAAGCAGAAAGAAGTTCTAAGGGATTGGCTGTTTTGCCTATTCGTATTGGTCCTGTAGAAAGAGACATATTATTCCAAATTGTTGATGTTGGACCTCTCGCCTACAACATTTTGCTAGGTAGGCCATGGATTCATGAAATGCAGGCAGTCCCATCAACATATCACCAGTGTGTTAAGTTCCCCCATAATGGTGTAGAAATTTGCATCCCGGGAGACAGTGCTCTATCAGTTAATAACATTTCTGCAGGATCACATGTACCTTTGAATAGAGAAGCTGACAGTCCTAGTAGTTCACTTGAACAATGCAAGCAGAAATTCAAGACCATGGACCTTGGGATGGGAGATTATAAGATTGATTCTTTTACAAAAATGCCAGTCTCTCCTAGGTCTTATGGGAGACCCTCCCCAAATATGAAGCCTTCGTCATCAGCAATGACGTTATTTGGGAAATTTATTGAATCTTCGGTCCCCATTCAAGAAGAGAAAGAGGAAGTTGCTGTAAGGAACTGGATATATCACGAGGAGAAATACAAACATAATGAGAATTTTGCTCCTTCACCTGAAACTTATGGGAAAGGATATACACTGGTTAAAAATATGGGATATCCGGGATTTGGTCCCCTTAGTCATAGGCTGGATGCTAAAGCTGAGCCTCTTGATCATGCTCTTTTTGGACACAAAAATAAGTCCACGATTGGCTTAGGTTTTGACAATAAGAAGCAGAAAGGTATCCCTGTCCCAGCTGCAACGGACAGTGATAGTGATGCAGATTATACACCCGATCTCTCCAACCAACAAGATGTGTCTGATGATTGGGTACCCTCAACGAATCTCCTTTGGGGAGATTCCTCAGATTTGATGCTTAATAGTCCTACTATCCCAGCTACGACGGATAGTGATTGTGTGACTTCTAGATCGACAAAGGAAAATGTTACTATCCTAGCTGCGACGGATAGTACCAATACTAGCAC
Source organism: Chamaecyparis obtusa (assembly GCA_027943335.1). NCBI lineage: Eukaryota > Viridiplantae > Streptophyta > Pinopsida > Cupressales > Cupressaceae > Chamaecyparis > Chamaecyparis obtusa. The sequence continues at coordinate 102,217 of BSBK01006626.1, forward strand.
TAGAGAGGGGGAAACCCTCCCTAACCTTGAGGCTTCTACATCACGAGGCCTAAATGATGACTCAGAGATAGACTCCCATGAATATGAATGGGATTCGCTTTCAGATGCAACAATTGATCTAGATGTGGATATTATCCATGCCTATAGTACCCAACCCGATGCAACTAACGATCCTAGTGTCAGACTAGAGGATTGCCCTCCTCAAATCGCCTTAGTAGACGACGCTTCGTTTGATAGGATGAGCCCCAATTCAGGTATCTTAGGAGAAGACTTGATGAGCTCCGATTATATGGTCACCAGAGATGACACCTTTCACATTCACAACATCGAACCTACCATTGACTTGCCCCTTGTTCACTTTGACCTGATTGACTGGCCCCAGCGCCACCACGAGCCCACATTCCTCACATTTCGCAATGATTACGAAATTGCTTGCTATCTGAATGCTCTCGAACCCGTGGCTTCTTCCACCAGTGAACCAGCAACCAGCATGACGGAGCCTGATATTAAGTACCTCAGTCTCAAAACAAAAGAGAAAAAGAAAAATAGGTCTGATGGCGAAAACCACTTTGTGGCGGTGTCAGAACCAAAAATAGTAAAAAGAAATGACGCATCCAAAGGTGAAAACCTCTTTGAGGCACCTAAGGATGGGGTACTTAATAACTTGCCGAGTTATTTCCAGGATAGATCATCAATATTGATTGAACCAACAAAGCCGGTCAATCTAAACACAGAAGAAAATCCTCAGATAGTCCATCTTGCTCAGTCTTTATCAGAGGAAGAGACCAAGGCATATGTACAGTTTTTACAGAAAAAGAAAATTAATTTTGCATGGACCTACTCAGACATGCCAGGGCTTGACACAAATCTCATAATGCATCACTTATCTATAGCTCCAGGAGTCAAGCCAGTCAAACAGAGACTAAGAAAAATGCATCCACATATAGCTCTACTTGTCAAAGGAGAATTAGAAAAGCTTTTGAAAGCTGGATTTATTAGAGCCATCGATTACGCAGAATGGATCTCAAACATAGTACCGGTCTCCAAACATGATGGGTCCATTCGTGTCTGCACAGATTTTAGAGATCTAAACAAAGCCTGCCCAAAGGATGACTTTCCACTTCCAAACATTGACATGATAGTGGACATGACAGCGGGCTATGACATATATTCCCTAATGGATGGTTTCTCGGGGTATAATCAAATCAAAATAGCTCCTGAAGACCAAGAGAAAATAGCATTCACATGTGCATGGGGAACCTACTGTTGGAACGTCATGCCATTCGGGTTAAAGAATGCAGGAGCAACCTACCAAAGAGCTATGACAACTATCTTTCATGATATGATGCACAAAAATATGGAAGATTATGTGGATGATACCCTGGCAAAATCAAGAAAAAGGGACACACACCTCAATGATCTGGAAGTAATTCTAGATCGTATGGAACAATTTCAACTCAGATTGAATCCAAAGAAGTGCACATTTGGCGTCACCTCAGGCAAACTTTTAGGATTCATAATATCAGCAAAAGGTATCGAGGTTGATCCCGAAAAAGTCCAAGCCATCCTAGATATGCCACCTCCTCGAAATATCAGCCAAATGAGAAGTCTTCAAGGACGTCTTCAATCAATTAGGAGGTTTATTTCTCAGCTTGCAGATAGAGCCCAACCCTTCAACAAACATTGCATAAGGGTGCTTCTTGTGTTTGGAACGAGGATTGTCAAAGGAGCCTAGATCAGATCAAACAATACTTGGCTAATCCTCCGATCTTAATGCCTCCTATTCCAGGGAAACCATTGCTTCTATATATCTCAGCTACAGACACTTCCCTGGGGGCATTATTGGCTCAAACAGATGATACTGGGAAAGAACGGGCCATCTACTATATCAGCCGTACTCTAGTCTCTTATGAGACCAATTACAATAATATTGAGAAGTCTTGTCTCGCGGTGGTGTTTGCTTCTCAAAAGTTGCGCCACTACATGCTTGCTCATACCATACACTTGATTGCCAAAATTGATCCCCTTAAATACTTGCTTGGTAAGGCTGCCCTGACGGGTAGACTTGCTAAATGGATGATGGTCCTCACTGAATTTGACATAGAGTACGTTGAAAGGAAGGCAATAAAAGGGCAAGCTATTGCTGACCAATTAGCTGATTTTCCAATCCAAGATAGTATGCCAGTCCAAGTGGAATTCCCAGATGAACACATCTTATATACCACTACTCGCACTTGGACAATGTTCTTTGATGGCTCCTGCATGCAAAATGGATCAGGTGCTGGAGTGTTATTTGTTTCTCCACATGGGTACAACATTCCGAAGTCTTATAAACTATTATTCCCATGTACCAACAATATTGCAGAATATGAAGCTTTAACTAATGGCTTGAAAATGGCTATAGAATGGAATATCACAGAATTACATGTCTTTGGGGATTCTCAGCTAATCATCAACCAAGTCAATGAAGAGTATCAAACCAAGGATGACAAATTGATACCCTATAAAAAGATGGTTGATTCTTTGAAACGCTATTTCACCTTTGTGACGTTTCAACAAATCCCTAGGATAGAGAACAAAGCTGCAGACGCCATGGCCACATTAGCTTCACTTCTTCAGTTGGAGACACATGAATCCAGATTTGAATTCCTGGTGGAAGAGCTACACCATCCCATCTTTGACTCATCTGAAAGCCGTGTCATTTGTGCCATTATCACACACGAATCTTCCCGATATGGTGCTCTCTATTCATATCTTCGTGATGGCATCATCCCTGACACATTCACTCGCTCCGAACGCCGAAACCTCATCCGTAACGCCTCTCGCCACACCCTCATCTCTGGTGACTTATATAGAAGGGGTTTAGATGGGACACTCCTTAGGTGCTTGGAAAAGGAGGAATCCAACCAAGCGTTAGCTGACATCCACGAGGGCATTTGTGGTGGGCATTCTAATGGTCTGGCCATGGCCCGAAGGTTGCTTAGGGCGGGATATTATTGGCCCACAATGCAGATGGACGCAGTCACCTTTGTTAAGTCATGTGAAAAATGTCAGAAACACGGCAACCTGATTCATGCTCCGGGTAGGGAGCTGATTCCTTCTATCTCTCATTGGCCATTTCAGCGCTGGGCCTTTGATCTGGTTGGGCAAATTCACCCCAACTCATCAGGTGGACACAAGTTCATTATTACTGCCACTGACTACTTCACAAAATGGGTGGAGGCCGTACCACTTTCTGTTGCTTCAGGAAGGACCATTTCTTTGTTCATCTTAAACCATATCATTTGCCGATTTGGAGTGCCTTCTGAGATCATTACTGACAATGGAGGCCAATTTAAGAATAAAGACCTAAAGCACCTATGCAAAAAGTTTAAAATCAAGCAACATTGGTCCTCCATATATTTCCCACAAGGAAACATACAGGCAGAAGCTTCTAACAAAACCATTCTTAAGATTCTTCATAGAACAGTACACAAGAATGGTAGGGATTGGCACTTACAAATCAATCCAGCACTATGGGCTTACCGAACAAGTATTCGCACACCTACAGGAGCCACTCCTTTCTCTCTCACCTATGGCGCTGAAGCAATATTACCTTTAGAAGTCGAGATACCATCCCTCAGAGTCTCACTCAAAGGTTTGATTACAGATGAGGATTACCGCGCCATGAGGTTGCAGGAACTAGAACTTCTAGATGAGAAGCGTAAGGCTTCCTTTGATCATATGAGAGCGTATCAGAAGCGTATGTCCAAGGCATTCAACAAGAAGGTTCACCCTAGAGAATTTCAAATAGGTGATCTTGTTTTACGAGAAAACCCTAAAAACCAACAAAATAGAGAGCAAAAGGGCAAGTTTGAACCTAACTGGCTTGGACCATATGTCATCACAGCTGCTTTTGGTACTGGTGCGTATTTACTGTCAGATCCTGATGGAGAACAGCTCCCTGATCCCATCAACATTGTGCACCTTAAGAAGTTCTATCCTTGATGCCCGTTCTGTCTGGGGGCATCTTTTGTATATATCTTATTGATCCTGAAAAAATTCCAAAAAAATTGATATATGATGCTGAAAAAATTCTAAAAAGCATAAAAAGTCCTGAAAAAATACAAAAAAATCAAAAAATTCAAAAATCCAAAAAAAAAATGAAAAAAAGAGAAAAAATTGCAATAAATCCAAGTGGTGAAAACCTGGAAACAGGCGCTACTTGAGGCCTTTGCACTCCTATTTATTAGCATGCATCCTTGACACTTAGCCACTTTCCATCATCCCTTGACCTTATTTGACTCGGTCTAGAATTGGTCTTTGTCTTTGTCTAGGGGGCATAACTGTTAGCATTGGTCTTTTAGGTGCGTTTGTCTCTTGGGGCATTTCACAACAGGTGTTTTTCAACACCACCCCAAACAGTGTTTTTCAACACTACCCTTGCGTCGAGTGTTTCTTAACACTTATCAGGTGTCTTACCCAACAGTCTCACATGATGTGATATTTCTCACTAAGCAGATATGATACTCAGAATTTGACTCTATGACCAACACACACGCACTTAAACAATTAACTCGCTGACAATATGTTGACTTTATTTTTCTTTGTGTGCTGTCTATGAGGATTTATTTGATGAGTGATCTCTCCCTGAGAGGTTTTCGATGATGCATAGCTAGAAGACTGAGGGAATGAGAACATGTTTTCTTTCTTTATCTGCTTGTGGGTATATTTTATTGATCCTAACTGTCATGAGCATTTATGCTGGTCCTACTTGACACTATGGATTGACAAGGTATTATCCTTGACTGTTTTGCGAGTGCATGCTTCTAGCTATCGTGACTTTCATGTGTCTTGATACAAGCATAATCTCGCCATATCAAACTTAGGTGATCTCACTGCATTAGTCATCTTGACCTATATGTCTTTGATGCCTAGGTGGGATTTCCACATTTCTATCTGATAAAGATCATATTCATATCCACATAGTTATGCTAGTGTGCATTGTATGATCTTACGACGCTACCAATAACGCTTGATGATGATAATTAGATGTCTATAAGCGTTGTGACCTTGCAAGTCAACCACTTTCATAGTAGCTTGCATTCTTAGGTTCATCATAGTTTAGTTTTTTGCATCTTGCATATGGAGAGAGCTCTCCTTTTTATCATCTATGGACTAGTTGGTCAACTGTGCTTATTTTCTGATTCTTCTTGATCATATCTTTCATTTCTGGTCTTTGATATCACATCATTTTCTATCCATTTTCGGACTCGAAATCAAAATCTGAGTCGCATTTCCAAATTTTCTCATTCTTCTACGCAGTTGACTGACTTTTTGAGGCATAATTCTTCGATCTTTGATGGACTTTCTTCCTTCCATGTCTCTCAAATTTTCTAGTCTTTCATTCGCTCTATTTCTAGTCTTCTATTTCTATTCTTCTACTTCCTCACTGGGGCATGTTTTCATTTCCTGATGGTTAACCTCTTGACCCTTACCTTCGATTATGATTTCATTTCAATTTGATCAAATCTTTTTATCCATTCGTTGTTCTCCTCTATCTGATTTCGATTTCGACTCCGAGGGGGTAGTATTTATGGGATTCTCATCCCTGATTTGCTTGATTCTTTTGATTCAGACATCTTTTGTGAGCTTTTGCTCAAAATTTGAGATTCTTATCTCTCATTTTTAGACTTGATTATTGCCTAGCAGCGACGGTGATAGTTTTGTCTAAAGCTTGATTTGCACCTAGCAGCGACGGTGTTGGTTTAAGCTTTTGTTTATGTTTTGTCCGGATGTGATCCCGAATCGACCTCATATCTGAGTTATTTTGTGATCCCAAATCGATCTCACATTTCAATTCTTCTTTGACTGCATGTGTTCCCAAATCGATCACACATTAGTCAAAGAGGGGCAAATGTATGCACCCAAAAATGGTCGCCTAGACTTTGGGCCCCATTTATTCAATTTATCAACCCTGAATCATTTTGATCAATAATCAATATTTTCAACATTATCAATCTCTTGATCAAATCTTAATTTCGATCATATATTGGATTTTTATCCTTGGGCTAACCATTTATCCTAAGTCTTTATTTGATTAAAAGGAATATTTCCTCCCCTTTTAATTAAATAAAAAGCCCCCACTTTCCTCTTATCCTAAGTTGCACAAATAAAGCATTATTCATATTTTATAAAAAGGGAAAAAGCACTTTTTGTCTCACATGAGGCTCAAAAGTCAACACTTCACTCTCATTGGAGGATGTTTGTGCACATGGATTGCTCCTCTTTCAAGCTCCACCGCTGATTAAGACTTTTTGCCTCTTAATCTCCATGGTCCATTCCTCCTCATTTCTTATAAAAGGAGAGCTCTCTCCTTCATATAGATATATCCATATTTTATGCTATTGTTATGCTGTAGGTTTTCTAGGTACATTTGGAGCTTTTTGAAGACATTGAAGACTTGTTGCTTTCATCATTTTAGTTGCATTTCATAATAGTTTTGCTTTCATAGTTGCATAATCATGACATTCTTAGTATAGATTTTCTTTATGCAATAGATTAATCTCACATAGCTTAATTAGGAGGGATTGTAAGACTTGTACTTTCCTTTCATAGATTAGATTTCTTTTCAAGCATTGCATTGTTATCATTTAGTTTAGCTTGCACATTCGTACTAGTTGCATTTGCATTTCATTTCCATTTAGATTCTTGGAGATATTGGCATTGTTGCCCTTGTCTTCACTTGAATCTCTCATTGTATGGTTGACTAGCAAGGTCACCTTCTTGTAGCTCTAGCTGAGAGCAAAACTCATAGTCCCTTGCAACTCCATACATAGAGAGCTATGAGCCGCTTTGTGAGGCCTCATTCTTGAGCAACCTTGCATGTAATGGTTCATAGAAGTGCATATTTTAGTGTGTACAGTTGACATGTATTTTTTCTGAGAGATCATTGACATTATTTGATGAGAAATATAATTTTATATGGCGTGTAGCTAAAAGTGGAAATTATTCATCCAAATTGGGGTATCACTTGCTAGCTAGGGAAGAGGCCAACGAGGAATGGTCATATAGGCTATGTTGGGATAAGGATTTATTACAAAAAGTTTGAGCCTTTGCATGGATGACTATTCAAAGAAATATTTTAACAGGGTAACATAGGAAAAAGTATGGTTTTGTGGGACCAACAATGTGTTTGTTGTGTAGACAAGCGATTGAGGATGTGGATCACCTTCTAGCTCAATGTGAACTGGACCAGAGATGCTGAGATATGGTTAGATTGAAATTCAACCTTATGGGACCACTATCAAATTACTTATTGGATCTCCTTAAAGGATGGCCAATCCATTATCAGAAATCTACCTTATCAAAACTATGGATTGTATGTCCTTCTCTGGTTATTTGGAAATTGTGGAAAGTGAGAAACAAGAAAGTTTTTCAGAATATTTCATAATCTGTGGAATAGATTATGAACATGATAAATTCAAATATTGAGGAGATTATGAGCTCAGTTGTAAACTCTTTGAATTCAAACACTTTTTTTTCTTCTTGGGATAGACAAATTCATAAGCTCTGGCCTAGGATTAAAATCAAATATAGGAATGATGGTAGCCAAGCCTACAAAGAGAAAACTTGTCAAAAATTTGTTGTTTGGATTCCACCAGACCTAAGGTGGATTAAGATTAATTTTGATGGCTCCTCTAAAGGGAATCCGGGGATTTTTGGTGTTGGTGTTGTTGCTAGATATTCTAAAGGTGATGTCTTGGCATTGGTAGCTAAAAGGCTCCAAGATGGGATTAAAAACATGGCAAAAGTGCAAGCGGAACTATTAGAAGTAAGGTTAGGAAGTATGTTGGGGATAAATAAAGTGCATATTGAAGGGGACTCTAAGGTGATTGTCGAAGCAATTAAGATGGGCCATTCACAAAATTGGCATATTCATAGCATTTTAAGGGAGGTGAGGAGTGTCTTAAGTAAGTTTATCAATTTTTAAATAAGTCACATGTTGAGAGAAGGGAATAAAGAGGCTGACAAATTTGCAAATTGGGCAATATCTTTTGAGAAGATCGATAAGATTGTGTTTGAATATTTTTTCAAGATTGAAGGGATTTAATTTAGGAAATAATTACAATACTTTTAGAGGTAGTGATTATGCAAGTGTAAAATATTGGGATAATGTTTACTATATTTTTATGGAGGCGAACATGACGGATGACGGCGGAAGAGAATGATCACCATTGTGTGTGATGACTACTAGATGATCTCAGACGGGATGAATCATTTATTAGTTGAGTAGGATTTTATTCGGATTGAAGGAAATGGGGGTGTGAAAAGAAGGCTCACACAAGCAACTTTGGAGCTTGTGAATGAATTTTTACATTCACATTACTTATTGAAAGAATGTAAGAACCGAGCAAATAATTCCATAGAAAAGAGGAAAGTTTAAGAGTTGAGAGGAAAAATCAGATTAAGGACGGTGTTCACAATAGAAGCAATGAAGGCTACCTTTAGTGTGGATTCAGACAAACAGATGACATCCTTCAAGGGGCCTGCGAGAATGGAGCGTATTAAAGGTCTGCTGAGGATAAAGATAGAGGCGATGATCGATGCAGTGATTATGGTTGTTGGGGAGCAATTCCAAGAAAGAGAGATCAAGCATAGAACCAACTTAGATATTATCTCTGTCTTTGTAGCCCGAGATTGGAAATTAGGGAGAGCACGCGGGAAGTGGGTAGAATAACACGAGCTTTGTTTGAAGAAGATGTTCTCGGTGAGATGGATTCCATCTTGGAGTGGGCTATTCTAGGGGTGGAAATGGATATAACTGAATGCTTTGAGGATGATGAAGAAGGGTGTAGATTTGGTAAAAATTGAATAGTTATCAAAATTCTATACTTTGTAGTGTCCTAATAGTCTTGTGTTGTGGACTTGTTTTTAAGTAATTTGTCACTTTGTGTGAGTGTTAGGATGTGATGGTTGATTTTTTATAAAAAAATATAAAGTATATGAAGTTTTGTTTGATTCAACTATTATATAGGGAAGTTTTGTTTGGTTCAACTATTATATAGGGATTGAGGGATCCCTTATTATATTATTTAAGTGTTAGATATATGAACTTTTGTTATATTATTTTTATATTGTTGGTTGTTAGTTGTTAAATTGATTTGTCAAGGAATTTGATCTGAGCAAGCTATTTTGTTAAGATGATAATTTATATAAGTTAATAATTTATAAAATTAATAAGTTGATAATTTGAATTATTTAATATTTTGTAGAACTTTAAAATGGTTGAATTAGGAGAAAAATTAAGGGTACATTGAGAAGGCAATGATATATTATTTGGTTGTAAGTAAAGTATATATGGTTTGGTATGTGAAATGACATTTTGTAGAAGTTCTTAAAATGTCTTTTGGATATAAATAGTTGTCAAATTTGATTTACATTTCATCTCTATTTGTAAATATATTTGATTTTATACTTGGGATTTGAATTTGGACAAGATATTGTGGTAAAGGAAAACATCTTAGAATTATTGAGAGATCCAACCCATCAATTAGCTTGAGAATCAAGACTAATTCAACATAGCTTATTATGTTCTTAATTACTCTAAAACATGGTACCTGTTGTAAATGGTGTTATTACAATTTATCTCACCATAGAGTTATCCATGTATTGTATCATGAGTAAAGTTGTAGTCTCCTCTCCATTATAATAGGTGGTATTGTCGTTTTCTCTTTATAATTAGAATAGTGGGGTATCAAACTTGTCTTATTATATGACAAAAGTAGGAATAGTAGTTGGATTTGATTAATTTAATAAAAAAATGAATAATTAAATTTTAATAGGTATCTCATAACTTTTAAAATTATATATAATTGGCTTAATGAGGTATGGGAGCTACAATAATAATCAGCTTCTCACTTATTTTCTTTTCCTTCTAGATCAATTTTCTTTTCTCTAAGATCTTGTTAATCTTGCCAAGGAAGTTTTTGGATATTTATTTTAAAAAAATTATATATGATTGAATTTGTAATGTCAGTTCAGAAATTGGAATCCATGTGAGTAGAAATTCAATGTCTTGTAATTAAGATGTGTAATCTCCAAATTAATTCGATAGTGAAACAAAACAAATGATAAATATTTATATCTTTATTTGTTCATATTGTTTTTCTTATTATATTAAATTACAATAATAATTGGCTTCTCACTTGTTTTTTTCCCTTCTAGATCAAATTTTTTTTCTCTAAAATCTTGCTAGTCTTGCCAAGGAAGTTTTCGGATATTTATTTATTTTTAAATGTATATGATTGAATTTGTAATGTCAGTTTGGAAATTGGAATTCATGCGAGTAGAAATTCAATTTCTTTTAATTAAGATATGTAATCTCCAAATTAATTTGATAGTGAAACAAAAGAAATGATAAGTATTTATATCTTTATTTGTTCATATTATTTTTCTTATTATATTAAATTATACCATGACGGGCGACAACGACTATGGCGAGTGACAAGGGCTTTGGCAAACCCCTCAGCAATGGAGGTCTTCGAATGAGAGGCACAACAACTCGCAATGGGGACATAGGAATAATGGTTCTTCTTGGTCAGAGGCAAATGGACCAGGGCGATGGCCTTTTAACAGACGTTGCTTGAAACATTTTGATACTAGGGCGAAGCTTCCTGTGTGCCCTAGCCAGAACCCTTATCGGCTATATAGTTCAGGGTTTCTAGCAAATAGAAGGGATGGTGGGAGAAGGGAGAACAACACTTTTTTCTTTTGGCAGCATGACAAATTTTGGCATCAACCACAGAACTTCAACTTCAAACAGATAAAAAATAAATTGTAGCACCCCAAGGAAATGAGTAAAGGTCTGAACCCTATTAACAATATGGCTTTGAGTCAAGACAACAATAAGGAGGCAGGTAATATTGATTACAATAGAGCTTCCTCTTTATTGATTGATAATCCTCAATGGCTAGATTCAATTAATTGTTTGCAAGAGAAGGTTTTTTTATGAAATGGTTGGGACCATGGCTATTAATCACAAAACTACAACGATGGATGGCAGAACATTGGGGAGATCACTTTGAGATCAAAACCCTAACCAATGAATTCATTATGGTCCTATGCCCTTACAAAATAGATAAGGATTGGATCCTCAATGGGGGCCCGTATATGCTGGATGGTAAAGGTATTTATTTTTGTGACTGGAGGCCTAACTTCAACCCAGATGCAGAAAAAGTAAAGGAGATAACTATGTGGCTAAAGTTAAAAAACTTGCCGTGGGAATATAAAGACAAAGTTACTTTCAAGGCGATTGGAAATAGCTTGGGATCGTATATACAATTGAAGGAAGTTGTTGATGCTAATGATTTCTATTTATTCTCAAAGGTGTTAGTTAAAATGCAAGATTGTTATCAGATTCCGAACTATGTTGTTTTAGGTTCAACAATGGGTGAATGGCGGTTAAAGATTGAAGTGGATTGTGCAGATGATGAGATATCCTCAGAGAAGGATGCAAGGAAATACAAAGAGCTAAAGGTCAATAAAAATTTGGATTTGATTAAGGATTTCAAAGAGCTTCAAACCCATTATCCTTCATGGTCTATTCAATTTGAGGAAGAAATGATATGGAACTAGGATTGTGACGAATGGAGGTCATCCCTAGAAAGGATCAGTTTGGAGGATGAAAACAATAAACTTTTGAGAACAAAGGAGTTATGTTCAACCTCCCAAACTGAAAATACTAATAGCCCTAGATCAACCCAAGTTGTCAAAGAGACACCTTTTTCTCCGATTAAGGTAGATAATGTTCAATCTGGAATGGGGGCTCAAATTTGGGATGGATAGGTGGGGAATTCAATAATTGTTCTGGATTCTTTGGATGCCCTTCTACATACCCCTAACCATAATTAAGTATTGAATGTGGATAGAAGCTGTAAATTGAATTTTACAGTGGAAGGTGTCTTTAGATCGGACTATCACGTGACTGCTCTGGAGGAAGTTGACAACAACAACTAAGGTTTCTGCAAAGACATTCAGATCTCTCTGATAAGAAACTTGGAAAAATTTATGGACGATTTGAGGGATAATGAGGATAACTGTTGGATCACGAAATTAGAATATGAATCTCAAGAGGAAGGGGGTGGGAATGAGGATTTGGGTATGCAGGACCAAATTGATATTCTTGAGGGAAGGACTATTAACCAAAATCCTTCACTTGTTCAGAAGCCAAATGTTAGGGAGAAGAAGAAGAGGGGCCCAAAATTGGTGCAAGTGAAACTTGCAATGGCTGGTAGCACAACGAACCAGGCAAAATTGCAGAGATTGGGAAGAGGCTATACCTCTTCTCAGAAGAAATGAAGCTTCTTTTGTGGAATATTAGAGGTTGCAATGCCCCTAACAAGAGGCATTTGGTCAAATGGTGCTTTGACCAAACACAACCTGATCTAGTCTTTTTTCAAGAAACTAAGCTAAGTGGTGAAGGTAAGTTTCAGTTTTTGAGGAAGTTTGGAATGTGGGGACATCTTTTCTTGGAGGTAGATGAGGCCTCTGGGGGAATGGGAATTTTATGGAAAGATGTTGTGATGAATGTTTCTTTAGTGGATGAGGGCAGCGACTGGCAATTAGTGGAAGTATCTTCCTTTCAACTCAAGATGAAGTTCTTTACTTTTAACATCTATGGGCCTTGTAATCAAGCTTTGAAACAATAATTATGGGCTTCCCTATCTATTATTATCAATAAAATCAAAGATAACTGGTTTGTGATAGGTGGGTATTTTAATGCAATCCTCTCCCCAAGTGAGAAGTTGGGAGGGAATGGATGAGTTAGTCAAAGCCAAAAGGACTTTGTGGATTTGTCTTGTCAAATGAACTCCTACATGTGAATTTTAAAAATAGAGCTTTCACATGGACTAATAGAAGATTGGGTTTTTCAAATATTGCTGAAAAATTGGATAGATTCCTTTTGGGGGGGGGGGGGGGGGGGGGGGGGCGGCGGCGGGGGGGCGACTAGATGGATACAAACTAGATTTTTCAAGCTGAGATCTTGCCCATTACAGGGTCAGATCACTTTCCTATTTTCCTGATGATTCTTGATGATGTTGCTCCCGAACGAGCCCCCTTTCATTTTGAAAAGATGTGACTACGAGAAAAGGGATTTATGGACCTTATATAACTATAGTGGAAGATTGCACCAAGGCATTCTGGTAATGTGGCTTTCCTCTTTTTTAAGAAGCTTAATTCTTAAAATAAAATTTAAAAGTGTGGAATAGATAAGTCTTTAAAAATAATTTTGTACAAAAGTTTAAATTGGAGTATGGAATGGCTGAATTAAATGAAAAATTGTGAATGGAGGTATGGATTCTTGTGTTTTTAATCAAGAAAAGGAGTTGAAGAAGAGATATAATGAGGTTTTAAATCATGAGGAAATTTATTGGCATTAAAAATCTAGGGAATTATGGTTACGTGAAGGGGATAGAAATACTAAATTTTTCCACAATTCAGTCAAAAGCAGAAGTTCTCTTAATAAAAAATTTTCAATCAAGGACCAATAAGGTAATATCTTGACTGATCCTACTCAAATAAATGGGGAAGTTGCAAATTACTTTTCCTCAATTTTTTCTTAGAGCAATGGGGATTATAATGAAGACTTAGATTTCTTGGAGGTTATTCCTAAGATGGTTTCAAGGGATCAAAACCTTATGTTGATGAGGACCATCTCTGAGAAAGAAGTTAAAGAAGCTCTTTTTAGCTTGGGGAGTGACAAGGCACCAGGTCCAAATGGCTTCCTTGCTTTGTTTTTTCAAAAGGCTTGGCACATCATTGGCATAGATTTGTGTGAGGTGGTGGAAGAGTCATGACAAAGGGGATACATTTTCAAGGATTTCAATAACAACTTTTTAGCATTGATACCAAAGAAAGGAAAGAAAGAATCCTTTGATGATTTTAGGCCTATTGCCCTTTGCAACACTGTTTATAAAGTGATAGCTTAAGTGATCGCGAATAGATTGAAACTTGTGCTACCATCGATTATTTCAGATGAACAAAGTGATTTTGCACCAGGCATATCTATTTACGAAGGAATCATAGTTGTGCATGAGGCCATACATTATATAAAGTTGAGTAAGGAGGCTAGGATGATGATTAAATTGGACATCAAGAAAGCATATGAGAAAGTCAATAGGAACTTCTTAACATCGATCTTGAAGTGATTTGGTTTTGACAATCTTTGGTGTGATTGGGTCTTTAGCTACATTTCTTCCCTTCACCTCTCCATCCTTATTAATGGCAACCCTCAAGGTTTCTTTGAAACCACCTCTGGTATTCGTCAAGGTGACCCTCTTTCACCTTTTCTTTTAATTATTCTTGCTGAAGCTCTTGGGAGAACTATTAAACAAAAAGGATGTTCAAGTTCTTGGAAGGGTATCAAGTTGGCAATAGGCTTAGAGCCTGTGACCTATCTACAATTTGTAGATGATAAGTTTATCTAATGGGTGAGGCATTGGTAAGAGAAGCTAGAATTATTAAAGCATCCTTGGATACCTATAGTATTGCATCTAGGCAGTTTATTCATTGGGCAAAGTTTGAAATTTTCTTCTTCAATACATCTCGTCCTGTGCAACAACATATCTGCAGAATTCTTGGAATGAAAGTTGGCTCCTTGCCTAACAAATATCTAGGGATTCCTCTTTTTTAAGGTGAGACTAAGGAAAACCTTTGGAAGGATCTGATTGACAGTTGTGTGAAAAGGATGGAAAGATAGAAAGGGAAATGCCTTATTTATGTAGGGCATATTCTTATGTTGCAATCAATCATTTCTACAATCCCTATTTTCTCTATGAGTTGTTTAAAGATCCCAATTAAAGTCTTCAGATACATTGAAAAATAGACGAGGAAGTTCTTCTAGAATGGAGGACATGAGGAGGATAAAATACCTTTAGTGGCATGGGAAACTATATGTAATCTAAAAAGAACGAGGGAGCTGGTTTGCGTAAATGACATTTGATTAATAAAGCTACAGGGGCTAAATTAGTGTGGGATATCTATTCCAAACTGTCTCAGCTATGGGTGTGAAACCTAAAGGTGAAATACCTGGATTCGATGGAAGATAAACATTTTCTCACTGTCCATGATCCTCTAAAAGGATTAGCAATATGAAATTTTATTCTTGAGTGTAGACCTGTAGTTTGTTATCACTTATCTTGGCAGATTGGGGATGGGCATGAGGTGTCTTTTTGGGATGAATCCTAGAAAAGGTGGTCGGTGCTCTCAAAAAGGGACAATCTACAAAATCTAATAAAGACTTGTGGGGTGAAAATGTTAGGGATTATATGGAGCTTCACTCAGGTCCCTTGGGGGAGCATTGGTGTTGGCTGGAGACTACTTCTACTAGTCTTAGTGAGGATCTTTGTGAGTTGTTGACAAGTATTTTTGATGAGAGATCATTGACATTATTTGATGAGAAATATAATATTATATGGTGTGTGGCTAAAAGTGGAAATTATTCATCCAAATTGGGGTATGACTTGCTGGCTAGGAAAGATGCCAATGAGGAATGACCGTATAGGCTATGTTGGGATAAGGATTGCTTACAAAAAGTTGGAGCCTTTGCATGGATGACTATTCAAAGAAATATTTTAATAGGGGTGTTGGAGCTCAAAAATCCTGAATATATTTTTGAGTCCATATTCAAAAATTTCCCTAAGTATAAATTAGTGCCCTGAAAATCATTGTGAAAGGCCAAGTTTGTGTGCATAGGGGAAAGGTACATGTTTTTTTTCATGAGGAACCACTTGGGTAAGGTGTTTATCACCTATCATTTGGCATATGTAATGGGTTTGAGCTCCTAAATTTCAATTCTGGTGTGTTTAGGAAGTAGCCATTTAGAGGTGTTTCCCCAAATATGTATTTTTATCTTTCCAAAATTTTATAAACCCACTTCAGAAGATTGCATTTTATGTCCATTTGATAATCTTGACATGGGGGTTGTTACATTGTGTTTTAGGCATGTGAGTGAGTCTCCATGACCATTTGTAGCCCCCCATGAGTTGGTTTGATCTGTTTTCTAGAGCCATTCTGTTTGCAGTTTGTTAAAATTCTCTAAGTGTGCAGAATGCAGATTTCTAAATGGCCTACTTTGAGGTCTCTCGATTTGCACTTGACTCAAGGAAAAGTGAAATTGAATGTTGTCCTACATTGTAGACCTGGAAGTGCACCTCCTTGAAGATTTGTAGGTCGTGACCAATCCATTTGGTCACTTTGCCAATCCAATTCCAAATCAATTTTCTACATATGTCAATGTTTTAAATCTAAAATGATCTAAAGGGCCAAATTTGGCGTTTAATTGTATTTAACCATTTGATCTTATAGACAATTTAATTGTGGATTCATTTTCCTTGTGTGGGAATGAATTAACATCCAGGGTTTCAGATCGTGAGGGTTTCAATTGGTGAGTTTTCCAAGCCAGTTTTGAGGGTGATTTGTGCAGATTTGTAGTATCACCTGAATCAATATTGTGAAAGGCCATGTTTGATTAGTGATAACTTTTAGCTCACGTCTTTCTGTGCAATATCCTTTGGCACATGTTCTCACATGTTGGGATTGAACTTAGGTTTCAGATGGCGTGCTTGTGTGAGGTCTTTTGGTTAGTTTTCAAAACCACTTTCGAAGGCCAGTTATGTTTTTGAGAAATTTGATAGACGAAGTGTATTGCTTGATGTGATTAAAGTTTTGGTACACCATGGTCATACTTCATCAAGTGACTACATTTGGATAAATAGAAGGTAAATGTGAAGTTCAGAATGTTGATCCTCAAATCTAACTCCCTAGTTGATGTTTACATCAAGCACAAATTTGATTTGGTACTGTGGTTATCTAGCCTTGTATGTTTTAATTAAAATGTTACGCGCACTCATATATTTTACATGATTAACATGCATGTTTCTCCAAGTGTTGCACACACTATATTTTATATATTGACCATGCCATGTTTCCAAAGTTTTGAATCTACCATTAAAATAGTATGCTGGCATACATCCAAAATGAAAATGGGCTTCGCATATTTAACAATTATGTGTATGCATTGTGGTGTTGCGCCAAGTGTAAGAATGGAGTGTGCACCAAGTGAAGCCTACAGATGAAACAAAGGGGTGCATACTTGTCTTAGAGGTAGTGCACCAAATGAGGAAAGGCATAATAGGATATGCACAAATGAAGGTGTGTATGTTGCAGTGGTGTGCACACATATGCTTGGTGTGTGTCGTAGAATGCATAGGTACACATTAATGAAGGGATGTGTACAAAGTGAAACTTGGCAAGATGAGGGCGTGCGTACCCAAAATAGAATGGGGTCTTCATGTAATGAAAGGTAGTGGATGTGTACACATTGAAAGGTAGGAAACAAGCTAAAACCAATGGGTGCACACCAATGTGTGGGGTGTGTACCAATACATGCTGGTGCGTGCTAGTTTGGAGTGTGGGCTGCACACTCAACAAAGGAAAGGAGAGTGTGTGGTAGCTTGGAGGAAGCTGTACACACTTGCATAGTGAAGGTGTGTAAGTCTTGGAGGAAGGAGCATGCACCATAGTGAATGCAATGATGGTGCATACCAGAGAGACATAAGGAATGGTGCGTGCCAAATAAAATTGGGTGTGCACAATATCATGAAGGAAGATGCACACCAAAAAAGTAAGTTTGGAGGTGCGTATGGAAAAGATGTGTGTGTGCTAGTCTAGAAAGGGTGTGTGCTGCAGATAAAATGCGAGGAAAAGAGAGTTGGGCACGTGTACATGTAGAGAATGAGAACAAATGTAAAGGGGCTGCATGTGGGTTTATCCCACATGCACCCCATTTCGGTCATTGGAGGCATTTAAAAGTAATGGGGCTCAAGTTAGAAGTAATTTAAAAGCAAAGGAGGCAAGTCTGGCCTCTTGGACTTGTGGGCCCGGTTTGAGTGTGTGCCAGTTGGGTGCACACATAAATTTTAAATGTAAATATTTAAAAATGGTCAAAAGTTTAGTCCCACATTGGCCAAAATAGGCACTTTTCATGTTTTTAAATGACACAACGCTCACATAGCTATGTGAAGAAAGAGCAGGAGAGCAAGAGGCTCTCTGTGCGCACGCTTAGGAGTTGCATTAGGAAGTGTGCCGATAGATAGAAAACATAAATTTTTGTAGAATGCTCGCAGTTGAATGGGTGGTGAAGTAGACACCTGGCAGAAGGTCATGTAATCTTGTAATGGGCTCGCGGTTAGTGCAAACATCTAGCGACTTAGTGGGCAGTTAGTTGTGTGATCGCTAAATCCTGGTGGTTAAGGAGGTAACATCACGAGATTGCGAGAATAATTAGTCACCCCATCTCCAGATCAACCAACGGTTAAGGTAAAAATTGCAAGATTTGGAGAGGGTAGTCAGTTAACCATGTCGCATGATCTCGTGATTTTGACAGTCAGTGAAGTAACATTGTGAGATTAAGAGAATGCATGGTCGCATGATCTCTGAATCCTGGTGGTTAGTGAAGGACTATTCTGAGATTGGGAGATAAATGTGGTTGCACAATCTCTAGATGCCAGTGGTTAAGTAAGATGACATTCAGAGATCAGGAGAGAGCTTGGTCGCCCAATCTCCAAATGTGACCATGGTTAAGAATAGGATTCTGAGATTTGGAGGATAAGGTAGTCGCACAATCTCCAGATGTGACTAGGGTTAACAAAAGCATTCAGAGATTAGGAGAATGAAGTAGTCTCTGAATCTTCAGATCAAGGTGGTCAACCCAAGGTTAGTTTGAGCATCCAACCAACTCGTGACACATGGCAAAATCTGGTGAGTTCTGGGCATATTGTGCAAGAAAAAGGAGAAAAAAGTGCAAATTTAAAGTGAAATGTTGATTGAAATGATTTGTATAGTCTTCTCCATAGTTTGTTAAAATGTTTTATTTTAAAATGGACTGAGAAGCATTCACTGAGCATTTCAAGAATCAGAATCAAATAATTTCTTGGAGAAGGAGAGAATCAAATTTGTTGGAGAAATGATTACAGGCATGAAGGCAGTTGCAGGAGATTAATTTTGAAGATCAATTTTGGAGAGAAGATGGAGATATTTTGCTAGGAATTGACAGCTATCAATTTGTTGAACTAGATTTCATTTTCCTATATCAGTCTTCTTCTCCATTCTTACATGGATGGTGAAATTAACAACTGAATAGAGAGAGAGTTTTGATCCAATTTTCTGTTCTAGCATTCTGTCATTCTCAATGTATTGATATTGAAATTTTTTAATGAGAATACATTGGAATCCCATCTCAGATTAGTGTATGTCTTCTTGTATGATCTTTGGTTCTTATATGTTAATGTTGCAAAGCAAGTTAATATACGGTTTACAAATTAAATTTTGAAATTATTTTTGAGTTCCTTCCAAGGGCGAGATTAAATTCTTAAGGATAATTTCAGAGAACTCATAGTTCTTGTGAGAATTTGATGCTCGAGTGTGAGAGTGAGAGGAATAATATGCAAAGCAGTTGTTCTGGGTTCTGGGTGTGTTTGAGTTAAAATTTCTATTGATGTATATTGTATATGACTCTGTGCCCTAGAATAAGACAATGGTATGTTCTTAATAGGCAGTTCTTCATCATCAAATCAATTTATAAATGATATAATCTTTCAATCAATGTTTCAAAGATATTAATGAATAGTATTTGTGTTGAGTAGATACAAATAGGTTTACTGATTTTTTTCAAGAAGTGAATCCATGGGTATACCCTCCTGAGCATTAAGGCTCAAAGTGTAGGAGGATCATTCTTTTGATCCTTGTTAATTGGCCCTTTTTCTTGTCAGATTTGGAGTGGTTTTAGAGAGTCAACGACATTAGTTTGTCAATCAAATTATAAATCTACAAGTAGAAAGAAAAGGAACCAACAAAATGGTGACTCTACTAGTGATTGACCATAAGAAACCTTTGTTTGAGTAGTCCAGATTGTATAGACTCAATTTTAATAAATTATTATATCATCTCACCAAGTGTGAGTGGCGACTCTGAAGATTCTCTGTTTGATCAGTGCATTCTTGGAATGTAAAATATGAATGTATTTGCAGTCCTGGCAAATAGTTGTACGCTATGAAGTTGTGTTGTGAGGTTGCTACTTTTAAAGAAGGTTTAGAGTTGGGAAAGGTTTCTCAGCTGATTTAGATTTTTCTCTGCAAGGAGGTGGCGACTCTACCAATGTTGGGAAGGTGATTTGGAGGAGACTTCAGATCAATATTTTGCAGCTACCACAACATTTCCAGGTATTCTGATTTTCATATCCAAGTTCTTCATGAAAATCATGTGCATAAAAATTGTTTCCCTATTCAGTGATTACTAGCACTAAGTGAGAGGGAAAATATTAGTGAGTTTTTGCATACAAGTCTGTTGAGTAGATTCAGTTGTTATGTTTTGATGGTGTATGAAAATTATAATGAAAGGGATATACTAGTTTTATTATGGATAAAATTTGCATAAGAGATGTATGCTTGATTTTTCATGTGCAAGGTTGTGGTTACTTGTAAAAGAAAGTAGAGATGTATTTTGAATTTTCTTAGCCTTGTATATCTCCAAATGTAATCATGTCCCATAGAGTATCCTAGCTTTGAGATAAATGAAGTTTTAAGTGTTATTCACCTCTAGATTTTGAGGGCATTCCTAGTTACCCAAATGCAATACCCCCAGAAATCAGAAAGTTCCTGCCTAAATTTAGTGGGAGGAAAGATGAGTTAGCTGAAAAACATTTAAGTGCATTCATGGACTTGATGGAAGATTTTGAGGTCAGCCATGAAGATGTGATTACGAGATTGTTTGTGCAATCACTAGTGGGAAATGCTAGGGAATGGTTTTCAGTTCTATCTCACTACTCTATTTGTTCATGGAAGGAATTTGAATAAGCATTCAAATAGACTTTTGAAGAATTCATTTGTGAGTATAGCTTGTTAGTTGATCTTATTGACATTCACATAGAAGAGGATGAGTTAGTGAATGCTTTTAATTTTAGATTTGGGAAAGCATTATAGAAAATTCCTGAGAAATGTAGACCCCATGATGCATTGTCTTTGGTTATTTATTTGGTTGCATTTGATAGTAAGATGGGTTACTTGTTGAGAGATGAGGAACCACAAAACTTATATCATGCTTTTTAGCTGGCATAAGATATAGAAAGAATGATGAAATTTGGATTGCCAAAACTTCATGGCACTGAAAATACAAGACTTCATGTGGTGGCTTTCTCAAATGCTGGCACTAGCTCAATGATTCTAGTAAGTAGTGAAAATCATGGTGAATGTTGTGACCCAGCTGGTGTAATTTCAACTAACGAAAGTCAAGTCGAGCCTTTAAAATTGTATCAAATTTCTAAGCCTGATGTTGTTTGCAATATGTATAGTCAGCCCCAATTTGAGAATAATGACGAGATAAGTAATTTGGGGGAAAATGAATCTCCAGCAATGGTAATTCAAGAGCAGTAGTATGATGATGTTGTTGCAGAAAATAATGATAACATTAGAGATCTTTCAAGTGATCTTTTTGATTGCTTGATTGATAAATATGTTGATTCCTATGAGCCTAGAGTGATGCCTTCTTTGTTTGAATTACAACGTGATGTTTATCATTTGAATGATTTTCATGATTCAAAATTTGAGGCATTTAATGTTTTTGAAAGTGATGATGTCATATCAGAGGTGCATTCCGTTTGTGATAATGATTCAGTGTTAGTATTCCCAAATTCTTCTGTTGATTTGGATAATTCTAAATATGAAAGTGAAAATTTTGTAAGTGACAATTAGGTAAAATATGTTGAAGTTGATTTGCTTTCAGATTTGTATGAACCAATTTATGAGATATTCTAGGAAGGCATTTCTTATGATTATGAGATTGACACTGATTATGACTCTTCACCATAAATATAAGTCAACTTATTTGATGTAGACTGTTATGGTTGTAATATTGTTAATGATATGGAAGCAATGTCTTGTCAAACAAAAATTAGCAATGCTGATAGTGTTCCCTACGACAATGATTTGCACCTGGAAAATATGTGCCAAGATGAGGATATATATAATGGACTGCCTATTGACCTGTTCATGCCACATTTTTAAATATTTCATGAGGTGCTGAAAGATGTTTCAAGTTTCACAACTGATTATTTGTTTTAGCCAGAGGTATGTGTGTTTCTTCAAGAATGTGATGAAATGAATGTTGCTGCTTTGTTTTTTAAAGAGGTTGAAAAGAATCAGGAAGGATGTATTAGTTATCAGGAAGAATTTGAGTCTTTTATCTTCCTAGTCTAGCATGTTGATGTTTTTCAGAAAAATTCAAATTTGAAGCCACAAGTTGTGGTTCATAGTGATTTTCTTGAACATTCACATGGTATACATAGAGTTGAATTTCAGAAGTTTTATTTTGATGTTCAAGCAATTTTTGAAGAAAGCCACCATATTTCCAGCTTTGTAGTTGAGTCAGAGTGTTTTCCTCCTCAGCTAGTTAGAAGTTTTGAAGAGTGTGACATTTTTATCTTGCACAATGATCAATACTTTCTGAATTTTAGTGGTTTCCAAATGCTCAATGATAGTGAAAGTGATGGTTATTTTCTTTATGATATGCCAGAGATTTGTGACAGTGTGATTGATCTTGTCAGTGAAATTAATGTTTTCAGATTACCTTGGATTCATGGAAATGAGAACTATATCTTTGATAGAGGTAAATGATGATTCACACTCTCGGAGTTTGAAGTCTTTTGTAAATAATGTAAATTTTGTAAAGTTTCTTTTCTTTCAATTGTTCGATAGTTGGGTTGGGGTTCCCTTGTTTCTAAGAAGGTTGTGGTTGGTTTTCTTTGGTTGGTCTGCTGTACCATGAGATTCTGAATTCTCTGCATGCCCGCATGGGGCATGCGTCCCCAATCTGAGCCACTGTTGGAGCTCAAAAATCTTGAATATATTTTTGAGTCCATATTCAAAAATTTCCCTAAGTATAAGTTAGTACCTTGAAAATCATTGTGAAAGGCCAAGTTTGTGCGCATAGGGGAAAGGGACATGTTTTTCATGAGGAACCACTTGGGTAAGGTGTTTATCACCTATCATTTGGAATATTTAATGGGTTTGAGCTCCTAAATTTCAATTTTGGTGTGTTTAGGAAGTAGTCATTAGGAGGTGTTTCCCCAAATTTGTATTTTTGTGTTTCCAAAATTTTATAAAGTAACCCACTTCAGAAGATTGCATTTTATGTCCATTTGATAATCTTGACATGACGGTTGTTACACTGTGTTGTAGGCATGTGAGTGATTCTTCATGACCATTTTTACCCCCCCATGAGTTGGTTTGATCTGTTTGCTAGAGCCATTCCGTTTGCAGTTTGTTAAAATTCTCTAAGTGTGCAGAATTTAGATTTCTAAATGGCCTACTTTGAGGTCTCCCAATTTGCACCCATCTCAAGGAAAAGTGAAATTTAATGTTGTTTTGCATTGTAGACCTGGAAGTGTACCTCCTTGAAGATTTGTAGGTCGTGACCAATCCATTTGGTCACTTTGCCAGTCTAATTCCAAATCAATTTTCTGCATATGTCAATGTTTTAAATCCAGAATGATATAAAGAGCTGACTTTGGCATTTAATTACATTTAACCATTTGGTCTTCTAGGCAATTTAATTATGGATTCATTTTCCTTGTGTGGGAATGAATTAACATCTAGGGTTCCAGATCGTGAGGGTTTCAGTTGGTAAGTTTTCAAAGCCAGTTTTGAGGGTGATTTGTGCAGATTTGTAGTATCGCCTGAATCAATATTGTGAAAGGTCATGTTTGATCAGTGATAACTTTTAGCCCAAGTCTTTTTGTGCGATCTCCTTTGGCACATGTTCTCACATGTTGGGATTGAACTTCGGTTTTAGATGGCGTGATTGTGTGAGGTCTTTTGGTCAGTTTTTGAAACCACTTCCAGAGGCGAGTTATATTTTTTGGAAATCTAACAGAGGAAGTGTATTGCTTGATGTGATTAAAGTTTTGGTACACCATGGTCATACTTAATCAAGCGACTACATTTGGATAAACAAAAGGTAAATGTGAAGTTTAGAATGTTGATCCTCAAATCTAACTCCCTAGTTGATGTTTACATCAAGCGTGAATTTGATTTGGTACTGTGGTTATCCAACCTTGTATGTTTTAATTAAAATGTTACACGCACTCATATATTTTACATGATTAACATGCATGTTTCTCCAAGTGTTGCACGTACTATATTTTATATACTAACCATGCCATGTTTCCAAAGTTTTGAATCTACCATTAAAATAGTATGCTGGCATACATCCAAAATGAAAATGGACTTCACATATTTAACAGTGTTGTGTATGCATTGTGGTGTTGCACCAAGTGCAAGAATGGAGTGTGCACCAAGTGAAGCTTGGAGATGAAACAAAGGGGTGTGTACTAGTCTTAGACGCAGCACACCAAATGATGAAAGGCATAATAGGATATGCACAAATGAAGGTGTGTATGTTGCAGTGGTGTGCGCACATATGCTTGGTGTGTGCCACATAATGCAGAGGTACGCATTAATGAAGTGTTGTGTGCAAAGTGACACTTGGAAAGATGAGGGCGTGTGTACCCAAAACATAATGGGTCTGCATGTAATGAAAGGTAGTGGATAAGTACACATTGAAAGGAAAGCAACATGATAAAACCAATGGATGCACACCAATGTGTGGGGTGCATACCAATACATGCTAGTGCATGCCAATTTGGAGTGTGGGCTGCACACTTAGAAAATGAAAGGAGAGTGCATGGCATCTTGGAGGAGGCTATACGCACCACAGTGAAGGTGCATAAGGCTTGGAGGAAGGAGTGCACACCATAGTGAATGCAATGTTGGTGCTTGCCAGAGAGACAAAAAGAATGGTGCGTGCCAAATAAAATTGGGTGCGCACAAGATCATGAAGGAAGATGCACATCAACAAAGAAAGTTTGGAGGTGTGTATGGAAAGGATGTGTGCGTACTAGTCTAGAAAGGGTGTGTGCCACAGATAAAATACGAGGAAAAGTGAGTTGGGCATGTGTACAGGCAGAGAATGAGGAAAAATGTAAAGGGGCTGCATGTGGGTTTATCCCACATGCACCCCATTTCGGTCTTCGGAGGCATTTAAAAGTAATGGGGCTCAAGTTAGAAGTAAGTTGAAAGGAATGGAAGAAAGTCTAGCCTCTTGGACTTGTGGGCCTGGTTTGAGTGTGTGCCCGCTGGGCGCACACACAAATTTTTAATGCAAATATTTAAAAATGGTCAAAAGTTTAGTCCCACATTGGTCAAAATAGGGACTTTTCATGTGTTTAAATGACACAATGCTCACATAGCTATGTGAAGAAAGAGCATGAGAGTAGGAGGCTCTCTATACGCATGCTTGGGAGTTGCATTGGGAAGTGTGTTGATGGGATAGAAAACCTAAATTTTTGCAGGATGTTAGTAGTTGACTAGGTAGTGATGTTGGAAATATTCAAGAATTAACCGAGTTACTGAGAGGGGAGGGGTGAATCAGTAACTCCAAATTTTCTTTCAATTACAGATGTATTAACATGTGATTTACTTTAACCTTTGCATATAGAAAGCATGAAACTTAAAAGCATTCACAATAATGACACATAGATTTGGTTACCCAGAAACCTTCCAAAAAGAAAGTAAAACTGGGGTGGGGATGAAACCCACAAAGCTTTAATACTGCAGAATAAAGTTGGCCGGTTAAGGCTTACAATTTGATCACTTATGATGATCTGCCCTGTTAGGAGCAATAAGGATTGCTAAATCCACCTTGTTAAAGGATTTACAAACATACAATGAAGTATGCACTCGGTAAAGAGATTTTACAAAAGACTGTTAAGTCTACCCGGTTAAAGGATTTAGTACTGATTCACCTGTTAGGATGAAACAGTAGATCTCTTATTTTGCAACTGGATTGCTGATTGAGATTCGCTGATGTACTGATCACCTTCTGTGATGAATTTGTCTTTGCTGTTCCTTATACTGCTGAAGCCCTTTGTAATTCGCTTATCTCTGCCTTTCTTTCTTTTTCACATATATGCTTATTTCATACATCTTGACATTTTTACAACATTGTTTATATACAAGTCTTAAACAATTAATTACAATTACAATTACAAAGTCGGCTTGACAAATAAACATAAGTGCTACTAAGTCGGCCCAAGTATAATTACATGGTTCCTGCAAACTAACTCGGTGACTTTCTGATACTCGGCGTCCACTGCATTACTCGGCATCGTCATGCACTTGGTAGAAGTGAAGGCACGGTTCATATTGACCACTCGGTAGGTTTTGAACTCGGTAAATACTGGTGACTCAGTAGACATGATGTTACTCAGTTTACACTGTCTTGCTTGGTTTGTACTAACTTGCTCGGTTTGCATTGTTTTGCTCAGTTTGCACTGTCTACTCGGTTTGCACTGTCTGCTCGGTTTGCACTGTCTACTCGGTTTGCACTGTCTGCTCGGTTTGCACTGTCTGCTCGGTTTGCACTGTCTGCTCGGTTTGCACTATCTGCTCAGTTTGCACCCAGAATGCAAATAAGTGTTGTCACTAGTGGCAATTCTGCTTAATGCCAACAATCTCCCCCTTTGGCATTAGTGACAAAAACACTTATTGGCCAAAACTTATATACATGAATCATGCTGAGTTTTATTTTGATTTTTCAAAATTTGTCTTTGTTATAGGGCTTTATACATTGTCTCCCCCTTTCAATGTGCTAACTTTTTCTATACAAATCTTCTTCTATACATATATCTCCCTCTATACATATCTCCCCCTTTTTGGCGATAATGCCAAAGGTGCATATACAAGTGATTTATAGAGAGAATCCAAAATTTGATAGAAAATCAAAATGTACCTTCATTATTAGTGCCAGGGTTCTGTCCCAACTTTCTTGCAGAATCTTGCATGTTTGGATTGCAATTTGGACTTCTGCAGAGAGTTCAATCATGTGATCTGCTATAGAGAACTGATTGTCATGAATCAATGTTTTGGAATGTTCAATGTGCTTATACATTGTATTCATGATGGGAAGGATCATGTGTTGGATGTCTAGCAGTGTGGACCGGATCCTTGTGTCTTCTTTCAGTAGATCTGACTGCATATTTGATAGGTATGAGATTTTCATGTGATGAGCATAGCTTGAACTTGGTTCAAGTTGCAGCTTCTGTATGCTACTCTTCATATCCTCATCCATTTTATTCATTTTATCCGTGACATCCTTTGTGAACTCGGCAATGTTGCACAATCTGGCCAAAAGAGAGGTAGCATTCGAATAGGTAGATTCAATGTTTGACAAAACTGAAGACAATTCTACTTGGTTAATAGCTATGTGCTGAGCAATGTGCTCAAGCACTTTATTGTTGAATCTCTTCTCGGCTCTTTCAACTAACTTTTCTGTCCCAGATGAGTCCTCATTGTATTTATTAACTGCTTCTGCTAATTGTAGCAAAACATGTTGGGAGGAGTCTACTTTAATACCTAATGCATTAGACAAAATGTCCTTAGCATCCTTGATGATTTGATATTCCTTGTCTCTCTCCTCTTTAAGCTTCTTTTGTTTTGCTTTCCTTTGGAGGATCTCACCTATATTTTGCATTTGGTCCGCTGATAGATTTGCAAAATCTAATGTTGGAATCTCTATTTCTTCATCTAAGTCTATATCCTCTACTATATTTTTACCCAAAAATTTTATACTCGGTAGAGCCTTGGGCTTATCTGTACTTAATGCCTTAGTAGTAGTGACAATAGATATAGTAGGGCTGGCTATAGAGACTGGCACACTGTCTACTGGAGAGCTTAAAATATTTACACTTGTAGATTCAAAAACTGGAAAACTTACTGCTGGAAAACTTGATGATGTGGGAGACTGCAACTCGGTAGAAGAAATGGTAGTTGCTTCTGTTGTTGCTATAGATGATTGGACAAATGTTGAAGTTGTCACAACCATGCTTGAAGGTGTCTCCGGGCTGGATGTAGAAACTTTTACTGGAGAGGTAGGAAGGGATGCAATGACTTCTGCTGCTATCCTCACAGTATCATCTACCTCAGTGGCTTCTTCCTGTTCATCACTGTCATCTTCAATATCTTTTATTATGACTATTTCAATACTCGGTTGGTGAAGGTGGTATATGTTCTTCCATGTGGCATTTGCAGCCTTCACAACCGATTCAATATTGTTGATCAGAATCAAACAAGTATTGAACCTTAGTGTCATCTTATTTTCATTTTCTTTTAATGCCTTCTTTACTTCATCATTTTTCAAGCTCGGCATTAACTGTCTCAGGGTTTGATCAAATATGTCTATCACAGTTTTCTTTGCATTGCTCCATCTCATTTTTATTGGATTTAATAAGACAGCTAGAACCTGTGGGGCTATTTCATCAGGAGAGTATTTCCACTGTCCCATTTTTTTTAATAACAACATCTTCTATTTCCTTCTGTTCTGTTTCTGATCTGGTTTCATATTTAAAAGATTTTATGTTACTTACTCCAGATCCTGATCTGTCTCTAAAGTGTTTGATTCTTTCTTGAAAGTTTAGAGGAGGCCTTTTGAATACTATGTCTTTGTCTGCCTTGTCTGCCTTGCCTCTTGCATTTCTCCTTGTAAATACAGCAGTGGGAGGCTTAGGTGCCTTAGTGATGAATACCTTTCCTTTCTTCTTTGCAGGTTCTGGTTCCTCTGTTTTCTCATCCTTTTCCTCTTCTTCTTCATCTTTTTCTTCTTTGTCCTCGGTTATCATTTGCATTTTGGCTATCCTCTTCTTTCCTTTGTTTACCGCCTGTGGAAGCTTTATGCTTAGTTCAATTCTCACCTTAGCTTCATCATATGTTCCAAAATATGGAGCTTTGGGATTGACAGGCTGATTAAGAAGAGCTTCAATAATATTCTTGGTTTCATCAATATTTACCTCATAAGGAAGAGGTTTTACATATACAGTCCTCGGTTTAGCTGCTTGAATATATACATTGTCACAATCCACCATAAAACAAATGTCATCCTTGTAATCTTCCACCAACTTCTGTGGAATCCGGAATCTGTCATTCATTTTCTCTTTGAAAGACTCAAAATAATTATCCATGATGCTTTCAAAATTTTCACCCATTTCTGAGATGTATTCATTTATTTCATAAAGGACTGGCACATCTTTTCTCCATACAACTTTTCCTTTAGAAGGGAAGAATTTCTGAGCATAGAAGAATAAACAGACCAATAAGGATCCAAACTTACATGGATTGTTTTTGGAAGTTTGAATGCTTTCCATATTTTTGTTAAACTGTTTTAACAATAAGTCTGCTAGGTCAAATGTTAAGTTATTCTTGACCACTTTGTATGCTAGGTCAATAGCTTCACAGGAGACACTATTCTGTCAACTCGAATTGTAAATCTTATGGGCAATAATATGTGTACCAAACTTCAGTTCAGCATCGGTAATGCTGCTAACTTTCATGCCTCTACCGTCCCACTCGGCTAGGGTTTTCTTCTCTAGTTCCGTCCGACCTAGGGTTTTGGTAGTTTTTTCTTTGTTCAACATGGGAAGACCAGTGATTTGATGAATCATCTTCTTTGTGATCTCTATGGGTTGCTCAAGCCAAATCTTGCCATCATGTACATGGCTGAGAATGTATCTAACCCATTTATCTCAAAAGTTTCGAGGTAGATGTGCAATGTGAACTAAACCTTTATCTTCCAGATGTTTGTGCTCAAGTTTTAGAATACCATCCACACACAGTTCCTCACGCACAATATCTAGTTCTAGGTTCCCCATTTCATGAATTGAACAGTTGAAATGATTGCGGATATCGTTAATAAGTAGTACCTTAGGAGGAATCTGAGATTGAGCTCTGTTCGGATCTAGGGCTGCTGCTATTGCGGGCACGATCTTGAAATCTGGTGCTTTCCATTCCCCTTGGACTAACATATCAGATCCTTTCTTCGCTGAGGTGCTGGATGATGCCATGGTAGCTCACAGAAAATTCCTTTCGCAAAAGTATTGAATCGCTGGGTTGCTCTTGAAATTTTCTGCTCTCAAAGTGCTAAAGGTTCACGGTGAAGAATGAGTTCGATTACTTGCCTTTTGTTTACAACTCTATCATTAATGCTCAGTACAAATTAGGGTATGAATTTCGACAGACTGTCACCCACTAAGAATTAATTGCTCGGTAAAGACTTCGCAACTCGGTGAACTCGAGAATTCATATTGCTCCGACCTCGCTCGGTAAAGATGGGTACCGACCTTGCTTGGTAAAGACTGATACCGACCTTCCTGTGATCTTACTGCATCTTGTATGCTGATTTAGATCTTTCTTTTAATTCGGTTCTGGAACTGCTTGAGATTGGTCTATGAGAATACAGTTCTAGTGCTTTCTTGGAAATTTAGTTTGAGTCGGTAGAGCCACCCATTCCATTACTTGGACTGGTTTGCTCGGTAGATTTAGGAATCCATTTTTGTCTCACCTGTTTCCTGACCTTAGTTGCTTCATTCTTCTTTCCATCTTCAACTTCACTAGCATTCATGCAGTTTCTGGCTATGTGACCGAGTTTAGTGCATTTGAAGCATCTTACGGTAGTATCTCTTTTCCTTAGATGATGTTTTATGCAATTCATGCCAATGTGTCCATATTCTCCACAGTAATGACATCTACACCAGGTGTTGTAGTCCCATCCAAACATTGCTTTCATAATTTGTTCTGCTGGATTGAATGTCTTGGATCTGCACTCGGATGCTTTGTGACCTTATTTGTTGCACTTGTGACAATTACCTCTGAATCTTGGTTTTTCCCTGCATTCATTTGCTTTGTGACCATGTTGATTGCAGTTGTAGCATTTTCCATTGAATTCTGCTTTTTCATTATTCCAACATTTATTTGAAGTATGTCCTATTTTACCATAGTGATTACAAGTAGGTTTCTGATTCCTTTGAGTACCTTGCTTAGAAGATTCACCTTCTCCTTTGTATCCAAGTCCTGCTTTTCCTTTTTGCCTATGAAGATTTCGCTCATACAGCTGATTCAAGTCTTCTTGGCTTTTCACCATTCCTTCATTGATTTGTTTTTCAGTGTTTAGGCCATCCACCAATCTTAGATTGATTTCCTTTTCAGATCTTAGTTCTTCTCTTGTGCTTTCTATTTCTGATCTTAGATTCAGAATTTCCTCATTTGTATGAGAGATCTGATCAATTAGGTTTTCTAGCTGAAGGGTTTTATTTTGGACTTCAATGTTCCTTCCATCTAATTCATCTTTCAACTTGTTTCTTTGTTCCAAGATCTCACAAAATCTTGTAGAGTGTAGCTCTTGTTCTCTTTTTAATTTTCTCACTTCTTCCTGCAGAGACCCATTCTTTTCTAGGAGTTCTTTGACAGCATTGTTTGCTTCATCTGAGCTATTTGAGGGAAAAAGATCTTCAATCTTTTCTTCAATGTAATTCTGATCATTCATCTGATTTGCAAGTTCCTTCCTTCTTCTTAGGGATTGGGAAAGATGTTATTTTGCTTCTTTAAGTTTAGCTATGGCCATTTCCAGATCTAGCTTTTCATTTTCAATCACCTTGTTCAGTTTGAATACCTCCATTGTCCTGGATCTTCGCTCAAGCTAGTTAAGCTTTGTCTTGAGAACCAATGCTGCTCTGATACCAATTGTTGGAAATATTCAGGAATTAACTGAGTTACTGAGAGGGGAGGGGTGAATCAGTAACTCCAAATTTTCTTTCAATTACAGATGTATTAACATGTGATTTACTTTAACCTTTGCATATAGAAAGCATGAAACTTAAAAGCATTCACAATAATGACACATAGATTTGGTTACCCAGAAACCTTCCAAAAAGAAAGTAAAACTGGGGTGGGGATGAAACCCACAAAGCTTTAATACTGCAGAATAAAGTTGGCCGGTTAAGGCTTACAATTTGATCACTTATGATGATCTGCCCTGTTAGGAGCAATAAGGATTGCTGAATCCACCTTGTTAAAGGATTTACAAACATACAATGAAGTATGCACTCGGTAAAGAGATTTTACAAAAGACTGTTAAGTCTACCTGGTTAAAGGATTTAGTACTGATTCACTTGTTAGGATGAAACAGTAGATCTCTTATTTTGCAACTGGATTGCTGATTGAGATTCGCTGATGTACTGATCACCTTCTGTGATGAATTTGTCTTTGCTGTTCCTTATACTGCTGAAGCCCTTTGTAATTTGCTTATCTCTGCCTTTCTTTCTTTTTCACATATATGCTTATTTCATACATCTTGACATGTTTACAACATTGTTTATATACAAGTCTTAAACAATTAATTACAATTACAATTACAAAGTCGGCTTGACAAATAAACATAAGTGCTACTAAGTCGGCCCAAGTATGGTTACACGGTTCCTACAAACTAACTCGGTGACTTTCTGATACTCGGCGTCCACTGCATTACTCGGCATCGTCATGCACTCGGTAGAAGTGAAGGCATGGTTCATACTGACCACTCAGTAGGTTTTAAACTCGGTAAATACTGGTGACTCGGTAGACATGATGTTACTTGGTTTAGACTGTCCTGCTTGGTTTGTACTAACTTGCTCGGTTTGCACTGTTTTGCTCAGTTTGCACTGTCTACTCGGTTTGCATTGTCTGCTCAGTTTGCACTGTCTGCTCGGTTTGCACCCAGAATGCAAATAAGTGTTGTCACTAGTGGCAATTCTGCTTAATGCCAACAAGTGAAGTGGACACATGGAAGAAGGTTTCATAATCTTGCAATGGGCTCGCGGTTAGTGCAAACATCTAACGACTTAGTGGGCGGTTAGTCACGTGATCACTGAATCCTGGTAGTTAAGGAGGTAACATCACGAGATTGTGAGAATACTCAGTCACCCAATCTCTAGATCAACCGATGGTTAAGGTAAACATTGTGAGATTTGGAGAGGGAAATTAGTTAACTGTGTCATGTGATCTTGTGATTCTGGCGGTCAGTGAAGTAACATTGTGAGATTAAGAGAATGCATGGTTGGGTGATCTCTGAATCCTGGAGGTTAGTGAAGGAGCATTCTAAGATTGGGAGATAATTGTGGTCATGCAATCTCTAGATGCTAGTGGTTAAGTAAGATGACATTCAGAGATCAAGAGAGAACTTGGTCACCCAATCTCCAAATGTGACCATGGTTAAGAATTGGATTCTGAGATTTGGAGAATAAGGCAGTCGCGCAATCTCCAGATGTGACTAGGGTTAACAGGAGCATTCAAAGATTAGGAGAATGAAGTAGTCTCTGAATCTCCAGATCAAGGTGGTCAACCCAAGGGTAGTTTGAGCATCCAACCAGCTTGTGACACATGGCAAAATCTGGTGAGTTTTGGGCATATTGTGCAAGAAAAAGGAGAAAAAAGTGCATATTTAAAGGTGAAATGTTGATTGAAATGATTTGTATAGTCTTCTCCATAGTTTGTTAAAATGTTTTATTTTAAAATGGACTGAGAAGCATTCACGGAGCATTTCAAGAATCAGAATCAAATCATTTCTTAGAGAGGGAGAGAATCAAATTTGTTGGATAAATGATTACATGCATGAAGGTAGTTGCAGGAGATCAATTTTGGAGAGAAGATGTAGATATTTTGCTGGGAATTGATAGCTGTCAGTTTGTTGAACTGGCTTTTATTTTCCTATATCAGTCTTCTTCTCCATTGTTACATGGATGGTGAAATTAACAACTGAATAGAGAGAGTTTTGATCCAGTTTTCTGTTATGGTATTTTGCCATTCTCAATGTACTGATATTGAATTTTTTTAATGAGAATACATTGGAATCCCATCTCAGATTAGTGTATGTCTTCTTGTATGATCTTGGGTTCTTATATGTTAATGTTGCAAAGAAATTTAATATATGGTTTACAAAGTAAATTTTAAAATTATTTTTGAGTTCCTTCCAAGGATAGGATTAAATTCTTAAGGATAATTTCAGAGAACTCATAGTTCTTGTGAGAATTTGATGTCTAAGTGTGAGAGTGAGAGGAATAGTATGCAAAGCAATTGTTCTAGGTTCTGGGTGTGTTTGAGTTAAAATTTCTATTGATGTATATTGTATATGACTATGTGCCCTAGAATAAGACATTGGTCTATTCTTAATAGGCAGTTCTTCATCATCAAATCAATTTATAAATGATATAATCTTTCAATCAATGTTTCAAAGATATTAATGAATAGTATTTGTGTTGAGTAAATACAAATAGGTTTATTGATTCCTTTCAAGAAGTGAATCCATAGGTATACCTACCTGAGCATTAAGGCTCAAAGTGTAGGATGATCATTCTTTTGATCCTTGTTAATTAACCCTTTTTCTTGTCAGATTTGGAGTGGTTTTATCAAGTCAGTGACATTCATTTGTCAGTCAAATTGTAAATCTGCAAGTAGAAAGAAAAGGAACCAACAAGGGGAACATAGGAAAAAGTATGGTTTTGTGGGACCAACAATTTGTATGTTGTGTAGACAAGTGATTGAGGATGTGGATCACCTTCTAGTTCAATGTGAACTGGACCAGAGATGCTAAGATATGGTTAGATTGAAATTGAACCTTATGGGACCACTGTCAAATTACTTATTGGAGCTCCTTAAAGGATGGCCAAACCATTATTAGAAATCTACCTTATCAAAACTATGGATTGTATGTCCTTCTCTGGTTTTTTGGAAATTGTGGAAAGTGAGAAACAAGAAAGTTTTTAAGAATATTTCATAATCTGTGGAATAGATTATGAACATGATCGATTCAGCTATTGAGGAGGTTATGAGCTCAGCTGTAAACTCTTTGAATTCAAACACTTTTTTTTGTTCTTGGGATAGACAAATTCATAAGCTCTAGCCTGGGATAATCAGATATAGGAATGATGCTAGCCAAGCCCACAAAGAGAAAACTTGTTGAAAATATGTTGTTTGGATTCCATTGGACCTGGGGTGGATTAAGATTAATTTTGATGGCTCCTCTAAAGGGAATTTGGGGATTTTTGGCGCTGGTGTTGTTGCTAGAGATTCTAAAGGTGATGTCTTGGCATTGGCAGCTAAAAGGCTCCAAGATGGGATTAACAACATGGTAGAAGTGCAAGCGGAACTATTAGCAGTAAGGTTAGGAAGTATGTTGGGGATAAATAAAGTGCATATTGAAGGGGAATCTAAGGTGATTGTCGAAGCAATTAAGATGGGCCATTCACAAACTTGGCATATTCATAGTGTTTTAAGGGAGGTGAGGAGTGTCTTAAGTGAGTTTATCAATTTTAAAATAAGCCACGCATTGAGAGAAGGGAATAAAGAGGTGGGAAAAATTACAAATTGGGCAATATCTTTTGAGAAGATCGTAAGATTGTGTTTGAATATTTTTGCAAGATTGAAGGGATATAATTTAGGAAATAATTACAATACTTTTAGAGGTAATGATTATGCAAGTGTAAAATATTGGGAGAATGTTTATTATATTTTTATGGAGGCTGACATGATGGATGACAGAGGAAGAGAATGATCACCATTGCATGTGATGACTACCAGATGATCTCAGATGGGACAAATCATTTATTAGTTGACCAGGATTTTATTCGGATTGAAGGAAATGGGGGTGCGAAAAGAAGGCTCGCATGAGCAACTTTGGAGCTTGTGAAGGAATTTTTACATTCACATTACTTATTGAAAGAATGTAAGAGCTGAGCAAAGCATTCGATAGAAAAAAGGAAAGTTTAAGAGTTGAGAGGAAAAATCAGATTAAGGACGGTCTTCACGATAGAAGCAATGGAGGCTACCTTTAGTGTGGATTCAGACAAACAGATGATATCCTTCAAGGGGACTGCGAGAAGGGAGCGTATTAAAGGTCTGCTGAGGATAAAGATAGAGGTGATGATCAATGCAATGATTATGGTTGTTGGGGAGAAATTCCAAGAAAGAGAGATCAAGCATATAACCAACTTAGATATTATCTCTTTCTTTGTAGCCCGGGAGTGGAAATTAGGGAGAGCACGCAGGAAGTGGTTACAATAACATGAGCTTTGTTTGAAGATGTTCTTGGTGAGATGGATTCCATCTCAGAGTGGGCTATTCCAAGGGTGGGAATGGATATAACTAAATGTTTTGAGGATGATGAAGAAGGGCGTGGATTTGGGCTCATTCTGTTTCTGCGATAGAGAGAGAATGTTGATAAAACGCTTATGTTTAGGAATACAAATGAAGGATGGCAGAAGGTGAAAATGAAACTGGAGAAGCAGGAAAAGATGGTTAATGAGTTGGCTGGGTATTGGTTTTGAATGTGCCTCACAGGCAACACAACCAGAGGGGTAGAGGCAGAGCAGTAAAGGATGTGGCTTCAACAACAATAAAGGGTGGTTTTTTGAAATGACTACAAGGATTGACAGGCTTTGGTGCAATTGGAAGTATGGATGATGTAGTTTTTGAGGAGGTTTTGTGTTTAATACACCTATGCGAAATTATAGTAAGGTTTAAAGATGAAAGTTTGGAATGGTAGTGGCATATGCAAGAAAGGGTGATTAGGTTTTTTGTAGGTTTTTTATGTTATGATATAAATGGTTGAAACTATAATTTTATAATTAGTATAATGATGGGGATAAAAGTGGTAGATGCTAGTAGGATGATGATATTAGTGGTAGATGGATTTGTAAAATTCTTAGAGAAGGAAGTGTAGGAAGTTTTTTATTTTTGGATAAACTAGAATGTAATTATGTTGTAACTTTCGTCATATTTATAAATAAATATAATACCTTTTACTGATAAAAAAAATATTATTTTTCTTATTCATTTTTATGGAATGCATATTTATATTTAGAAAAAATATGTTTAAAATATTCATATTTTTATTTATTAATATTATTTTTCTTATTAGTTTTATGTTTATACAAGAGATACTTAAAAAGATTAACTTGTACATTATAAAAATGGGAAATGGTTATTGAGCTTCTAAGATGCACCAAGCATCTATTCATTGCAATGTATTTATAATGTATGAGGTGTAGTGATGTCTTGTGCATCTTAAAATGTTAGTGATGTTTTTTTATGTCTTGCATAGTAATACATGTTTCCATTAATAGTTTGATTATACTATTTATGCATTTGTGATTTTATAATTTTCTTAACTATTTTAAATAATAAATTTGATGTTTTATTATTATTTATGAATATTAGATCTTTTCAAATTTAATATCTCTCAACTTATTTTACTTATATTTTTCAAAATACGTGTAGGAGCCCAATATTTTCTCTCTGTGCATGCCTATACAATTCTTTTTCTTTTTTTTTATTTAAAATACATAACAGTCACAATCACATAAATTGTGCTTTCCATCATGTCATATATTAACATAAAGGTCAAAATTGCATACCTTGCATTTTCTTATTCTACATATTAATTTGTTTTACTTTAATTTGTGATATATTAATTTTGGATTTCTTTTGATGTGGTTGTCTCATCTATATTAATTTAAAGGTCAACAATTGTATACCTTCACTTTCCCAGTAGTCTTGGGTTTGGGGCTTCATTTGACTTGGTTGTCTTTTAGTTTGATGACATTAATATGTGATGTTTCTTATCATATATTAAGATAATGGTCAAAATTGAATAATTGTCAAAATTTCTATACTTTGTAGTGTCCTAATAGTCTTGGGTTGTGGACTTCTTTTTAAGTAATTTGTCACTTTGTGTGAGTGTTAGGATGTGATGGTTGATTTTATATAAAAAAAATATAAACTATATGAAGTTTTGTTTGACTAAGGGATCCCTTATTATATTACTTAAGAAGTAGATATAAAAAGTTATTGTTAGATTATTTTTATAATGTTGGTTGTTAGTTGTTAAATTGATTTGTCAAGGAATTTGATTTCAACAAGTTATTTTGCTAAGATGATAATTTATATAAGTTAATCATCTATAAAATTAATAAGTTGATAATTTAAATTATGTAATAGTTTGTAGAATTTTAAAATGGTTGAATTTGGGAGAAATATTAAGGGCATATTGAGAAGGCAATGATATATTATTTGGATTTAAGTAAGTATATCTGGTTTGGTATGTGAAATGACATTTTGTAGAAGTTCTTAAAATGTCTTTTGGATATAAACATTTGTCAAATTTTATTTACATTTCATCTCTATTTATAAATATATTTGATTTTATATTTGGGATTTGAATTTGGACAAGATATTATGGTAAAGGAAAACATCTTAAAAGTATTGAGAGATCCAACCCATCAATTAGCTTGAGAATCAAGTCTAATTCAACGTAGCTTATTATGTTATTATCAAGTCTAATTCTTTTGATTTTGGAGTTTTTTTTTTCTTGATTGATTTTGATTTTGACATGGTACTTGTTGTAAACGATGTTATTACAATTTATCTCACCATAGAGTTGTCCATGCATTGTATTCTTCATGAGTAAAGTTGTAGTCTTTTACTTCTCCATTATAATTGGTAGTATTGTCTTTTTCTCTTTATAATTAGAATCGTGGGGTATCAAACCTGCCATATTATATGACAAAAGTAGGAATGGTTGTTGGATTTGATTTTTTTAATAAAAAATAAATAATTAAATTTTAATAGGTATCTTATAATTTAAAATATAACTAGCTTAATGAGGGATGAGAGCTACAATAATAATTGGCTTTTCACTTTTTTTTCCCCCCCTTTTCTAGATCAATTTTCTTTTCTCTAAGATCTTGCTAGTCCTGCCAAGGAAGCTTTTGGGTACTCATTTAAAAAATATTGTATATGATTGAATTTGTAATGTCAGTTCAAGAATTGGAATCCATGTGAGTAAAAATTCAATGTCTTGTAATTAAGATGTTTAATCTCCAAATTAATTTGGTAGTGTAACAAAAGAAATGATAAATAGTTATATCTTTATTTGTTCATATTATTTTTCTTATTATTTTTTGAAATGCATATTTATATTTAGAAAAATTTATGTATAAAATATTCATATTTTTATTAATTTTTATTAATTTTTTATTAATTTTATGTTTATACAAGAGATATTTAAAAAAGATTAACTTGTACATCATAAAAATGGGAAATGGTTATTGAGCTTCTAAAATGCACCAAGCATCCATTCATTGCAACATATTTATTATGTATGAGGTGTAGTGATGTCTTGTGCATGTTAAAATGTTAGTGATGTTTTGTGATGTCTTGCGTAGTGATAGATATTTCTATTAAAATGTTAAGATATATAAAGTTTGATTATACTATTTATGCATTTTATGGTTTTATAATTTTCTTAACTATTTTAAATGATAAATTTGATATTTTATTATTATTTATGAATATTAGACCTTTTCAAATTTAATATCTCTTGGCTTATTTTACTTATATTTTTAAAAATATAAGTATGCTAGTATGTGATGTTTCATATCATATATTAAGATAATGGTCAAAATTGTATGATAGTCAAAATTGTATACCTTGCACTTTCCTAATAGTCTTTGGTCGTGGACTTCTTTTTTAAGTAATTTGTCACTTTGTGTGAGTGTGTTAGCATGTGATGGTTGATTTTATGTAAAAATTATAAATTATATGAAGTTTTATTTGATTCAATCATTACATAGGGACTAAGGGATTATTATATTATTTAAGAAATATATTTGAGAACTTATTGTTATATTATTATTTATCTTGTCGTTTGTTAGTTGTTTAATTGATTTGTCAAGAAATTCAACTTCAAAAAACTATTTTGGTAAGATGATAATTTTTTAAGTTGTAATCCATAAAATTAATAAGTTGATAATCTGTATTATGCAATAGTTTGTAGAACCTTAAAATGGATGAATTTTGGAGAAAAAATAAGGGCATATTGAGAAGGTAATTTGATATATTATTTGGATGTAAGTAAGTATATCTGGGTTGGTATGTGAAATGACATCTTGTAGAAGTTCCTAGAATGCCTTTTGGATATAAACATTTGTCAAATTTGGTTTACATTAATGATTGATTTCTCATTACTATTTCAATCTCAATATCTATCCAAGGATGTGAACATATGGGTCACTGTAGGTATACAATGCTAAAATTTGACCTAGGTTATGAACGATAAAGGGTCATTGCAGACAGAACAATCACTATTGCATAGGAAAAGAAAGATCTCTATCTTGTTTGGTGTGTTTGTATGCAAGAGACATTTAGTTCATCTTGGAACTTTATGCCCTAGTGTTTATGATTCTCTTGCAACATCAAAAGAAATGACATTTAGATCATCCTGGCTCTTTGTGCCTTGGTGCTTATGTCTACTTCTGACACTCTATCTGACTATGTCATATTCATATCCTCATGGTTGCATCACTAGTGAGGGTTGTATCAAAATTTTGTGTTCCAAATGCTCAGTGATGAAAAATAGCATATTAAATATCAGTGACTAAGTTCTAGGCTGCATTCATGGTAGAATTTGCATTCAAGGTGTTTTTTTTACAAGGTAATATTATTTCTCAAAATTATGCATATTTTGTGAGGAGAGAGCTTCTAAACTGACAATTCATGTTAATGCATTCATAATGCTATCACAAGCAGTTAAATACAAACTTTTTTAATGAAATGATCAAGTACTTGTACTTAGCATGACATTTCTTGCATGAGATGTTAACCTTTTGACCCCTTTTATATCAATTTGACCTAATTTTCAAAGTGCTCCAATTTCGGTGAAAATTATACCCCTACCTATTTTGATGCTCTTGACTCCATTTTTGGGATCAAAATAGAAATACGACATCACCTATATTGTTAAAATCTTAAATCAAATTTTTGATCAAAAGCAATTGACTGCTTGTGCAAATGATCTCCGTAACACAAATTGAACCCAAAATATTTCCTCATCATTTCTCAATCCATTATATGTGCTCAAAAGTTTTGGTTAACCATGAC
This sequence comes from Chamaecyparis obtusa, assembly GCA_027943335.1. NCBI lineage: Eukaryota > Viridiplantae > Streptophyta > Pinopsida > Cupressales > Cupressaceae > Chamaecyparis > Chamaecyparis obtusa. Next base: position 143,106 of record BSBK01006626.1, read on the forward strand.
CAAATCATGCTCAAACCTGGTTAAAATTGGTTAACGAGACCCCAAACAAGTACAAAATGTATTCCTAAACATATGCAACTCAATCCAAATAAGATCAAATCTTTTCAACATCATTTCTAATAAAAATAAGATGTTCTTTATTAATCAAATTTCTTGAAATCATTGTGGTACCTTTCCATATTTTTATTTCAGTCCTGGGGGGCATAATCAATACATCATCAATCCATGATCATTAATCAAAGATCAATCTGAAAATCAAGAAAAAATCCCAAATCATCTTTATCGGTCAATCTATCAAATCTAATTATCAAACAAGACCTTATCACTAGGGGCATCTCAACTTCATCATAATCCATATCAAGTTGAGGTTCTTTGATCCTTCTGAATGAGTGATTTTATCGCTTCACATAAAGTCACTCAAATAGACATCTGATCTATTACTGTAAAATAATTGAATCTCTTGGGGCATATTAGGTTCATCAAGAATCAATCTGATATTGTCTTTTTAATCTAGTAATTGGCGTCATCAAGACCCATATCAAGTCAATTATCTCAATCAATCATCGAATAGATATTGAGTTGCATCGCACCACATAAAGCTAGATATTTTGAACTTATCATCAAATGGTCTTCATTCCATCAAGTTCGAAGTCAGTTTCATCGATTCTAGTTCAATCAAGTTTAGAATCGATATCTTTTGAATCATCAATCGATCTTCGTTCAATCGAGCTCAAAGTCAGTTTCTCTTTCTCAGGAATAGTTTCATCGTTCATATCAACCTATTCTAGACTTTGAAATCAGATGCTCTTTGAATCAATGTGCTACTCGCACATCAATTCAAAGAGGGGCAAATGTAATCACCTAAAATTGGTCTCCTAAACCATGGCCCCCTAATCTCAATTATTGATCATAATCATAAAAGTCCTAACCGAAAAGGAAATTTAATTTCTTTCAATATGATATGATCATAAAATTTGAAAAATTATCAAAATTAATTAATTCTTAAACATCAACAATATTTGGCAATTAAATGAATTTAAATCAATTAATTTAATTAACCATCCTAGCACATTAATTAAATTGAACCCATTTGTTGTTTACACATAAAAAATGAATTAATTTAAATTAATTGAATTAAATTCTCCAAAATTGACAAAAATAATGGATTATCTTCAAAATTGATAAAAACAAAAGGAGAAATTGATATAAATTTTTTTGATAATAACAAGGCAAGTTTGAGTTAAAAAATTGAGTTGGTCCAAGGGGTTTAGCTTAGTTGGTTGAAGCAATGAGTTTGCATTGTGGAGACCCTAGTTCAAATCCCAAGAGGGACATCTTTGTGAAATTCTAAGTTGTGACTCTTGGTCAATCATGTTGTTGCTCGAATGAGCACATGGTTTATAAATGATCTATAATATAAATTTTTTTTTGAGTTGCATAATGTATTAAATCAAATAAAAGAAAAAAAAGTTGTTAACTTGAGCATAAAAGATTAAATCAATATGTTTTATCTATTATTCCTCAAATCAACTCAAAAAGAATGCTTTAACTCAGTCTTGGATTAATCTTAATCGCTCATCTGAATCAATCTTTATCGTCGATTTTATCAAGGTTCCTATAAATGAAAGGCCTGTCTTCTCATTCAATATGAGTGTTTTTGATAACATTGTTATTTTGCAGGTTTTGAGAATGAGCTATTGTGCATCAATTCATCAATTTGAGAGTTTGCATATTCTTTCTTAGTTATTTGCATATCATTATAGCATAAATTTCATGTAGTTTTCTTATTTTCTCATATCTTATTTGCATTGAAAAAATAAAAAAATATAGTTTAATCTTGCATTCATAAATAAACCCTCCATCTCAGTGTAGTCAAGTCACTGATATTGCTTGAAAAATCAGAGAGCACTCATACTTGCATCATTTAGGAGGCAATAGATCAAATTGTTATGATTTTATGCATTCATTTATCTGATATCATTTGACTAACCATGTATCTAATGATCTATTGAAGTGTTTGTAATTGCATCTTGCAGGATCAAATTTCAAACAAACAATAGTTTCTGGCTCAATTAGATTTGATTGCAGCAGAATATAATGTTTGTCTTTTATGATTGTTTTGTTTCAAGTCTATGTAGAATTATGTTATTTATATAGCCGTGCAATTCACATTATTTGTGTAGCATCGTATTGATTTGTTTTAAAGACAGGGCGGGTTTGAACATGTATGTTTTTTTATTAATTGCAAAAATGGGTTTTGAAGGGGACTCAAAACCCTTTACAATCACATTACAATATATTAAGCAATAAGTTCCCCATTACAAAATATTGTTGGAGGACCAACAGACCAATAAGAGACCACCCAAAAACCAATGAAAAAAAAAATTGGACAACCAACAAAAGATAGGAAAGAGACACACAACAAAATAGGACTAAGCCAGATCTTTCAAAGTCACAACTTCTTCCAAGGTTCCAATTTTTTAAAATAGTAGCCTTCAGGTCTTGGATATCCTTTAGGATAGTAGAAACTTTCTTCTTTAGGCTCGCATGAGTGCATTTTCCTGACCCCTCACTCTAACCAACAACCTCGATGTTGATATCAGGGTCAACATTAATAATGGTCTTTTCCTAGTAAGAACCTTCCAACCTAGCAACAAGGGATTTTAGGTTATCCATCAAGTCCTTCATTCCATCATGGTTGTGTTGGAGATGTTTGTCTGGATGATCTTTAGAATGGTCACTGGCTTCAAAGAGGCTAGGTGTCATTTCCATCATAATTAGAAGGCATGCCAACTTTACTAAATGTCTTACTGAATCTAATGAGAGATATGATATCTTCATTAAGGTTTATTTCTCCTCTCCAAGTAATAATTTATTTGAGTTTGACACTGAGATTAGAAAATCCTTTAGCCACCATATTAACTTCATGATAAGCATGTGCTAAATAAAATTTATCAAAGGTTTGAATTATGGAGTTGGCTTCCCTAATAATATGGTCTATGGACCACCAAAAATTATGTTCACCCTTTAGGCATTTGATGATATTATTAGAGTCACCCTCTAGCTGAACCATTTTTCAATTCAGGTCTCTAACCAGCCTTATGGTTTGAAGAGCTCTCATAGCTTAAACAAAGTGATTAGATTGGGTGCCTAAGGGAGAGGCAACAACCCTTAAACAATTGCCACACTCATCTCTAACCAAGGTTGCCTTTATCTTCCCCATCGAAGTTTATTTTAACCCATTCACTAGGAGGTGAAGTCCAAACCAACCCCTCTCCTTTCTTCTCCTTTATACTTTTTTGTCATGGGGAAATTCCAATCCTTGAATAATCCAAGCTCCTCATACAGATTGGTGGTGGTTGGGGAATATTTAAGGAAGAAATTTTTTCCTTCAAAGCTCTAAAGATTTTTTTTGAGACCACAATAGGGGATGAAATCTTCTCTCTAAAAATCCTATTGTTGCATTCCTTCCATAGGCTCTAGATAACATGAGGCACAACAAGAGACCAAAGATTTTTGATAGCATGGTTGTAAGGGAACTCAGGTGCGAAAACAGCTTCCTACGCTAATCTCTATAGGAGAGTATTGTGCAAATTCTTATAAATCCTTACAATTTCAGATTCGTTAACTACTTTAACAAAGATATTGCAACCACATACCATACATACAGAAAAATAGAGAATGACACAACGATATACCCTGGGGAAAACCTTTCGGTAAAAAACCCCAGCACTCCAAAACCTGCACAATGTATTATCTTCAACACAAAGATTACAATACACTTGCAATGCAAGTTCTTTCAGGAAATGAGAGACAAAGCCAACAAGACTTAAATTTCTGTTATATCTCTCCCATAGGAGCAGCATCATATATATAGACTCCTCTGGACCCAAGAATGGGCACAACCACCAAGACCCATGCACAAAGCCACATGTACATAGTTGTTACATGCAATCCCAAGAATAGGCATCCATCCCTAGAATAGACTATGACAGCTTGTCATAGAATCCGCCAAAAATAACGTTCACAAGAGAAGTGTAAGAGAATCTATCATACCAACCTATTTTTGGCATATTCTCTTACACACACCAACCACTTCTTCTTGGGTGCCCAAATAGGCCCAAGTCATAAGATGCTCTTACACCTGTCATAGCACATTCCTTAAATAGTTCTTACACATCATAAGAATCTGTCATGACCGTTTCAGTGATGATCTCCTTACGCACAAGATGCTGACACATCAAGTGGAGTGACACATCAACATGCCAACTAGACATGTACACTCACACTTAATTACATTATTTGCAAAAAATACATTTACAAAACAAATAATAAGAATAGGAATTATCCAAGGTTGAGACACCTTATTCCTAACATTCTCCCACTTGTCGAACACCTTGTAAGAGCAACAGGAACATAACAGGAACTTTAACCGCTATAGGCCAAAAGGCCCATAGACTCCGAACATAATCTGAACTTCTCAGTACCCACTGGTTTCGTTAATGCATCTGCAACATTCTTCACAGTATCTACCTTCTCCAAATTTACCTTTCCATCTTCCACCATATCTCTCACAAAGTGAAACTGCACATCAATGTGCTTTGTTCTGGTAGGAAAGTTGGATTCTTTGCAAGGCAAATAGCGCTCTGACTGTCACACCAAATAGTAATTTGTTCTGCATCAACACCAACATCAGAACACAATCTTCTAAGCCAAATGGCTTCTTTACAAGCATGAGTAGCAGCCATGTACTCAGCTTCTGTAGTGGACAAAGCAACCACAGGTTGTCGCTTACTCATCCAACTAATGGCACCACCAAACATAGTGAACACATAAGCACTGGTGGATCTCCTGCTGTCAATATCAGCTACCCAATTTGAATCCAAAAACCCACGAATACAAATTGAATGCAGAGATCCAGAAGAGTTACCATGATAACATATGGAGTAATCTGATGTACCCCTCAAATATTTGAATACTCGCTTAACTGCATCCCAATGTACTCATCCAGGATTAGCCATAAACCAACTCAGGACTCCCACTGCTTGGGCAATGTCTGGTCTAGTACAGACCATATCATACATAAGACTACCAACTGCACTAGCATAAGGTACTCTACTCATGTCCTCCACCTCACTAGGAGATTTTGGACAATCATCTATAGATAACTTTGTTCCCACAGAAATAGGAACACATAGTGGTCTACAATCTGCCATGTTGAACCTGTCCAACACAGACTTCACATACTTACTCTGACTCAACCAAAGTTTTCTGTTGGACCTGTCTCTACTGATTTCCATACCCAAGATGTACCTAGCTACCCCAAGATCTTTCATCTCAAAATGTGCTGACAACTGAGATTTAAAATCAAAAATCATACCCTTACCCTTCCCAAACAACAACATATCATCAACATATAATGCAACAATAAGAAGGCGATCATTTTCAACTCTGAAATAAACAAAATGATTTGATTTTGATCTTACAAATCCAATTGACAACACAAAGGCATCAAACTTAAGGTACCACATCCTAGGAGATTGCTTCAAACCATATAGAGATTTCTTTAATCTACAAACTAAGGATTCTTTACCTTTAACAATGTAGTGCTCAGGTTGTGACATATAAATCTCTTCCTCCAAATCACCATGAAAAAAAGTTGTCTTCACATCCATCTGTTCTATCTCTAAATCATATGATGCAGCAAGAGATAACAAAAATCTAATGGATGTCAACTTTGCAACAGGAGAGAATATTTCACCATAATCTATTCCCTCTACCTGTGAATACCCCTTTGCAACCAATCTAGCTTTATACCTTTCAACACTGCCATCTGCACAGAATTTCTTCTTGAACACCCATTTACAGCCAACAGATTTTCTCCCTTTAGGAAAAGGTACAAGTTCCCAAGTTTTGTTTTTCTCCAATGAAGCTATCTCATCATTCATAGCCTCAATCCAGGAACCTGCATCTTCCATGCCCAAAGCCTCTTTCACAGATCTAGGCTCATCAGTGTTAGTAATCAAAGCAAAGGCACAACTGGAATCTAACATAGAATAACCAGACCTTTCTGGTTGCTTTCTTTCTCTTGTGGATCTCCTCAAGGGTTGTGGTTGAGGTTGTTCTTCCTCTTCTTCTGAACTATCAGAGCTACTAGAGCTCTCCTCATCATTAGGCCCAACATGGTCTCTCTGTTCAGTCTTCTCAGGGGTAGGAGGCAACTGAACAACATCTTTTTCCTTTTCTTTTTCATCTGGTTGTAGCACAATAGGAGAAGATGTTAGCTCTTTGAAAATAACATTTCTACTATACAACACCTTACTAGTCACGGGATCCCAAAGCTTGTATCCTTTCACACCAGAACTGTATCCGATGAAAATACATTGAACAACTTTGTTTTCCAACTTAGATCTTTTCTCCTTTGGAACATGTGCATAAGCTTCACAACCAAAAACATGAAGATGTCTAATTGAAGGCTTCTTACCAGACCACACCTCCATGCATGTCTTACCAAGAAGGGCTGATGTAGGAGATCTGTTAACCAAATAGCAAGCAGTGGCCACAGCTTCAGCCCAAAACCTTTGTTCTAAACCAGCTCCACTAAGCATACTCCTAGCCTTCTCCATCAGTGTCCTGTTCATTCTCTCTGCAACTCCATTTTTCTGTGGGGTATAAGGAGTTGTCTTATGCCTCTCGATACCTTGTTCTTTACAGAACTGTTCAAACTCTGCTGAGCAAAACTCACCACCATTGTCAGTTCTCACACACTTAATCTTCTTACTAGTCTGATTCTCTACAAGAGCTTTAAATTCCTTGAACCAACTAAAGGCTTGTGTCTTAATTTTAAGGAAACAAATCCACGTCCTTCTACTGTAATCATCTATGAAAGATACAAAAAATATAGACTTGGAGATTGAAGGAACTTTTACAGGACCAAATACATCAGAATGCATAAGATCCAAAACATCAGAAGATTTGTGAGAACTAGAGTAAAACTGAACATGATTTTGTTTACCATAGACACAGTGTTCGCAGAAGTCAAACTCAAGATTGCAATCATTTAACCCCTCAACGAGATTTTTATTTTTCAAGGTTCTGAGACCCTTTTCACCAATGTGGCCAAATCTCATATGCCACAACATTGTCTTTTTTGCAGGAAGCTTACCTTCCAAAGTGTTTGCACTACCATCAGAACCAATAGCCATAGACTTCTTCACTGCTTGTTCAGATGGTGAGGATGAAGAACTATTACATAGAGGAATACATGCATCTAGCTGAAATAAGGTACCTCTCCTAGTACCCCTTGCAAGTATTATCGATCCTCTCATCATCTTGCATCCTTCTTTCAAAAAAACAACTTGCACACCTACATCATTCAGCATACTTATAGATAATAGGTTTCGTGCCAAACCCAGAATGTGCATAACTCCGTTGATTCCCTTTACTCGTCCATCAGGAAATTTGATAGTGACCCTTTCGTGTCCAACTATCTTTAGGTGAGAATCATCACCCAAGTACACCTTTCCACCATCGAACTCTTCATATTTTGAGAACCAGTTTCGATGAGAGGTCATGTGAAAAGATGCATCTGAGTCAACCAACCACACATCATCAGATGCATGGGCTGCCAAAGCTGTGATGAATGCATCACCATCTTCTTGAGATCTTTCTGAAGCTAAATCTGAACCTTTCTTCTTCTTCTTCAGCTCGTTGCAATCTTTACGGAAGTGCCCAGATTTATCACAGTTCCAACATTTTGCCTTGGACTTATTGGAAGTCTTTGACTTCCCATGGGATTTGGATCTACCCTTATTGTTAGACTTATTGTCATTTTTCTTCCCTCTTTCAGTGGATCTCCCATGAACAGCAAGGGCTTCTTTTTCTGAAACAGAAGCCTTTCTCCGCATCTCCTCTGATAGCAGTGAAGACACCACATCATCCATTTTGAAGGTGACTAAAGTGCTTTCGAAAGCCATCACAAGATGGTCCCATGAATCCGGTAAAGAACACAAAAGTGTGTAGCAACGATCCTCCTCCTCTAACTTGACACCAACTGATGTCAATTGTGCAACCAACAGATTAAATGCATTTAAATGATCCGTTAAGGATCCACCTTCCTCCATTCGCAGAGAGTACAACTTCTTCCTCAGGGACAACTTGTTCACCAGAGATTTGACCTGATACATGGCTGTAATACCCCAAAATTGGTACCTAATCATTTTAATCAATTTTGGGGCATTTCTTCAATTTTCTATGTCATCAAAGTCCTATCTCACTAGGCAATTTTCTCTCCTACTTGGCTCTATTTGACTTGATGTCAGTTGCAAAGACCCTAAATTGCAATAATCAAATACTAAATTAATTCCTAAGTCTCTTTGACTTTATTAGCTAAATTATCTCTATGATACATTAATTTAATTGTAAAGTCCTATGTGCTTTAAATTAAATTAAATCAAACCACCCCCTTTGGCTAATACACATCAAAAAGGAATTAATTAATTGCTTGTTATTTGAATGGACACCTTTTCTTGAATTAATAATTTGAGATATTCGAAAGGTCCTCATGTGGCATTTTCCATTCTTTTAATAAAGTAATTCATGCTTATTTGTCCCAAAAGGGATATGAAGGGTCAGGAGTTTCAAATCAAGAAACTCTTCCTCCTCCTCTTGGCTCTTCTATTTATTTGGGCTCTTTTTCTTCATTAGAGAGAACAATTTTTGAGAGCATCTACACTATAGGCATTTTTTAGTCTCATTTGATTCATTGTTTTCAAAGATTTTTATTGCATTTATTAGATTAATATCTCATTATTAGTATAATCTTTGCATCACATTTTAGACTAAATTTGCTTATTTGTTCTTAGTTTAATAGCATATTTCTTTCAAGTTCTTAGATTAAGTTGCATCTCATCTTTATTTTCAAGCTCTTAGATTAATTGCATCCTCATTCTTAGATTAAATTGCACTTCATCTTAGATTAATTTCATCTTGCTCATCTTTGTTGCTTCTTGGAAATCCTCCATTGTTGAATTGGTCTCCCGGCTGTTGGCTCTCGTTCTGAGAGTATTCAAACACCCCATTCACATAGGAGGCAACAGGTCGCCTCACCATGGAATTTGGATTGAGTTCTTCATACTCTCTCCTGAATTATATCAAGTGAATAATGACCATGTTGTGTTGTGCCTAATTTAGAGGTCACATTCAGTCACATACATTTTGCGCCCACCGTGGGGTAGAAAAGATCAATTTCTGGCCTCATTCTTGATTGGTTTTTCAATTTTAGTGTTGGTTCCAGGCCTTGTAAGACCATATAAAGCTTGAAAAACTTTGTAATATAATAAGGGATGGATAGAATGATGAATCCTCTTTCTCATTATTTTGGTTTGGTTCATTTTGATAAAGAAATGAATAAGTTATGATCATTTTGATGAAAGTGGGTATTTGCAGATTTGAGATTTCCTGAATATAGTCAGATTGAAACATCTGGTACGGACAAATTCTGAAGAATCAGGATCTCTAATAATACTCATTGGAAAGATATGTGAATTAGATTTCATTTAATTTTGGTTTAAGTTATGTTTATGTAGATTTGTGAAAGTTATGGGCATTTGAGTGAAAACTGGTTTTTAACAATCTGCATTAGAGTTGCAGGCAATGATTTGCTCTTAAAAAATGATTTATGAATGGAAAAAATAAATGGCTTACATATTTGAAAACTAGATTCATTAATAGTTACTATGAATTTGGTTTGGTTTCATTTGGATTATTTTTGAGAAAGATATGTGATTCCCTAGGTAGGGTTTGGTGTTTTAAATCTGATTTATGACAGAAAAATTGCAATCTGAAAAGGTTATTGGTTGAGGAACCAAATGGAATCATAAGAGCTTGTAATTTTGGGAAATGGTATTTCTTGATGTTGGATAAAAACTTCATTCTTTCCAGAAATTTTAATATTGTGATTTTATGGGTCAAATAAATTAATCTTTAAAGACTGTCTTGAAGACAACAATGTTACATATCTTACAATTTGCCATTGATTTGTCTTGATTCTGTACTTTTGGATGTGTGCTAAATGCTGGATTGCAGATCTTTGGACCTAAGGTGAGTTCTTAAAATCTCTATAATACTTAGTTTGGGCATAAAATCAATCTCTCATGTGTTTGGCTTGAGTGTTTACATGCTTTCATAGAACACATTTTAATTGATGCTCTTAATAGGAAATGAATGAACATAAATTTTCTTTCAAACAAGTTTATGTAAGTGAATGCTTGTGTTTAAACCATAAGTAATTCTTGGTTCCAATATCAAATATCTCATTGATTAATTGAGGGCATGGATTGATTCCTTATTTACATGAAGAGTTAAATGCACCACTTTGTGGACTCACTTCATGTTTACTTGGAAAGTTAAATATTCCATGATTCAAACCCTCTTGCACTTATGAGTAGTATTGATTAGCAGTCTTAGATTACTTGTGATTGATCTAGATTGCTATCTTGGGTTATTGGACTCGCTAATCCACCGGCCCCTCATTTCTGCCTTGTGGTTGCAATCTCAGTGCCACATTAAAGGGGAGCGGTCTATAGGAAAGAAGCGTTAATTGTTCCACTTGGCAACCCTTTTGTGCTTTTTGGAGCTCACTTGTTTTCTAGGGTGTGGACTCACTTTGAGTTTGTGTGAGGAGTTAAATGCACCACTTTGTGGACTCACCTCACATTTACTTGAATGGTTAAATGCACCACCTTTAGTGCTTTCCAATACTTTTGATAGTGAATTACTTACTTTTTCATTTCTAGAAGGCCTGCTTGGGGATTTCATCACCTCAAGGGACGACCTTAACTCCCATGTTCCGATGGAGTATAAATATCGGGAGGTGAATCCAAAGACACCTCTCTTGGGAATGAGTTAGATTTCACTCTTGGCTAAGCCTCAAAGAACTTTATACCTTTGAGAAGTGAAGGAGGAGATTTGGGTTACCGTCTCCCCCCAGCTGTGTGATTTCAAATTCTTCTCATCTATGGATTTGTGCCTCACGTACCTTGCGTATATCGAGGACTCCCTTTAGAAAAGCCATGTATATCCTTGTAGACAACTTGCTAGGATGTTGTTGTGTTTTAAGTGCCTGCTAAAATATTCTCAAGAACATACACAAGTAGAGTCCTTAGGGAGTAGAAATACTAAGTCACCATTCCTGTTCGTGCGCAAGGTTGCTTTGTCCCTTGCCCATTGCTTGAAGACTGTTTGCTTGAACTCCTTGATTGCTATCTTATGTGCTTGATCAATGACATAAATCTGATTTGCCTTCTATCTATGATCTATTTTTCTATTTTCCTATCGTTCACCGTCAGAAATAGGTTGTCTTGAGTTAGGAATCGATCGATCTTTGCTTTGACTCGTATTGTCTCTCATTAGTCTACCTTATCTTGTTGTGCTCTTGTACCTTGTGTTGCGATAGTCTTATCTTGACTGTTCTAGCCACTCCTCTTTTGATGATTTGTACCAGGTTCATCTTGCATCTTGGCTATTCTAGCCATTTACCTATTTTCATTATCTTAGAGACAGAGTCTAGCTTTATCCCAAATCTTTGCTCGTTACATCTTCATCTATGATTGTCACGACTCAAAGTGGCAAGACTTATCCTATTCAGAATACTGATCAAGATAGAAGAAAACCTTGTAATCAAGGAAGAGGTCATTCCAAACCTGTCACGCAATCTGAGTGTCGTGAGGAATCCTCACATTCTTCATCATTCCAAGAGTATTACAATCCATTGTTTCAGATACAGTCTGACTTATTATTTCAAGAATATTATAACCCATTGTTTGAAGACCAACAAGACTCTAAAGGGTCACTTTCTAAAATTTAACCTATTGATCCTTTCAAACCTATCGACTTTTTCACGATCTCTAAGAATACTACCAACAATATGGGAGATCCATTCCACTTCCCAAGGGGAGGTAAATTCAGTGCTAGTCATAAGCAATATCCAAATGACCAAGGTCATGGTCAGTCTCAAAATGACAAGATTTATGATCAATCCCACAATATTCAATATTCGGTCAACATCCAGGACCTTTGTAATTTGAAACAACGATAAGGTGAGCCTCTCTTAACATTTCTCCAGAGATGGAGACAACTATGCACGAAGTATCCACATGAATTACCTAAGTCTGAAAAGCTCGATATCTTCTTGGACAATCTTGTCCCAAATTTTGGATACCAAGTACAATTACAAGGTCCCCTCACTTTTGACAATATGATTAGGTGGGCTGTGAGGATAGAAGCATTTATGGTCAAGAAGGGAGAATTGACTTTGAACAAAGACAACAAGCAAGGACCTTCTCCCTCAAACAAGGATAAGGATAAGATTGTCAACAAAAACATAGATGTTATGAATAACAGGGTTGTTGACAATGTGACACCAAAACCCTCAAAGTTGGTTTTCAATCTCAGCTCTAACATACAAATGATCAAAGCCACTAAGAAGGCTATGATAGAAGCTCAATCACCTTCTAGATTTGCTAGAAACAAACCTTGGATCTCTCACTATGACATGATCATTTCTCCAGGGAGCGAGGATACTCCTAAACCCAAAACTCCCTTTGTCTTGTGAGGCCCTGCGTCTCCCTCTTATAAATCCACACAATCTCCAGCTTGTGCGAATGCTATCCCTTGATCTCATGCAAAGATTGTTCTCAAAGGTCCTGAACCTTCGACATCTAGACCAAAACTATCTATGGATAAAGCCCTCACTAAGGCAAACGTCCCCAAAGATCTCGATCTCGACCAGTTTCAATCTATGGTGGGTCATTTGACCTCGCCTCATTATTTATCATTCTCTAAGGAAGATGATCACTTGTTGAGCCACCCGCATAATGCTTCCCTACACATTGAAGTTATGGAAGGTCCCGAGAATATCCCCCGCGTCCTCATTAACAATAGTGCTAGCCTAAATACTTGCTCTGCTAAGATGCTTACCCAAACAACAGACAGCTTTGTTCCTACCAATAGAGAGTCCATTGAGTTCTATGATGCTAAGCTCAAAGAAATAGAAAAGACCTTGAAGATCAAAGATATTGGCATGGGGGAATATCAAATTGAGTCCATCTTGTCACTAGCAGCTCTCCCCATATCTCCACATTCCTGTGAAGAACCCTCTGAAGATAGATTTGGTATTGGCTATTAGAGCTATGAGCTTGACCAACCTAGCTACAACTTTCACTCATGCAAGGATTCAGATAATGAAGAAACACAGATTCAGTCTATGACACATGAGAGACCCTTGAATGAGCAAAATTCTGATTCAGACTACCAGAAAGAGTCTTATCTACCTTCTCAAGTGCTTCAAGAACATGATCTTGGTCCTCACCAGGAGGATTTTATACACTCTACTGAACAGATTTCTACTACTGCAGCTACTATTGAATATGTCATTGCCTCAAATGGCACACATACTAATTGGGAGAAACTATTGGATGCTTCCCTTATCTTGGGTATGCCTCAAGGTATGCCTATTCTAGATTGTTCCACCACTTCTGCTATTGAACAGACTCCTACTATTGCCAACTCCAATGGCACACATACTGATTGGGAGCAACTATTGGATGCTTCCCTTATCTTGGGTACGCCTCAAGGTATGCCTATTCTAGATTGTTCCACCACTTCTGCTATTGAACAGACTCCTACTGTTGCCAACTCCAATGGCACACATACTGATTGGGAGCAACTATTGGATGCTTCTCTTCTCTTGGGTATGCCTCAAGGTATGCCTATTTCAGATTACTCTGCTACTTCTACTACTGAACAAGATCCTACTGTTAAATAAACACTTCCTATGTTAGATGACAACAATGAAGAAAGTCTACCTCTAACTATGTCTCTAGCTGAATGGGACTCCATATCAGATGCTACTATAGAAATACCAGCTGATGCCATGCACCTATATGCTAGTCTTAACAACTCAGAAAGAGGAGAAAGTTATGATCGTCCAGATCAAGCTATTGATGATGATCCTTTCCACCCTCCTATTGAGATCATTCCTATGGCTCCTAGGCCATCTACTCCAAGCTACACTCCTACTGCTCCTACAAATCATGGGTATGTAAGACCCCGTTCTGTTACAGCTTCATGGAATATTGGTAGATCCAGAATTGAAACAGTTCCTATTCATGCACTCTTACCACCTGAAAGGGGACCTAACTCTTGGAATAGACCATCTTGGTTAGGCTCACATAATATTCCTCCAAACTTATCTGACTCTTCTAAGATGACTCACAATCAACAACGCTCTATGGAAGATTACTTTCTTGATCTACCTGATGCATTCATGAATGATGAGGATGATACTGATATATTTGCACTTGAGCCCATCCCATCGATTTCTCTTCCCTCTTCATCTCCCAGAAAAGTGGCTTGTCCACTTCCATCTCCATCTCTCCACCTAAACCAGTCATATAAGCTTCTTTCATCCATCATTCCTGAGTCTTTTGGAAGTAACTTGGATGTGCAACATAAAAATAAAAATAATGAGAATCCACTTATATCTCAAGGTCACCATGTCCCATCTAATCGACATGTGACTACGAAGAAAGGAAAGCAACAGAGGTGTTCAAAAGACCACAAAGGTCCTCAAAAAGAAGAAGACAATCAAAAGCTAGAAAATAAAATAAAAAATGGATCTCGAAATCCATTCTACAGGCATTGTCATCAAAAGCACCTCAAAGTAAAGAAGAAAAAATTCAAAAGCTATGTGGATTCCAAAGAAAGGAAAAATCAAAGTTGTCATTCGAGCTTCCAAAATTCTCATAATTCCCTCCATTCCATCACCCTTGCCTCTCATACTTTACCCTCTTCACTCCATCTTTCCTTTTCCCAAAGTGCATATCAGTATCTCCTTATTGCTAATGGCATGACTAAGGAAAATCTAGAACGTACTCTCCCTAAGCGTTTAGAGCGTGGGAAATCTAACAAAGAGTTAAGGTGTGTCCACGAGGATGTTTGTGGGTCTCACTTAAGTGATCTTTCCTTGACTATGGATCTCTTGACTGTTGGACACTACTGGTTGGATCTCCTATTACTGCTACAACATCTGGTTCTAATTCTACAACTTCTCGATTGCCTACTACTACAAATGACTATGTTTCCAGAGATTCCTACTGAAGGAGAGCAACTCAAAGAGCCCATCAACGCTCTTCATTTGAAGAAGTTCTACAGCTGACATTCTTAGTATGCTCATGTACATACTTATTGATCTTGAAAAAATCCTAAAAATTGATATATTGCAAAAAATCCTAAAAATTGCAAAATGTCTTGAAAAAATGATCATCTTAGTGAAAACCTGGTAAACAGGCACTTTGATGTATCTATTATCTTGGTGAAAACCTGGTAAATAGGCACCTTGATAATACAAAAAAAATAGAAAATGTGAAAAATACAAAAAAAATGAAAAAAATACAAAATACAAAAAAATGAGATATTCAAAAAATGCAAAAAAAAAAGCAAAAAAAGAGAAAAGTACAAAAAAATTGAAAAAGAAAAAAATGTGCCATTGATGAAAACCTGGTAAACAGGCGTCATGGTAGCAAAAATAGAATCTCTGCCAAGATGGTGAAAACCTGGTAAACAGGCGCCTCTTGTTTCCTGAAGCTGCATCTCATCTCAACATCACTTGGCTCTTAGTTTCCTACTTTAGTTTCCTTCCTTTCCTGCTTTAGTTTGTTTTCCCGCTTTCCTGCTTTAGTTTGTTTCCTGCTTTGGTTTGCTAGCTCATGCGCTTGTCTTTGAGTTTTCCTCAACTCTTCATAGATTGGAACTGGTTCACACTTGGGGGCACCTGCCTGGTCTAGGGGGCATTGTCCTATCACTTTCAAAAACTCTTTTGAGCATTGGTCGCCAGTGGTTCCCACTATGCCTACCTAAGAATACCTAGCTTTCGTTTGATCTCTCTTCTTCGGGATTTCTCCCTTATATCAATCACCAGTGATTCTCACTATGTCTGCCTATCCTCATTATCTCATTGAGACTTCAAACGTTATCTTTCTGAATCAACTTCAATCCACTTGAACATGAACTTAAACTGAAACTAAAACTAAATGTGTGTTCCTTTGAGGCTTGCTGAGCTTTGTTTTCTTTGAGTGTTTATTTGTTTGCTTTCTTTGCTTTCTGCTTGTTGGTTTAGTTCCAATGATCGAATGAATTCATTTAAGAGGGGTGTCCGTCTGTAAGAGCCTCCATCTCGTATTGGATGGCCATGCGTACCTTGACTCCTTTTATATGGATGCTTTGGTGAGGTTGGTTCTTCTCCTTGTCTTTTGAGTGACTTCTTTCTGCTACTGGTGAAATTGTAAATACTCGTCCTGTTAAGTGAACGTAAGGGTCACTGCGAGAAATCTTTGGCAAAAGAAGGAACTCCTGCATGCTTGGTGTGTTTGTTCGCAAGAGACATTCAGGTCATTCTAGCATTTATGCTCTAATGCTTATGTTAACTTGCTAGATTAAAAGGAATAGGTGTTCAGGTCATTCTGGCTCCTTGTGCCTTAATGCTTACACCTCATTCTGACAAATTTAAGACTTATGTCATATTCATATTCTCATGTTGGGGATAATTTTATGGCATCTTGCGATTGTCCTATGCTTAAACGAACTCAATGATGATAAATACGATGAGTCCAACAGCCGAGTCCAGAGGATTGCATTTGTTCATCCTAGGCCTGCATTTAGACTTGCATCTTTCATTCTAGGCTTGCATTTGGAGCGCTTTCTTGTTGCTCTCTTGATTGCTTTCTTCTGGATCTACTCATTAAAGGTTCTCATCTTTTGTCCCAGTCTCATCTTGGCTGCATCCTTTTTTAGGATCGAAATCAAAATCTGACATCTCTAAGTGGCTCAAAATCACGTTTTAAATATTGGACTCCTAGATCGAATGCTTGTGCAGTCAGCCTTCTAGTGTCATCTTCTTGCCAGATCCTCATCTTTGCATCATGTTCTCAAATCTTTGCTTCTTTTCATCAAGTCAACCCTAGTCAAAATTTGGTCAACCATGGTCAACTATGGTCAAACTTGGTCAACAAGACCTCTACTTTGCTCTGATTCACTTCTGTAGCTTCGTGAATCTAGTCTAATTGCTTTTGCTCTGCAATCTCTTGTTGTTTATCATCCTTCTGACGTGTCATCTTTCAATTTTGCTCTCGAGGGGGCAGGATGATTACATCATTGAATCTTGTTGAATCAATTCTTGAATCAGTCTGATCTGAATCATTAGTTTTCTAATCTTGGGGCATCTCGATGTCTCACATCTTCTTATCTCATCATCTATCTTTTAGGTATTGGGGCAATCTAACCCTAATCCTTGGGAGTCAAGCTTCATTCTGGAGATGGCTCTCAAAATCTCTTCTTAGACCATTATCTGGGCAATCTAACCTAGGTCTCATAGGACTAAGCTTCGTATTGGGGCAATCTAACCCTGATTCGGAGATAGTCCTAAATCTGCATCTTCATCAATTGGTATTGGGGCAATCTAACCCCGATTCCAGCTCTCTTCTAAGACCGTTGTCTTCGCAATCTAACTTGGACTACAGAAATTCTCATCATTTGTCACTTCAGACTATTCTTTGAATCAACGCGCTGTTCACACATCAATTCAAAGAGGGGCAAATGTAATACCCCAAAATTGGCACCTAATCATTTTAATCAATTTTGGGGCATTTCTTCAATTTTCTATGTCATCAAAGTCCTATCTCACTAGGCAATTTTCTCTCCTACTTGGCTCTATTTGACTTGATGTCAGTTGCAAAGACCCTAAATTGCAATAATCAAATACTAAATTAATTCCTAAGTCTCTTTGACTTTATTAGCTAAATTATCTCTATGATACATTAATTTAATTGTAAAGTCCTATGTGCTTTAAATTAAATTAAATCAAACCACCCCCTTTGGCTAATACACATCAAAAAGGAATTAATTAATTGCTTGTTATTTGAATGGACACCTTTTCTTGAATTAATAATTTGAGATATTCGAAAGGTCCTCATGTGGCATTTTCCATTCTTTTAATAAAGTAATTCATGCTTATTTGTCCCAAAAGGGATATGAAGGGTCAGGAGTTTCGAATCAAGAAACTCTTCCTCCTCCTCTTGGCTCTTCTATTTATTTGGGCTCTTTTTCTTCATTAGAGAGAGCAATTTTTGAGAGCATCTACACTATAGGCATTTTTTAGTCTCATTTGATTCATTGTTTTCAAAGCTTTTTATTGCATTTATTAGATTAATATCTCATTATTAGTATAATCTTTGCATCACATTTTAGACTAAATTTGCTTATTTGTTCTTAGTTTAATAGCATATTTCTTTCAAGTTCTTTGATTAAGTTGCATCTCATCTTTATTTTCAAGCTCTTAGATTAATTGCATCCTCATTCTTAGATTAAATTGCACTTCATCTTAGATTAATTTCATCTTGCTCATCTTTGTTGCTTCTTGGAAATCCTCCATTGTTGAATTGGTCTCCCGGCTGTTGGATCTCGTTCTGAGAGTATTCAAACACCCCATTCACATAGGAGGCAACAGGTCACCTCACCATGGAATTTGGATTGAGTTCTTCATACTCTCTCCTGAATTCTATCAAGTGAATAATGACCATGTTGTTTTGTGCCTGATTTAGAGGTCACATTCAGTCACATACAATGGCCGCAAGTCTTTCCCACAAACTATTTGCAGTTTTCTCATCTAGAACATTCAGAAGGATTGCATCATTTAAACAGAGTCTTATGAGACCCTTAGCTTTACGGTCTTTGATATCCCAATTTGCTTGACCTATAGTTGCTGGTCTTGTAGCACTTGAAGTCACTTCCCATAGGTCATGATCTTCCAACATGTCTTCCATCTTGAGTTTCCACAACTCGAAATTAGTGCCATTAAATTTCTCCACCTCCATTCTTCCATATGATGAACTTGCCATCTCAATCTGCAAATAAGATTCAGAATGTTCTGCAAAAAACTCCCACTCAAACTTGAGATCAGCTCAAAAAACCCTACCCAACAACTAGGATCAAAATTTGATCAAGCTCTGATACCACTTGTAAGGAAACTCAGGTGCGGAAATAGCTTCCTACGCTAATCTCTATAGGAGAGTATTGTGAAAATTCTTATAAATCCTTACAATTTCAGATTCGTTAACTACTTTAACAAAGATATTGCAACCACATACAATGCATATAGAAAAATAGAGAATGACACAATGATATACCCTAGGGAAAACCTTTCGGTAAAAAACCTCAGCACTCCAAAACCTGCACAATGTATTATCTTCAACACAAAGATTACAATACACTTGCAATGCAAGTTCTTTTAGGAGATGAGAGACAAAGCCAACAAGACTTAAATTTTTTATTATATCTCTCCCATAGGAGCAGCATCATATATATAGACTCCTCTGGACCCAAGAATGGGAACAACCACCAAGACCCATGCACAAAGCCACATGTACATAGTTGTTACATGCAATCCCAAGAATAGGCATCCATCCCTAGAATAGACTATGATAGCTTGTCATAGAATCTGCCAAAAATAATGGTCACAAGAGAAGTGTAAGAGAATCTGTCATACCAACCTATTTTTGGCATATTCTCTTACACACACCAACCACTTCTTCTTGGGTGCCCAAATAGGCCCAAGTCATAAGATGCTCTTACACCTGTCATAGCACATTCCTTAAATAGTTCTTACGCATCATAGGAATCTGTCATGACCGTTTCAGTCATGATCTCCTTACGCACAAGATGTCGACACATCAAGTGGAGTGACACATCAACATGCCAACTAGACATGTACACTCACACTTAATTACATTATTTGCAAAAAATACATTTACAAAACAAATAATAAGAATAGGAATTATCCAAGGTTGAGACACCTTATTCCTAACAATAGTTTGAAACTAGGCATGACCATTGGAGAAATAAGTTCTGCAAAGAGCCAGGAAATATCTAGAAAAGATTCCACCTTTGAAGCACTCTAGACCAAACCTCCTAGGAGAAGGAACAATGAAGGAGGAGATGGGGAGCTGAATCTTTAGCTTCTAAGAATAAATAACATCTGTTAGGGAGACAAAAACCTCTTCTACATAAATTATTAATAGTAAGCACCTTATTCTATAGGAAAATCAAGGTAAAATATATGGATCTTTGGAATAGGAGTCTTTACCCATGATCAAGCCCAAAATGGGGGGCTATCATGGTCATTGTATAACAAAGAAAGAGAAGAGGAAGTAAAGTATCTTCCATTAGAGGTGAGAGCCCAAATGAGGGATTTATTAGAGATAGGTATAACAAACCAACCATGAAGAGATTCTTGAATTGGAGCAAGGGCAGGGTCAATGGCAGCAATTCACCCAAGTCTAGTTCTTCCAGTAATCTATAACCAGCAATCCAAAGGAATTCTTATAGGTGACAACAAAATTTTTAAAAGCTGAAATATTGGATAAAGGTTTTTCTAACAACCAACAATCATCCCAGAATTGAATTCTATTGCCATTACCTAATTTCCACTTACTTCCCTGGAAGCAAAGTCTTTTACCTAATTCTAGAGATGGGAGCCTCTAATAGCTCGAAGGAAGACCTGAAGAAATAATCAAGGGAAGGATGGGATTAGAGATACTTACTCTTCCAAATCATGCTCCATTCCTTATCTTCCCCCCAAAATCTCCAGATTTGTTTAGCCAGCAAGGCCTTATTGAGGGATTTAATAGTCTTGATTTCCAAACCTCCCAATATTTAGGGTTTGCAAATATTATCCCATACAATAAGTTGGATACAATCTTTCTCCTCTACCCCCGTCCAAAGGAATTATTTCTAGATTCTTTTAATAATCTCGTCATACTTTGAAGGAATTTTGAAGAGACTCAGGGCATAAACTGGAAAGTTTTAAAGAGTGGCTTTCAACGGTTGGACTTTATCGACTTGACTCAGAAGTTTCAATTTCCATCCAACAAGTTTCAAGTATTGAATCTATCAATTAGAGATAGCCAAAAGGAATCTAAAAGTTTAAAACCTAGTGGAAGACCCAAGTAGGAGGAAGGGAGATCCATAATGGAACATCCCAAAATATTGGAGATCTTACGATGTCTTTCAATAGGGGTGTTGTTCCAATTAATCAATTGTCCTATGGCCCTGGTATATGTGTTTAAAGCCTCCTTCATGTTTCTAGCTTCTTTAATAGAGGACATGCCCATCATGATTGTGTTGTCAACAAACCATTCATGAGGAAAAATGTGATTAGCCGAGGAAGGTTTAAGACCTTGAATAATCCCATCACGAGCTAATTTTTGCATATATCTCCCCAAACTCTCTACCAAGATGGAAAAGAGAATAGGAGAAATTGGGTTCCCTTGCCTAAACCCCCTTGAGGGTCTAAAGAAATGAGAAGAGGATCCATTCAAAATGACAAATGAAGTGGAGGTGGATTTAAGTTGCATAATCAGTTTGATCACCCACTCACCAAATCCAAACTCTTTGAGAACTCCACAAAGAAATCCCTAGTCTTCCCGATCATATGCTTTGGATAGGTCCATCTTCATAAGGAATCCTTGTTTAATTGAACTTGCTAGAGAGTGGATGTTCTCATGGGCAGTGATGATAGAGTCCAAAATCTACCTCTCGAGCACAAAGTCATTTTATTGGGGGGAAATAATAGTTGGAAGAAATAAAAACATTCTAGTAGTAAGCACTTTAGAGAAGATCTTACAGAAATAATTGCACAAGTTGATGGTTCTAAAGCAGTCCAAGGTCTCAACACCAAGGTTTTTTGGAATAAGGAGCAAGAAGGTAGCATTTATCTCCTTAAGGAGGGATTTAGAACCAATGAACTCTTTGACAACATTGAAAATATCCTTGTCCACAATGTGCCAAAATTTATGGAAGAAAAACATAGGGAAGCCATTTGGACCAGGAGCCTTCTCACCCTCAAAAGAGAAAATGACATCTTTAGTATCTTTTAAAGAAGGGATAGCAGATAGAAACTTATTGTGACCCTCCTCTAAAATAGATGGGATAGCCAAAATAAGGAGATCTTAATCTTTAATATTCAACTCCAGATTAGAAGAGAGCAAGGAGGAGAAATACTTGACCATCTTGCTCTAATCTCCTCCTCATTAACAATCATGCCCTTGTCAGTTTGAATATGAGATATTTTCTAATAGCTTTTTGCTTAAGGGTAGTAAAATGGAAAAATCTAGTATTTCTATCCCCTGCTTGCAGCCAAAGGACCTGAGATCTCTGCTTCCAAAAACTCTCTTCTTTAGATATGATATCATGGTACTTCACGAGGATCTCATTTTCCTTATCCAAAAGATCCTAATTGTAGCCTTTAATCTGGATTTTATCTTGGATATGTTTAAGATCTAGCTGAATCTCAACCTTCGCCAAAGAAATATCACCAAAACCTCTATGTTCCACTTCCTAACATAGTCCTTAATGAATCAAAGCTTCTTAGCAACCCTGAACATTAAAATTCCATCAACTTTGGCATTCCACCATTCTTTGATTTTTTCCTCAAAGATGAGGTGGGATAACCACATTTTTTCAAACCTAAAAGGGAAATTTCTCTTTCTAGAAATAGGATAAGTGACAAAAGAATTAGGAAAATGATCTGAGCCAATTTTAGAGATAAAAGTAAGAGAGAAAGTATCTAACCAACCAATCATTAGTGATGAGGGCTTTGTCAAGGTGAACTTGGATAATATCATTACCTAATGTTCTATTGGTCCAAGTATAATCAATGCCCTAGAGATCAACATCCATGAGGGCATGTTGACTAATGAAGTCCATAAGATCCAATCTTCCATCCATTTGGGTTTGGGCTCCTCCAAACTTCTCATTATTTCTAATAGAGGTATTGAAGTCTCCCGTGATAAGAGCTTCAATCTAGTAACTTTTTTCTGCATCCAACAAATCTATTCCAAAATTTAGCTCTACAAGTCCTAGTGTTTGGAGTGTAAATATTAGAGGTAACCCAAGTAAAGTCATCTCTAGTGTGATGAAATTTGACTGTCACCAAGTTATCCCTGGATAACAAAATATCCCCTTTAATGTAGTTTAGGTTCCAAAAGATAGAAGTACCTCCAAAAGCCCCATCAGAGCTACTACCAACAACGCCATAGTTTTTAAAAACCTTGATTTTCTCTACTTGTTCCTTTGACATCTTAGTTTCTTGAATTGAAATAATATCAGGTTTGTGATCACTAACAATGTTTCTCAAAACATCCCTTTTATGAAGGTTGTTAATCCCTCTTATATTCCGAGAGATGATTTTCATTTCTTACTTGGGGAACAAACCTCCTGGATGGTTAATTATTTGCCATCCACAATGTTATGCTTGCTTTCTTTCTCCCTCATGTATTTAGTTGATCTCCTTTCTATTGGTTTTTTTGGAGTGTGCCTACATCAGCTTTCATTCTCCTTTTTGAGACCTCACCCTATGATGAGGTGACAACATTCTAGCTTTCTCCATTTTTCTTTCATTTTTTCATAGCAACTTTAGTCTAAGGCTCATCCCCATCTGGGTCATTCAGTTGTTTATCCTACTCCTTATTTGAAATATCATCTCCCTAGTGGAGCCCAATATTATTGAGTGTTGGAGGAGTGGATTTAATGTCCTCATGGGAGCCATCCTTTGAGTTCAAAGATAATCCACCCTCAGGAATTTTACATTGTTGAGCATCATCAAAATAATTCAAAATCAAGGTTCCCCCCACCATTGTGAAGGAGACCTCCACTCTTGAAGGAAAATTATTCTCTACTTTCATATTATGTGGGGATCCCACACTTTCATTTATTTCCCCTTCCTCTAGAGGTATATGTTGAGCTCCATTGAGACCAACAACACTATCAACCAAACAGTCTATGACTGGAATGAGACTTTTATGGGTGTCTTTTTCCTGATCTCTATCTGTTGGAATCATGCATTCCTCAGTAGATTCAACTAGATCAGTAACGCCCCCTACATATCTGCCTTGGGAGGATTCATAACACTAGTTCCTTCCTCATCTGCACCCCCACCTTGGTTGTGCCTTCCTTATTCTCCTTCCAGACCTTTTTTTTTTCTAGTGTACTCACCTTCTTCTCTTTTTGCACTTTATGAGGGTATTGTTCGGCCCAATGCCCTAACTTTTTACACAAGAAATATGCAAATGAAAAGGATTCAAACTCAACAAGTTGGGACCACTTTCCCAGCTCAGACACAATCTCTATTGACAAGGAAATGTTAGTAAACTGGTGGATATTGACATAGATCCTGGCGTAAACTAGTCTTGACCTTGACATGGTCTTATAGTCGATTGACATAAGTTCACCAAAAGATCCAACCAGCCCTTTGAATATATATGTTAACTTGTGTAGAAGAATAGTCTTTTTGGGGGATCCAAAGAAATTTTTTCTTTATATTATTTATTCTTGGTTGTGTCGAAGAATGGTTTTAATGGGTTTACATATGTTTGATTGTTTAGAAAAAATTGAGGAACAACTATAGCTACTAAGACATAAAAAGTCAAACAAGTTGATGTAATATTTTTGAGAATAAAGTTTGTTCTTATTTTCTGACTGATAGTTTATGATATGGAACATATGCTTATGGATTTAAATGAATGATCAAAGGCAAACTCATTGTTTTTTATCCTTGATATATTTGTGAATTCCTTTATGAATAGGATAAAGAAATGAAAAAGGAATGTGGAAATAGGATGTTATCATATTAATAACTCATGATTTTTAGTTCTCCTTCATGTACCTTTAGTAAATATCATATTATTTATTGTACTTATTACACTCATAGTTTGATGATGTGAATTTTTACTTTCTTTATGGATATTTGCATAAATGAAGATGGTCACATGTTTATTTTTAAGAAAAAATGATACACTTCTACATGATGAATTGAATAAGAGGTTAAGATATGTTTCTCTTTGAGTTCCTAGATATGAGGCTCTCTCTTAAAGAATTCATGCATGAATGCATTCTTGGGTTTCTCTATGATTAAAATAAAGTGATGTCATGTTACCTCATGGAACAATATGTTTGAGATGAAATTTGAAAACTTGAATTGATTTTTGTTAGCCTAAAATGAAATGATGCTTCTGTTGGCTTATCCATGATGTGTGTAATTGTGTGTGTCCATAATTTTGGTTGTGGTAGTGTTGGATACATTATGATGCACAAATTCCATTACTTCAGTCATATTTTACATTGTTAGACTATGTCGAGATCTGGGCTGGGTATCTTTCATGTTAGGAAAGATTTTGAGGAAGAGTAACTCCTTCATGATAGTGTGGAAGCATATCCCTACAATATTCTCACTCTTAATGTTTTGTGTGAACATGTGTCTTAAGCTCATGTCAAGAAGGTATTCTAGTATGGATTATCATGATTTCTTATCATCAACCAGTGGTCTACCATGATGGTATTTGTAACTTAATTTAGTAGATGGAGAGCAGAGGAGTGAATGAAGGGCAAGATTGGTGAACAAATGGTAGGAGGCAATAGTTGTAGTCACGAGACCAAAAGTTCAAATAGTTCTATCAAGATAGGGTAATCATTGATCATAACTGGCGTGCATATGGCAGACAATGTTAGTTACAATCACAGAGTCAGAAGTTCAAGCAGTTCTACCAAGATAAGGGGTTTCATCATTCAAAAAAATCCCCACCATTGGAAGCAGATCTCGCTCAAATCTTTTCTTCCACACCTTTTGTACAACATGCAGGCTTTGAGCATAACAATCTTCAATTTTAGAGGTGCCCTTTTGTGGAAATAAATCTAAATAGAGGCTTCTTGGAGAACAAAGACTCGAAGTCAATATTTTAGGGTAAAGCAGTGGTTCAACCAACAAAACCATTCTTTCTAAACCCACGATTCCATGATCTCTGTAGTTCGGCAAAAATGTCAAGGTACCCACCAGATAATAAGCTTCCTAAAGCAAAAACCCTAATGGTTAATGCCTTGACAACTACAGACAACCCTTTGCATGGCTCATCCACATTTGAAAAAGGAGAATCTTCGAAAAAAACTTTTGATCGCTTTCTACATTGTCTGCATTTTCAAAATAATTTTGGGCAGGAGATAAAAAATTTCAAAAAATCTCTTCATGCGCCTGAATGGAGAAACAAAGGTTTGAATCAATTCAACAGGAGCAGGAATCATGGTCAATTCATCAATCCACATCGTCGGGGTCATAAAAAGAAACCCATCTTTAATAATTGTGAGGGTACCCCTCTTGGGTCTCAAGTTCAAATTTATGATCATCCTCCAAATACATGCACAATGGCTGCGGGTTCAGAGCAGGAGGTTCCTGTTACTCAAGTAGACTATCTCAAGAATGGATCACAACCAACAAAAGAATCTACTAATTTAATTCCTGAAGCAAATATACCACATTCACCTAGGGCCCCCTTCAATCCAAAAAAATCCACTCAAATTTGGCGAAAGAAAAATTCCTCGCTCGTAGATTCTAAGGTGTCTACTGAGTGTGCTCCAAATCAGCTGAAGGTCACATTACCAGGTCATCTATGGCAGCACTCTATTGGCCTGCTTTGTCAATCTACTCTCATAGGTAAGTTTGCTTGCTCTTCCTTGTCATTTTTAGTTATCAAGGAATGGGCATTCTCTTCTTGGTCAGGGTTAAAGGATATTTTCTTTATTGATCTAGATTCCAAATACTTCGTTGCCATTTTTAAATCTAAAGAGGACATGAATTCTGTTCATAGGCAAAAATGTTGGTTCTGTCAGGGATCAGGTCTCTTCACCATGATTTGGATCCCAAATTTTAATCCCCATGATCCAGTTGTTCAATTTTTACCGCATTGGATTTCCTTTCCACTTCTGTCACTTGAATACAAAGACCCTGAAATCATTGAAATCTTTGCTAATAAACTGGGTATTTTTCTCAAGCATGACCTTATCCCCTTTGACTGCTCGCATTTGGAGGTCAGAGTATGTCTACTTCTTGATATGTGTAAACCACTCCCTAGTCTTATTTCTATTAATTCTCAGTGGGGCACTTGGTCTCAGTCTATCAGGGTTCAAGATGAGGCTACAGTTAATAAATTTCAACACAGACTTGGACATTTCAATACCCAATGTCAAGAATTTTGGAATGACACCACTGAAATTTGTTTAGATCATTATTCTGATCTGGCATTATGTACCCAAAAAAAATTTATGTGCAACCAAGCTGCTCATAAAGCCCTTGTGCAGCTTGCTAAGCTGACTGCAGTTCTTCATGTAGTATATGCAGATAAGATTTCAGACTCAAAGTTTGCGCATATTTTGAATTTGATTATGCCAATTTTTTAGAACTTTTCCTTCAAATCAAGATTGTGTTTTCCATCACCTCCTGCTTTTCCTTTTATCTCGTTATCAACCTCAATTCTCCCGGTCATTGATGTTCTCAGAGGAAAAAAATGTGAACATGAGATTTAATTTTCCTCTCTTTGTTCTGAGGTAGTTGTCTATCACTATTCCATCTATGGATTGGAAGATTCATCAAATAGGAGATCAAATAGTTTCAGAAATAGCCTCTAATATCATTTTTGGAATTGCAAAGGAAGAAGGTATTATCCTCAATGAGTAGAAAACTTCGGTACTTGATAATCTTCTCAGAGATTTTTAGTATTAGAACAATCAGGCTTCAATACTTCATCCACATTCATGCAGGATCACATATCTGGGAGAAGGCTCCCCTGATGTTACCCAAGAATAATTTTCACAACTTAATGCTAGCCACTGGGGACAACACGATAATCTAGAAATGTCTGAACTTTTCTCTAATGAGGACTCTCTAGGAGTTGAGAAATGTATCTATTAGCAAGTTCAAAAATTGACTGAGATCCTAGTTACTCAAGTGTCGAATGTTCAATCTAAGGAGGGTGAGCTTCTTAACTCAAAGTCTTCCATGGAAACTGAATCCACTACCTTTGGGGGGCTCTTTGATCATCATCAAATCTTGTCAATTGCACAATCTCCATCCCAAAATGTACATGTTCCCAAGACACCAAAAAATAGAGGCAGACCAAAAGGATCTAAGACTAGGACATAAATAATAGCTAGTATTCAGACTACCTTGGATGACAGGTTTGTTGTCACCAAAAGATTGACAAGGAGAACAAAAGGTTCTCCTTGTCAACAATGAAGATAAACTCATGGAATGTCAAAGGCATTAATGCCTCTGACAAAAGACATAGGATCAAACAAACAGTTGATTCTGTGATGGAAGATATTGTCATGATTCAGGAAACCAAACTTTCTCAAGACACATTTGAAAAGACCATCACCAAATGGCCAAAATGGTCCTCACTGCATTCTCTGGGGATTAGAGCTTCAGGTGGTCTTGTTGTTCTCTAGAACCCCCAAACCATTTAGGGGTAGCTCATTCAGCAACAAAATAATTGGCAGATGTTGAAGATGTCTGATTTTGATACCTCATTTATTTTGGTTAATGTCTATGGCCCTACTTCAATGCAAGACAAATCTAGAGTTTGGGACAACCTTACTCAGCTAATTCAGTTGCAAGATTCTTAGAATGTCATACTTGGGGGAGACTTTAATGCAGTTTTATGCCAGTCTGAGAAAATAGGGGGTATTACTCCTCCCCTGAAAACTATCCAAGATTTCTCTCATTTTGTGGATAATAATAATCAAATGGATATTCAACCTACAAATGGGTCCTTTCCCTGGACAAATAAGAGATCTAGTTTTGCACATATTGTTGTTCAGATAGATAGATTCCTTTTATCACAAGATTGGAAACTTAAAAGTATGGTCATTAGTTCAGAGATTCTTTCTTTACCTGGATCCGATCATTTCCCAATATCAATCAATATCTTGCAATCTGATAAAGGTGATAAAATTCAGTATCATTCATCTTTCAAATTTGAAAGGATGTGGCTTCGCCATCCTCACTTTCTATATCTTATAAAGCAATGGTGGTCAAATGCACCTTATGTAAATGGATCTAAGATGCACCAATTCACCATGAAACTAAAGCATACCAAAAACCTCATTAGAAATTAGAATCAGCAAGTCTTCAAAAATGTCTTTTCACAAAAAGAAGAGGTTAAACTGCAAATGGAGGAAGTATACAACAATATTATCTAGAATGGTATGAATGAAGACACTTATGTAAGATAGAAAAATCTTCAGTAAGAATGGGAAGAGCTATGTAGTAGAGAAGAAATATATTGGAGACAAAAATCAAGAGAATTGTGGCTACAAGAAGGTGACATAAATACAAAATACTTTCATGCATCAGCTAAACAAAGGAGAGCTGCTAAAACTATCTTTGAAATTAAGGATGCTGAATCGGGGAATCTCATATCAAATGCACATCTGATTTGTGAAGGGGTAAAATTTTTTAAGAATCTTCTCGCTCTAGCCACATCTCCTTCACCCTCAAATTCTCAAGTGAATGAGATCTTAGAGTCCATTCCAAATATGGTGTCACCCCAAGACAATGTCATGCTTATGGCCCCCTTTACTATCCAAGAAATTCAAAAAGTGGTTTTTTCTTTTCCTCCATACAAAGCCCCAGGCCCGGATGGCTTCATTGCCCTCTTTTTAAAAATTTGTTGGGATACTATTGGTTGGGACCTATTCGCTGTTGTTGAGGAGTCTAGGAAAAATAAGAATATGCTCAAATATTTCAACACTACGAATATTTCAATAATACCAAAAGTCAAGGATAAAAAAACATTTTCTGACTTCAGGCCAATATCCTTATGTAATCTAACATATAAAATCATAACCAAGGCTATTTATCTAAGGTTACAACATCTCATTCCATCCATTATTTCACCTGAGCAAGGAGGTTTTGTCTCAGGTCGAGAAACCATGGAAGGAGCTTTAGTGGCTCATGAGGTTCTTCATTCAATCAACACTAATCAATCATCAAATTTTGTGATCAAGCTAGATATGATGAAATCCTATGACAAAGTCTGCTTGAAATTTTTATTTCAAGTCCTTCAAATGGGATTTTCAAGAGATTGGTGTAAATGGATCAAAGCATGTATTTTAGGGCCTTGGTTTTCGGTTATAGTAAATGAAAAACCAGTGGGTTTCTTTTCTTCAACACAAGGAGTTAGATAGGGGGATCCACTATCACCGGTATTATTCATCATCATGGTTGAAGCATTCAACAGAACTATCAAATGTCAGCATGGGCTAGGTAAGTGGTAGGGTGCACACATCACTAGCACAAACATATCTGTCACTCACTCATTATTTGCAAATGACACTCTATTGTTTGGTTTATCACAAGTTCAAGAGGCTCAACAAATTAAACATTCCTTGCAACTCTATTCAGAAGTGTCAAGGCAGGCTATAAATGTGCAAAAGTAAAAAATATATCTTTTAACACTAACAAAGTTATATCTGATAAAATAGTTCAGATTTTGGGCTTTTCAGTGGATTTTTTGCCATCTATATATTTGGAGATTCCATTCTTCATGGGTTCAAATAAAACTAGCTATTGGTCCTCAGTCCTTCAACGTATTTGTATGCACCCTAAAATGGTCGCCTAGACTTTGGGCCCCATTTATTTGATTTATCAATCCTGAATCATTTTGATCAATAATCAATATTTTCAACATTATTAATTTCTTGATCAAATCCTAATTTCGATCATATATTGGATTTTTATCCTTGGGCTAACCATTTATCCTAAGTCTTTATTTAATTAAAAGGAATATTTCCTCCCCTTTCAATTAAATAAAAAAGCCCCACTTTCCTCTTATCCTAAGTTGCACAAATAAAACATTATTCCTATTTTATAAAAACGAAAAAAGCACTTTTTGTCTCACATGAGGCTCAAAAGTCAACACTTCACTCTCATTGGAAGATGCTTGTGCACATGGATTGCTCCTCTTTCAAGCTCCACCGCCGATTAAGACCTTTTGCCTCTTAATCTCCATGGTCCATTTCACCTCATTTCTTATAAAAGGAGAGCTCTCTCCTTCATTTGCATATCCATATTTTATGCTATTGTTATGCTGGAGGTTTTGGAGCTCTTTTTGAAGACACTCAAGCTTTGAAGCCTTGACATTTTAGTTGCATTTCATAATAGTTTTGCTTTCATAATCACATTCATGGCATCATAGATTAGATTTCCTTTTATGCAATAGAATAGATCTCACATAGCTTAATTAGGGGCTTGGAATCTATTGTACTTCTTTTCATAGTTTAGTTTGCACTTCATTTGATAGATTAGTCTTGCACATTCATACTAGTTGCATTTGCATTTTATTTCCATTTAGATTCTTGGAGATATTGGCATTGTTGCCCTTGTCTTCACTTGAATCTCTCATTGTATGGTTGACTAGCAAGGTCACTTTCTTGTAGCTCTAGCTGAGAGCAAAACTCATAGTCCCTTGCAACTCCATGCATAGAGAGCTATGAGCCGCTTTGTGAGGCCTCATTCTTGAGCAACCTTGCATGTAATGGTTCATAGAAGTGCATATTTTAGTGTGTACATTTCTGGCGCCCACCGTGGGGCAGAGTAGATAGCTTTGTCCTTTTATTTGATGCATTTTTCATCATTTTTGGATTAATTTTTGGAAAAATCTGTCTCTGGTTTTCTGTCTCAGATTATCGCGCGACACTTCTCAGAAATATCGCGCGATATATTTCCTGTCTTGGCGTGATAGTTCGCTCGGAAAGAGTATCGCACGCATATATTGACTTCTGTCGTCTGACATCGGGCGAAGTATCGCCTGTCATTGTGCGAAGTATCGCGCGACTGAGAAGTATCGCCCGGCTATAGGAAACTATATCGCGCGATACTATTGAAGTCTGATAAATATCGCCTGGTCTAGCAGAGACTTGCGCTTTTCGTTTTTTTTGTCCGAATTCGATTATTTTAGCTTGCTATTTTGTTTTGTTTTGTTTAGATAGGTCTAACCTGCATCTTTTAGCTTGAATCCATCAGATTATTGCACATTTACATTTGGATTTTGAATTTGCTAACATTGTGGGTCTAACAAGTTGTGTTTGTAGGTGCTCTCCTTTGCTTGAAAATTGCTAAAAATGCATGTCAAAGAGGGCTACTAACAGTTTTTGCAGGGCTGCCCAAGCATAAAAACAAAAAAAAAAAAATTTATTTCTTGCTTGTTATTTATTTTCCTTTCATTTGTGGCATTTACTAATTGTATTAGGAATCTTAATACCTTGTGAAAGGGATCTTGAGGTGGTAGGATAAGTATGCTCTTCACCTTTAGGTGAATCAGAAAATCTTGACCCATCTTAAGGTTTTGGAAGCAAGGGGGTAATTGATCTCTTTGCTTGGTGTGTTTGGGAGAGATTCTTGAGATAGGGGAGTATGCTCTTCACCCTTGTGGTGAATCAAAAACCTTGAACCTCAAGATTTGATCTATTTTTATTTAGTTTAGGAATCCTTTAGCGGGCCTGCTCTTGAGCAATCAAGAGGAACGACTCAAGTGGGAACAACCTTGTCATCATTCTCCTTGGTGGCAAGTGATTCCAACTCACTATAATCTCAAGGCTATCAAGGACACCAAAAACCTTGATAGACATAACACTTGTCTTCGTTTGATGTGAGTAGCTCATGGGATTGCGACCATGAGGAAAACATTGAACAAGAATGCTTAAGGTACTCTTGAGGCCTCGAGGTCCTAGTCCTTTATGAGGAGCAAGAGGGGTGTTGTGAACGGAAATCCTTATTAAGAACCATTAGATAGAAGCCACCCTCTTTTAGCCGCTTATCTTCTTAGTGCAAGGATTGATCCAAGTGGTTTACCCGGATCACCTTAAGATACTCACCATATGTGTCCCTTTGGTTGTGTCATTTTGACATTTCCATGACAAAGCCAACATCTCTTGTGGGTAACCACTTGGTGTGAGGCGAGGGGGCATCAAGTTGTGGGCTAAGTTGGTAAGTATTGAGCCTTGACTTTCTAGGATAGATTTGCTTGAAGTTTTTTTGATTGTGTGATACCAATGTAAACGTTCTTACATACAAACAATCGGTAGCATTCATAGGGTGTTGTTTCAATTTTGATATCACAAGTGCTTGTCTTGGCAAGGTTGCTTTTTCCCTTGTTTCAAGTGTTTGAGACCATGTTTTGATCCTTTGCTATTTGCAAACCTACCAAAATTCTGCTGATACCGTGACTGAAATTGAAAACATCAACCCTCAGACTGAAAATTTTGACCAAACAGACCCAAAAATGCAAATTCCACACAATTCTGGTCAAGAGTTAAATAATTCTGCAAGAGTATCGCGCCCTGTAAGGTGAAGTATCATGCGATACTTCGCGCATGCTAGAAATATCACCCCCTTTGAAGAGAAATATCGCGCGATAGTTCGCCCCTGATGGACTATCGCCCGACCTGCCTGGAGTATATCGCCCGCCAGTGTTAAGAAATATCGCCTGTCATAGAGCGAAGTATCGCACGGGTATAGGTTTATCACCCCAGTAGCCTGGAGTATATCGCCTGGTTCATTTTTGTCGTGCTTAAATTTTGGTCAGTTTCAGTTGCTGTCAATTAGGCTAGGTCTTAGAGCAGGTTTCTCACCCTGACGTTTGAGATCTGTCTTGACTCCAAATCTCTGGTTCTTAGTTCTCCGGGATAGCATCATTTGATTTACAAAGTCACTTTGGAATAATTGTCAAGTTAGAAAGGCATTCTTGGTGCCAAGGTCCAGCTTTAAAATTGTTAGCTATATTCTGAGAAAATTTTAGTTCTCTTATTGTCCAAATCACTTTTATTTCAATTATCTTTTGGCCTAGTCCAACCTCCTGATTCAAAAGTGCAAGGGTAGTCACCCTTTGATTTGAAGCACCTCTTTGACAGTGTTGGTAAAGCCTTCTTTTTTTTCTTTTTTCATTTTTCTTTGGACAGTAGAGGACTTCGATTATCCTAGTTTGGTGTTAACACTTTGAAAGGTCACCTTATCATTAAGAATATCTCTCTTTCATGTCAGTTACGACAAGGTACCAAGTTAATCAAGGGAAGCGACCCCCTGTTGCCTTTAGCCAGTTACCACCTATCAAGACTCGTCGACAACCTAAGGGAAAAGGACCCCTTTTTGACCAATCTCCTAAGAGTGAATCTGAGGTTTGTTTCAATCCGGGAGCTAACCCTAGTGAAGTGAGCACCTCTTTCATACCACTTTCATCAAGTATGGACATGAGTTACACTTTCACCCGACAACAAAGAGAAGCCATGAATCAAACTCTCGAGGATATCTTTCAACGACACAGAAGAGAGTATGGTGGTTCTTCTCATGCCAGTCCACCCGGGTCACCTCCTAACAACGTGAGGTATTTTGATTCTCATCAACGAGCCGAAAGATAGCATAAGCAAGCTCACTCAGATTCAGGGTCACAACATGAAGACCAGAACAACGAATCTAGTGATCATCATATCAACGCAGCTAATGCAATAAGGCATTCAAGACAAACCTCCCCACTTAAAGACACTTCTCGATATGCAAATACAAGATTGAGAAGCATTGAGAGAGAGAAGAAAGCTTACTTAGATGAACAGGCTGCTAAAAAGGAAAAATTCTGACAACTAGAGGAAGAGGAATGTGCATTGTTGGATATACAGAAAAGAGTCACCCAAGAAGAAGAAGATAGACTCTATGCACAACAACTCCAAAGTCGATTTAACGGGAGGGGAGCCAATAGTGGGATCAACTCGCCCCCATCTACCCCTTCCCCTAGCCCTCGAAGAAGATCAAAGACACCCTCACGATCCCCAAGTCCTAGAGGAAGAAGGACTTCAAGATATGACCATCATAGGAGACAGTCGTCTCATAGACATTCAAAGCAACCCTCCCAACGAGCACATCATGGCTCACAACATGGAGGCAGTTATGCTAAATTTGATCATATGGACTTCATGACTATGCAACAAGAACCATCCTTTCAAGCCTATGTGGAGCAATACGTGGAGCAAAACAAAGACCAATTCTTGGAAAGTCTTATCAACAAAGGCGCTAAAGTTCCATATAATTTTGATGTTCACCAAAAGATCAAGAAACAGAATCCTTCAACTGATGAGGTGATCTTACAAATGCAAAAGGATATAGACAGAATGAAGGCTCCAAAGAGCACATTTCATTTGGACTCCATATGTCCTAACCCCATTGACAAAAGTGTGGTGATGGTAGAATTTCCTAAGAAAGTTGAATTCCCAACATACGACAAATATGATGGCACTGGTGACCCTCACGACCATGTTCGACAATTCTACATAATGAGCTTTTCCTTTCACCATGAAGACTCCTACTTGCTGAGATTATTCCCAAGGAGTTTAAAAGGTCAAGCCATGGAGTGGTTCACCAACCTTTCCCCTCCAGTAAAGACATTTAAAGAACTTGTCCAAAGATTTGTTCAGCATTTCGCTTACAACTTATCTAGGTCGGTCACAATGCTTGATTTGTGTAAACTTAAACAAAATCAAGGGGAATCTTTTGTCACCTTTTTACAACAATGGAGGCGATTGTGTTCAAAATACCCAAGGACAATCCCTGAAGAAGAAAGAATTGATATCATCGTGAACAATCTAATACCCGAACTCAAATATGAAGTCAAGAAAATCCCATTTAATTCCTTTGATACTATGGTAGAGGTGGCATGTCGCATTGAGGATGTCCTAAAAGAACAAGGAATCTTGGCTAAACCAACAAATAACAACAATAGCCAAAATAACACTACTAATGGTAACAAGGACAAAAAGAACTCTTATTGGAACAAAAACAAGCAAGTCGTCAACGACGGAGTTGTTGATTCATCTCAGGTCAAAAATGAAGGAGTTCTTAACCTCTCTCATGCAGTTCAAGCTATGAAGTTGCAAACATCGTCAACGCCACAAGACAAACCTAAGTATCAAAAGAGATCTAAAACGGAGAAAAGACAATTTACTAAATTGGGAGAATCCTATGCAGATGTTTTTAAGACATTAGTTGCTCATAATTTGGCGCACCCACAGGATCCTACAAAACATCAAATACCAGATCCTTTACCTCATTGGTGGGATGCTAAGGCTTTTTGTGTTTTCCATAATGGGATTGGACACGACATAGAAAATTGTTTTAAACTCAAGCATCTTGTCCAAGACCTTATTGAGAAAGGACAATTACAAGTGGATGGGTTAACTGCTAATGCAAACCATAAAGCCTTTAAAGAGCCCTTGCCTAAATATGAAAAAGGAGAGAATTCTAGTAGTAAGAATGGCAAGGCGGCTATTAACTATACATACACACATGCTGATAATGTAATTAACATGCTTGAAGTGGCTGACGATAATATCAACATGGTGAGAAAGAAAGATCCTTATGGACATAATATGGACTCAATTCCTATGACTAATGAAAGACCCGCTGTGGTGATAAGAGGTCCTCACTCACAAGGAATGCCCCAGTCCCTCAATGCTGTCACTAGGGGTCAGGCCCAAACACCCATTATCATCAAAGGTCCTAGCACTAGCAAGTCTAAATAGCTCGTGTCCAAAGGTGCTCCTCCCAAATCTGTCGTTGGTCCTGATTCCAATTATAATCTTATTGACCAGCTACAATGTACACCCGCTCAGATATCCATTTTTGAGCTTTTAGAATTATCTCCTAAGCACAAGCGCGTCCTCGAGGATGCTTTGCGAGCAGCCAATGTCCCTAATAACTTAGATATTGACCAATTCCAAAACATGGTCAACCATTTGGCTAGCCCTCATTTCCTCACCTTCTCAGAAGAAGATGACAAATCCATTAGTCACCCACATAATTTGGCCTTACACATCGAGGTCATGATTCATAAAACCCGTGTTAGGCGTGTACTGATAGATGGGGGTGCGGGGCTCAATATTTGTACCCTGAGTTTGCTGCTAGCGCTAGGGTATTCCGAGAACGTCATTGACACAAAGAAAAGAATCACAATCAAAGCATATGACGAAGCAAAAAGAAGTTCTAAGGGATTGGCTGTTTTGCCTATTCGTATTGGTCCCGTAGAAAAAGACATACTATTCCAAATTGTTGATGTTGGACCTCTAGCCTACAACATTTTGCTAGGTAGGCCATGGATTCATGAAATGCAGGCAGTCCCATTGACATATCACCAATGTGTTAAGTTTCCCCATAATGGTGTAGAAATTTGCATCCCTGGAGACAGTGCTCTATCAGTTAATAACATTTCTGTGGGATCACATGTACCTTTGAATAGAGAAGCTGACAGTCCTAGTAGTTCACTTGAACAATGCAAGAAAAAATTCAAGACCATGGACCTTGGGATGGGAGATTATAAGATTGATTCTTTTACAAAAATGTCAATCTCTCCTAGGTCTTATGGGAGACCATCCCCAAATGTGAAGCCTTCGTCATCAGCAATGACATTATTTGGGAAATTTGTTGAGTCTTCGGTCCCCATCCAAGAAGAGAAAGAGGAAGTTGTTGTAAGGGACTGGATATATCACGAGGAGAAATACAAACATAATGAGAATTTTGCTCCTTCACCTGAAACTTATGGGAAAGGGTATATACTGGTTAAAAATATGGGATATCTGGGATTTGGTCCCCTTAGTCATAGGTTGGACGCTAAAGCTGAGCCTCTTGATCATGCTCTTTTTGGATGAAAGAGTAAGTCCACGGTCGGCTTAGGTTTTGAGAAAAATAAAGGTATCCCTATCCCAGCTGCGACGGACAGTGACAGTGATGCAGATTATACGCCTGATCTTTCCAACCAACAAGATGTGTCTGATGATTGGGTGCCCTCAACGAATCTCCTTTGGGGAGATTCCATAGATTTGATGCTTAATAGTCCTACTATCCCAGCTGCGACGGATAGTGATTGTATGACTTCTAGATCGACCAAGGAAAGTGTTACTGTCCTAGCTGCGACGGATAGTACCAATACTAGCACTAGAGAGGGGGAAACCCTTCCTAACCTTGAGGCTTCTACATCACGAGGCCTAAATGATAACTCAAAGATAGACTCCCATGAATATGAGTGGGATTCTCTTTCAGACGCAACAATTGATCTAGACGTGGATATTATCCATGCCTATAGTACCCAACCCGATGCGACTAACGATCCTAGTGTCAGACTAGAGGATTGCCCTCCTCAAATCGCTCTAGTAGATGACGCTTCGTTTGATAGGATGAGTCCTAATTCAGGTATCTTAGGAGATGACTTGATGAACTCCGATTATATGGTCACCAGAGATGACACCTTTCGCATTAACAACATCGAACCTACCATTGACTTACCCCTTGTTCACTTTGACCTGATTGACTAGTCTCAGCACCACCAAGAGCCCACATTCCTCACATTTCACAACGATTACGAAATTGCTTTCTATCTGAATGCTCTCGAACCCATGGCTTCTTCCACCAGTGAACCAACAACCAGCATGACAGAGCCTGATATTAAGTACCTCAGTCTCAAAACAAAAGAGAAAAAGAAAAATAGGTCTGATGGTGAAAACCACTTGGTGGCGGTATCAGAACCAAAAATAGTAAAAAGAAATGACGCATCCAAAGGTGAAAACCTCTTTGAGGCACCTAAGGATGGGGTACTTAATAACTTGCCGAGTTATTTCCAAGATAGATCATCAATATTGATTGAACCAACAAAGCCGGTCAATTTAAACACAGAAGAAAATCCTCAGATAGTCCATCTTGCTCAGTCTTTATCAGATGAAGAGACCAAGGCATATGTACAATTTTTACAGAAAAAGAAAATTAATTTTGCATGGACCTACTCAGACATGCCAGGGCTTGACATGAATCTCATAATGCATCACTTATCTATAGCTCCAGGAGTCAAGCCAGTAAAACAGAGACTAAGAAAAATGCATCCACATATAGCTCTACTTGTCAAAGGAGAATTAGAAAAAATTTTGAGAGCTGGATTTATTAGAGCCATCGATTATGCAGAATGGATCTCAAACATAGTACCGATCTCCAAACATGATGGGTCCATTCGTGTCTGCACAGATTTTAGAGATCTAAACAAGGCCTGCCCAAAGGACGATTTTCCACTTCCAAACATTGACATGATAGTGGACATGACGGCGGGCTATGATATATATTCCCTAATGGATGGTTTCTCGGGGTATAATCAAATCAAAATAGCTCCTGAAGACCAAGAGAAAATAGCATTCACATGTGCATGGGGAACCTACTGCTGGAACGTCATGCCATTCGGGTTAAAGAATGCAGGAGCAACCTACCAAAGAGCTATGATGACTATCTTTCATGATATGATGCACAAAAAAATGGAAGATTATGTGGATGATACCCTGGCAAAATCAAGAAAAAGGGACACACACCTCAATGATCTGGAAGTAATTCTAGAACGTATGGAACAATTTCAACTCAGACTGAATCCAAAGAAGTGCGCATTTGGCGTCACCTCAGGCAAACTTTTAGGATTCATAATATCAGCAAAAGGTATCGAGGTTGACCCCGAAAAGGTCCAAGAAATCCTAGATATGCCACCTCCTCGAAATATCAGCCAAATGAGAAGTCTTCAGGGACGTCTTCAATCTATTAGGAGGTTTATTTCTCAGCTTGCAGATAGAGCGCAACCCTTCAACAAGACATTGCATAAGGGTGCTTCTTGTGTTTGGAACGAGGATTGTCAAAAGAGCCTAGATCAGATCAAACAATACTTGGCTAATCCTCCGATTTTAATGCCTCCTATTCCAGGGAAACCATTGATCCTATATATTTCAGCTACAGATACTTCTCTGGGGGCATTATTGGCTCAAACAGATGATACTGGGAAAGAACGGGCCATCTACTATATCAGCCGTACTCTAGTCTATTATGAGATCAATTACAATAATATTGAGAAGTCTTGTCTCGCGGTGGTGTTTGCTTCTCAAAAGTTGCACCACTACATGCTTGTTCATACCATACACTTGGTTGCCAAAATTGATCCTCTTAAATACTTGCTTGGTAAGGCTGCCCTGACGGGTAGACTTGCTAAATGGATGATGGTCCTCACTGAATTTGACATAGAGTACGTTGAAAGGAAGGCAATAAAAGGGCAAGCTATTGCTGACCAATTAGCTGATTTTCCAATCCAGGATAGTATGCCAGTGCAAGTGGAATTCCCAGATGAACACATCTTATATACCACTACTCGCACTTGGACAATGTTCTTTGATGGCTCCCACATGCAAAATGGATCAGGTGCTGGAGTGTTATTTGTTTCTCCACATGGGTACAACATTCTGAAGTTTTACAAATTATTATTCCCATGTACCAATAATATTGCAGAATATGAAGCCTTAACTAATGGCTTGAGAATGGCTATAGAATGGAATATCATAGAGTTACATGTCTTTGGGGATTCCCAGTTAATCATCAACCAAGTCAATGAAGAGTATCAAACCAAGGATGACAAATTGATACCCTATAAAAAGATGGTTGATTCTTTGAGACGCTATTTCACCTTTGTGACGTTCCAACAAATCCCTAGGACAAAGAACAAAGCTGCAGACGCCATGGCTACATTAGCTTCACTTCTTCAGTTGGAAACACATGAATCCAGATTTGAATTCCTGGTGGAAGAGCTACACCATCCCATCTTTGACTCAT
Source organism: Chamaecyparis obtusa (assembly GCA_027943335.1). Lineage (NCBI taxonomy): Eukaryota > Viridiplantae > Streptophyta > Pinopsida > Cupressales > Cupressaceae > Chamaecyparis > Chamaecyparis obtusa. The sequence goes on from BSBK01006626.1 coordinate 183,703, forward strand.
CTGAAAGCCATGTCATTTGTGCCATTATCACACACGAGTCTTCCCGATATGGTTCAATCTATTCATATCTTCGTGATAGCATCATCCCTGACACATTCACCCACTCCGAACGCCGAAACCTCATCCGTAACGCCTCTCACCACACCCTCATCTCTGGTGACTTATATAAGAGGGGTTTAGATGGGACACTCCTTAGGTGCTTGGAAAAGGAGGAATCCAACCAAGCATTAGCTAACATCCACGAGGGCATTTGTGGTGGACATTCTAATGGTCTTGCCATGGCCCGAAGGTTGCTTAGGGTAGGATATTATTGGCCCACAATGTAGATGGACGCAGTCACCTTTGCTAAGTCATGTGAAAAATGTCAGAAACACGGCAACCTGATTCATGCTCCAGGTAGGGAGCTGATTCCTTTTGTTTCTCATTGGCCATTTCAGCGCTGGGCCTTTGATCTGGTTGGGCAGATTCATCCCAACTCATCAGGTGGACACAAGTTCATTATTACTGCCACTGACTACTTCACAGAATGGGTGGAGGCTGTACCACTTTCTGTTGCTTCAGGAAGGACCATTTCTTTGTTCATCTTGAATCATATCATTTGCCGATTTGGAGTGCCTTCTGAGATCATTACTGACAATGGAGGTCAATTTAAGAATAAGGACCTAAAGCACCTATGCAAAAAGTTTAAAATCAAGCAACATTGGTCCTCTATCTACTTTCCACAAGGAAACGGACAGGCAAAAGCTTCTAACAAAACCATTCTTAAGATTCTTCATAGAACAGTACACAAGAATGGTAGGGATTGGCACTTACAAATCAATCCAGCACTATGGGCTTACCGAACAAGCATTCGCACACCTACAGGAGCCACTCCTTTCTCTCTCACCTATGGCGCTGAAGCAATATTGCCTTTAGAAGTCGAGATACCATCCCTTAGAGTCTCACTCAAAGGTTTGATTACAGATGAGGATTACCGCGCCATGAGGTTGCAGGAACTAGAACTTCTAGATGAGAAGCGTAAGACTTCCTTTGATCATATGAGAGTGTATCAGAAGCGTATGTCCAAGGCATTCAACAAGAAATTTCACCCTAGAGAATTTCAAATAGGTGATCTTGTTTTACGAGAAAACCCTAAGAACCAACAAAACAGAGAGCAAAAGGGCAAGTTTGAACCTAACTGGCTTGGACCATATGTCATCATAGCTGCTTTTGGTACTGGTGCGTATTTACTGTCAGATCCTGATGGAGAACAGCTCCCTGATCCCATCAACATTGTGCACCTTAAGAAGTTCTATCCTTGATGCCCGTTCTGTCTGGGGGCATCCTTTGTATATATCTTATTGATCCTGAAAAAAATACCAAAAAAATTCATATATGATGCTGAAAAAATCCTACAAAGCATAAAAAGTCCTGAAAAAAATACAAAAAAATCAAAATATTCAAAAAAAGCAAAAAAATAGAAAAAGTGCCTTGGTGAAAACCTAGCAATAGGCGCCTTGGTAGCAAAAAAAAGAAAAAAAAAAAAAAGAAAGAAAGAAAAAAATTGCAATAAATCCAAGTGGTGAAAACTTGGAAACAGGCGCTACTTGAGGCCTTTGCACCCCTATTTGTTAGCATGCGTCCTCGACACTTAACCACTTGTCATCATGCCTTGACCTTATTTGGCCTAGTCTGGAATTGGTCTTTATCTTTGTCTAGGGGGCATAACTGTTCGCATAGGTCCTTTTGGTGCGTTTGTCTCTTGGGGGCATTTCACAACAGGTGTTTTTCAACACCACCCCAAACAGTGTTTTTCAACACTACCCTTGCGTCGAGTGTTTCTTAACACTTATCAGATGTCTTGCCTATAGTCTAAGTATAATGCGATAGTGCCCATGTGCAGATGCGATACTCAGAGTCTGACTCTATGACCAACACACACGCACTTAAACAATCAACTCGATGATGATATGATGACTTTATTTTTCTTTGTGTTCTGTCTATGAGGATTTCTTTTGATGAGTGGTCTCTCCCTGAGAAGTTTTCGATGATGCATCGCTAGAAGACTGAGGGAATAAGACCATGTTTTCTTTCTTTATTTGCTTGTGGGTATATTTTGTTGATCCTAACTGTCATAAGCATTTGACACTATGGATTGACAAGGTATTATCCTTGACTATTTTGCGAGAGCATGCTTTTAGCTATCCTGACTTTCATGAGTCTTGATGCAAGCATAATCTCGCCATATCAAACTTAGGTGATCTCACTGCATTAGTCATCTTGACCTATATGTCTGTGATGCCTAGGTGAGATTTCCACATTTCTATCTGATAAAGATCATATTCATATCCACATAGTTATGCTAGTGTGCATTGTGTGATCTTACGACGCTGCCAATAACGCTTGATGATGATAATTAGATGTCTATAAGCATTGTGACCTTGCAAGTCAACCACTTTTTCATAATAGCTTGCATTTTAGGGTCATGTTAGATTAGTTTTGCATATGGAAGGAGCTCTCCTTTTCATCCTACATGGACCTGTCTGTCGACTGCGCTCACCTTCTCTTCTTCTTGATCATGTCTTTCGCTCCTTGTCTTTTTCATCTCGAACCTATTCCTGTTCATCACAAGGGGTTAATCACATCATCATATCTATATCAAAAATTGTCATTTTCAAGAAACATAAGTCTATATCATACATATGAGAATTAAACATACATCTATGAGAGAGAACATACATAAGCACATACATAAGCACTTTGAGCAAAATGACAAGACAATATACATAAACTGATACATCCATCACAAGTGAGACAAATACACATGATACATCGAACATCCAGTAATCTCATAAATCAATAAATGTCATGATATACAATATGAGATCCCAAAATCTGGATCAACAGTCTCAAAATATGTCCAAACATCTAAGACCTAACCCTAAGACTCACTACCACCCTCGTGAGGAACTCGTGGTGGTGGAGGAGGCATAGCTCTCCTATCGAGTACCACATCTGATACCCCTGCCTGCTGAGAGTATGATGGTGCTCTCTCACCCTCTGGGACGGCCTGCAGATATAACCCGTGATAATAGGCAGCCCTCGCTGACTCCCGTCGGAGCTCCAGTGCCTCGACCTGTGCCATCGCCTCACGGCGTGCTATCTCTGCTTTGAGATCAGCTATCTGTTGATCCCGCTCTGCCCTCAGATCCAAGAGCTGCTGATCTCTCACAGCTATAGTGGTCCGCAGCTGCTGTATCTCTACCTCCTGAGCCTGTATCTGGGCTCTCAGGTCCTCTCCCCCCGCAGGCTGCTCCTGTTGTACCTCTACCTGCCGGTGAGCTGGTCTCACCTCCTCCTCAGGTGTGGCCGATCTCTGTCCCCGTGACCGTTTTCGGCCACCTGATCTCGACCCCTCTCCTCTCTCCATCCTCCTCCCTCTCCCCCTCCTGCCATCTCCTCCATCCCCTCCCTCCTCTCCTCCGTCTCCTTCGTCTCCCCCCAGCGCTAGCATCTGTGCATCTGGTACTGTAAATCGAGGGAATGGTACCCTCCGCCACTCTGCTCTGTAGGCTCCATCAGCCCCTGCGTCTGCCACATCTGGGAAATAATCCCAAGGCTCACCCCTGATAGTTGCTATCTCTGCGACAGCCTGCTGATAATCTAACATGGGTAGCCACCCATGTCCCTCCTCATCCCTGGCCCTTGCATAAGTGGTAGTCTCTGTCGAGACTCGCTGCTGCCTCCCAAACTGCCGCCACACCCGACTGATGCAAAATCTCTGTACAATCTCCGCATATCGACCTACCAATGGCCGACTGCACAGCATGTAGCTCAACTCATCTGCGGCATCCCCCCAAACCTCAACCTCCCTGTACGGCCTCCATGTGAATGAGGCTATCTCATCCAGAATCCGTTTGTAGTATGTCACATCCCTAGAATGGGCATGTGATATAAACCCGATGTACCTGTAAATGAAGGGGTACCTCCTCTCCCTCGGCTGAACCCTGGGGCGCACCACAGCAATGTGCTCCCATGCCCATACCTGTGCCAGGATGGCACCACATGCCCATGTCCGACCGTCCCTGTAGACGATCTCGTGCAGCTCATGATACATCTCTGCCAAGATCGCAGGCCCCCATGCCATCTGTCGGGGCCTGCCTCCCAAGTCTACCAGTAACCTGCCCCATCCGAGCGGGAATCCTTTCTGACTGCGATCAGTCATCAGGATCTGTGAAATGATAGATGCCACAATGCATGGCACCAGATAATCTCTGCCAAAGTCATCGAGCAGTTGCTCCCAGCTGACATGCCTGTCCAGGATAGTCACATCTTGAAACATCTCCTGAATCAACCGACGCCCCTCAGTGACATCCTGATCATAATATACCTGTAACAACACATAAATCATGTTAGTTTTCATCTTTTGGAAACATTACATTTTACATGACTATCTTAAAAACATGATTATACTTACAGGCTCTCCGTGGCATGGAACTCGGAGGATCCTATAGACATCCTCCAGTGTGATGGATGTCTCGCCTGTAGGAAGGTGGAAGGTGTTGTGCTCGCTGTGCCATCTCTCGGCCAGCGCAGTCAACAACCCATGATCTGCTCGGATATACGGATACCGCAACAGATACCGGAATCCCATCGCCCTGAGGTCGGCATTGCCTGGATCATCCAGATCTCGGACACACCGTAATCCTGTCACCTTCGGCGCTCTGATGATGAGCGCCGGAAAAACTTCCTGCAAGCCAAAACCAAGCCCATTGTTAGCACATATTATGATGGATGTCCAAAAACTCAGTATAAAACATCTTAAAAACGTAACATTGTCTAGACCCATGTCATTTTTGCTCAAAAATACGTTAAATATCAAATTTTTTAATTGGGCGATATTCTTTTTTTGGAGAAGTATCGTGCGATACTTCTCCCTATAGTGGGGCGATAAACTTTATATCGAGCGATACTTCGCCCAGTATCGCACGATCTTTCGCCCAGTATCATGCGATACTGGTGTCTAAGGTAGTACGATACTTTTGGGACACGCGAAGTATCACGCGATACTTCTCCCCAAAGCGCGCAATACTTCTAAAGTATCGCGTGATATTTCGCCCAACACAAAATTTTGAAATTTAAAATTTGAAAAAAATGTGCTAAAAAAGCTATTAAATGCTAGAAATGACCAAAAAGCTCGAGTTTTTCAAAAACATACCGGGGCAGGATAGTGTGGTGGCCAGTTGTGCAACCGGGCGCGCTCGAATCGATGCCTGTGGACGGGAACTCCTACTTGCTGGGCCATTTTCTCTCTCTAAAGCTCTGAAAATTCTCAAATCACTAAAAGACAAATAATTTTTGAAAATGACATTTTGACCCCTTTTATAGCATTTTGACTTTTTGACCTAATTTTCAAAACACCTCAGAATTGCGCAAAAATTGCCCCCCTAGCTAATTTCGACATCCTGGATCCATTTTCGGACTCGAAATCGAAATCTGAGGTCATCTTCATAGTCAAAATCATGTTTCAAAATCTTCCCCCCCTTCTGCGCAGTTGGCTGATCTTTTGAGGCCTAATCTTTTAATCTTTGTTGGGGCATCGTCATCTTTCCATGTCTTCCAAACTTCTAGTCTTTCATTCCTACTCATTCCACTCCCTCATTTCTCACGTTGACTGCATCTTTCCAGTCAGGCTGGGGCATGTTCTATTGCCTAATGGTTAACCTATTTGACCCTTACATTCGATTATGATTTGATCAACCTTATCAATTTTCTGTCTCTCCTCTACTTGATTTCGATTTCGATTCCGAGGGGGCAGTACTTATGGGATTCTCATCCCCAATTGCTTGATTTTCCTGATTCAGACATCTTTTGTGAGCTTTCACTCAAATTTGAGATTCTTATCTCTTACTTTGAATGTGATCCTGAATCGACCTCATGTTCAAAGGCTTTTGTTTATGCTTTGTCCAGATATGATCCCGAATCGATCTCATATCTAAGTTGTTTTGTGATCTCAAATCGATCTCACATTGCAACTTCATTCTTTGACTACATGTGTTCCCAAATCGATCACATATTAGTCAAAGAGGGGCAAATGTATGCACCCTAAAATGGTCGCCTAGACTTTGGGCCCCATTTATTTGATTTATCAATCCTGAATCATTTTGATCAATAATCAATATTTTCAACATTATTAATTTCTTGATCAAATCCTAATTTCGATCATATATTGGATTTTTATCCTTGGACTAACCATTTATCCTAAGTCTTTATTTAATTAAAAGGAATATTTCCTCCCCTTTCAATTAAATAAAAAAGCCCCACTTTCCTCTTATCCTAAGTTGTACAAATAAAACATTATTCCTATTTTATAAAAAGGGAAAAAGCACTTTTTGCCTCACATGAGGCTCAAAAGTCAACACTTCACTCTCATTGGAAGATGCTTGTGCACATGGATTGCTCCTCTTTCAAGCTCCACCGCCGATTAAGACCTTTTGCCTCTTAATCTCCATGGTCCATTTCACCTCATTTCTTATAAAAAGAGAGCTCTCTCCTTCATTTGCATATCCATATTTTATGCTATTGTTATGCTGCAGGTTTTGGAGCTCTCTTTGAAGACACTCAAGCTTTGAAGCCTTGACATTTTAGTTGCATTTCATAATAGTTTTGCTTTCATAATCACATTCATGGCATCATAGATTAGATTTCCTTTTATGCAATAGAATAGATCTCACATAGCTTAATTAGGGGCTTGGAATCTATTGTACTTCTTTTCATAGTTTAGTTTGCACTTCATTTGATAGATTAGTCTTGCACATTCATACTAGTTGCATTTGCATTTCATTTCCATTTAGATTCTTGGAGATATTGGCATTGTTGCCCTTGTCTTCACTTGAATCTCTCATTGTATGGTTAACTAGCAAGGTCACTTTCTTGTAGCTCTAGCTGAGAGCAAAACTCATAGTCCCTTGCAACTCCATGCATAAAGAGCTATGAGCCGCTTTGTGAGGCTTCATTCTTGAGAAACCTTGCATGTAATGGTTCATAGAAGTGCATATTTTAGTGTGTACAGTATTCAGAGCAGAATTATGGCTTGGAAAGCCAGATGGCTATCTTTAGTAGGAAGAATCCTTCTCATCAAATCGGTGTTATCAGCAATTCCAAATTACTACCTCACAATCCTAAAATCCCCTCCCACAATCCTACTACAAATCCAAAAGTTGATCAGAGGTTTCCTTTGGACATGAAATATGAATGAGGTGAGAAAAATTCCTCTTATATCCCTCCAAGACATGGCACATATTCTTTCAATTGGAGGGGTAGGTGTTCATGACTTAACAAAAAGAAATGAAGCTTTTGGCGGTAAATTAGTATGGCAAATGTATAGTAAGCCTCAATCCACATGGTGCTAGATCATGCAACAGAAATATCTGGACAACAATGACCCTACAAGAGTCTTCTCCATGTTGGATCCTCCAAAGGGCTCTGTTATATGGGATTTTATGATGTCTTCAAGAGATATCATTCTTAATTATGTTACTTGGGAAGTTAACAATGGAATTAAGGTTAACTTCTGGAGAGACTCATGGAATGGTCAGCCCCCATTATCCAGATGCGAAAATTCTAAAGATATTTTAGCAGTGTCAGAATCCCACTGGGGCACAAAAATTAATCAGTATATGCCAGAAGTCTGTATATTTTTAGGGAAAGTTATTTGGAAAGATCCAGATTTACTACCATTGTCACAACAAGACAAAATTCATTTTTGTAGCATTTTGGCTTCTCAACATGTTTTTTTTTTCGAGCTCTGAGGACAAACTAATTTGGGCCCCAACTAAAGATGGTAATTACTAATTAAAGATGGTTATAAATTAGTATAGCAAATAGGATCAGATAAAGTTCCATCCAGAGCATTTTCATTTTGTTGGAACCATGTTGTGCTACCAAAGGTAGGTTGTTTTGCATGGCTTGCAATTAAACACGGGATCTTGATGAGTGAAAGATTGAACAAGTTGCATATTGCCCCACCCTTCAATTGTTTATTTTGCAATGCATGTGAAGAATCGGTGGATCATCTTCTTGTAACTTGCCTATTTTCTCATCAGTGCCAGACTTTCATTCTGAATAAACTAAACTATAGTACTCCACTTCGGGATAATATCTGGGATCTTTTTCGGACATAGCCGGTTCTTTACCCAAACTCTCTGTTTGCTAACATTTGGAAATGTGCTTCGACAATAATCATTTGGGCCATCTAGTGGGAAAGAAACAAATGTATTTTTAGGAAAGAGATTTCTCATATTGACAAGGTATTAGAAGGCATCAAAAAATCTATATCAGAAGCGACTAATGCAAGTTTAAGCAGATGCAAATTTAATTCTATTGTTACTTCATGGGACTCTAAGGTGATTCAGGAATGGAAAAAGCTAATCATTCCAAATGGGTGGGGCACAAGTAAGTCAGCATCAACATTAGTAGCTCAATCAGACATGCATTGGTGTCCACCTTCAGAGGGCATTATGAAGCTCAATTTTGATGGAGCTTCTAGAGGAAATCTAGGAGTCTCAGGATTGGGAGCATGTATCCATGATTCCCAAGGTAATGTAGTTGCTCTCACCACCTCAACTTTGTCGATTGGCACTAACAACATGGCTGAAGCACAGGCTCTATTCGTAGGTCTAATCCTAGCTAAAAAGGGAAATTACTATCATCTGCACATCGAAGGTGATTCTTCAGTCATCACTAATGCTTGCATTCACAGGCAGTCACATTCTTGGAAACTCAAGTACATTTTAAACAAATATGGAGGCTCTTAGACAGGTGTCATGAGGTGTATATTTCACACACCTTTAGGGAAGGTAATAGAGTTGTAGACTTTCTCTCTAATTTGGGGTGTAACAGGCTAGAGATATCTTCCTTAAACCCAAGGCACATGATTGAACATCATGGGAAACTTAAAAAATTGATTTTTGTAGATAAGGAGGCCTGTCATCACTTACACTCATAACTTGATTATGATGTGGAAATGATTGTAACTATTGAGCCATTAAAAGAAATAGAATTGATCCTTTTTGCCAACGTCATTCCCTTGCATGAAATATATCATCATTGATGCGTGGGCTAGAAAGTATACAATGCAGTGTTATGAGAGGACAATCATCACAAACCATTCACATGGCTCTTCATCTGCCAAATCATCCATCTTATGCTACTTCATTATTGGCATTTACGGGCTGGGATATTGCAATATCCTCATATTAATGACAATTTACACAAGTACATTTCTAGATTATAAGTTTTGCTACTAGTAGCATTTTGATAGCATAGTGTGAAAATGTCATTGCCTTAGGACGTCTCTATTTTGTGCGAAACTTGTCACAAGCAACATCGGTCAATTTTACCAAAAAATTATCGTATTTGGCTCCCACCATGCCCTGAGGAAATCATGCTACATGCGCATGTTGAAGATGCAGCCCTAGATGAGTTGTTCATCATATATTCTCCCTCCATTCATCGGGCAATCAAGCAGGTAATTGGGGAAGAATTTCTATCTTCATTCGCAATGCATTTCCTTTACCCCTCAAACATGGTTTCTATTTTCCTATCCAATGCTATGGATATATTGCAGTGACCTCAGCATTTGTAGTCATTAGCCTCCAAGGTTATTAGGCCTCATTTCCTCACTGATAGTAGACTTAACGTTGCTATGCAACATTACGATTTGTGGAAAGGGTAGGCTTTGGTGGGTGGTTTGTTTTCTCATTCATAGTTGCTACAAAAAACATGAAGTGTTGATTACATATGAAGCCCTTAAAAGAGCTATTGTGAAACATAGTCCATTGCATATGAAAGCTACATTCCAGTTCATGACTCAAGCACTTGGTTTTCAACTGGAGGACCATGTGAGAAAAATAGGGTATGCGATATTGGATTTGCTAATGTTTTCAAATGCTCCTCCCAGCCAGTGTTCACAACAAGTGCCTTCAGCTCGGTCATTGTTTTCTGTGGGTACTGAGTGGAATGTTTGGTTGTCTCCAAAACCTCTTCAACTACAAGCTCCTCAATATAATGATCACATTGGGTCGGGTTGGTCCCCCGAAAACCCAGTTGACTAGAGCTGTGGTTGGGGTTCGGATGCGCTCTCACATTGTGATTTCGGTTGGGAGAAGGCCTCAGGTTCAAGTTGGGATTCAATCACAACAAGCCAATTCAGATAGTGGGTGGCAAGGAGTTGTTGTTGTTGATGCTCCTAATTCACACAGTGAATCTTGAGATAGTGATGTCATGGAGGAATGAGAGATGGATGTGGGGTTTTTTTCTTTTTGGATTTTTGCCCAAGCTATGTGCTCCGAGGTAGTTTGCATTTCAAATTGTAAATATTAAGTTATGTGCTTAGAGGTAGTTCATACTCCATAGTTTAAAATTAGATGCTTAGGCATCTTTGAATTGTACTTATTTGTCTTTATTCGATACTTTGAATATTTTGTAATGAGTGACGATTCTAGGTTTTCTTCCTGATTCTTTCCCGGTTGAGCTTTTTTTGAATCATTTTTTAATATAATATTATAGTGGCTCGCCCACCTTTGCCTAAAAAAAAAAACTTAATTTAGTAGATGAATCCTGTACAATTATATGTATTGTATGTTCATTAAGTTCTTTTGTCATAAATTGATGTTTTTGACAAGATGGTCAAAGTATCCTTAAGTTCTTGTCTTTGATGTATTTCAATGGTTGGTCGAAGTTTTTTGGGGATGTTGTTTTGACAAGCTAGTCGAAACTGTTAATGATTTTTTATGTATTATGTCATGTGATATATTGTGGGTTCATTCAATAGTTAGTGGACACTCTTCCTTGTTATAGACATATGTATTTCTATTTGACAAGTTGGTCGAATCGTGTACCTTTTTTATTTAATTTAATGAAAAATATTGTTGTCTTGTTATCATGTGGGTTCGACATTTGACTTAGTTCACCAACTCTCTTATCTTGTAGATAATTCTAATGTGACATTTATGTTAGAATGTCAGTCTTTACAGTTTTAGATCTCTGCTAGAGCTTTGAACTATGAGGAAAGGAAAATGAACAGATTTTTTTTGGGATGGTTTGACACCCCTTAGGGCCCATTTGGGGGCTGGAATTAGACTAGAATTGGCATTATCTAATTCTAGCTAATGTCAAATCCATGTTTGTGTATATATATATATATATATATATATATATATATACATATATATATATATACGTATACATATATATATTTAT
>BSBK01006627.1:0-160924 GCA_027943335.1 Chamaecyparis obtusa
TATTTATATATAATATATATACATATATATATATATATACATATATATATATATACATATATCATTATATATATAATATATATATTATGTATGTATATATATATATATGTATATGTATATATATATGTATGTATGTTGTATGTATGTACATATATTTTTTTTTAACTTTTCTGCTTTGTCAAAATTTTGATGATACCTTCCGTCATATTTCTGACGAATTGAAACATCATCAGAATTTTGACAAAGTGTGGACATTAAAACAAAAACAATTTGACAGATTTATCCTCATAAGATCCGACAAAACCAAAAAAATCACATAGTTTGTGAGAAGTTTTTGTTAGAAAATGCACCCAAATGAGTTAGTGATGGTTTGACTCCTAAGGTCAAACCCCACTACTGTAGTATGTGTATGGGATCCAAAGCTAGCTTCCCATCCTCTACTGTAATGCATTCCAATCAAGCACATGGGAAATATCAAGATGATACTACCTAAGAACTGATACATTAAAGAGATCATGAATATGGGCCAAGTTGGGTGGTAGAGCAAGGCGATAAGCAATTGGTCCTATATGCTCAAGAATCTCAAATGGGCCTTCAAAATGAGGTGACAACTTAGAACCATTTCTAAAATAGATTGAGATCTTTTGTGGATGCACTCTAAAAAATACTCTATCACCAACATAAAACTATTGATTCACTTAGTGATCATCCAGATACTCCTTTTGATGATCCTGCACTACAACTAAGTGCTCACGAATATGATCCACCTACCGCTCCATGTCTTGAAGTATATCAAGACCCAAAATAACATGATACTCTAATTAATCTCAACTCAGATGTGTACAAAAAGGGCGATCATACAATGCTTGAAAATGTGCTCTCCTAATTGAGCTATGATAACCCATAATTGTATGCAAAAGTTCAGCTAGGTACAAGTAATCCTCTCATATTGACTACTGGTCCATTATGTACATACACAATATGCCCTCCAAAACCTGGTTAACCCTCTCTGTTTTACCATCAATCTCAGGATGGTATGCTGAACTTAAGTTCAACTGAGTCCCCAATGCATGCTAGAGAGAATTCCACAATGATGAAGTGAATATTGAATCCCAATCATAAATTATTCTCCTAAGAATTCCATGTAGATGTATAATATCCTCCATGAATATCCATGCTACTATAGTTATTGTATAGACAATTGAATGGGAGAGAAGTGTTCCACCTTAGTTAACCAATCTATGGTGACCATAATGACATTATGTCTTTGTGATGAAACTAGTAGTCTTACAATGAATTCCATAAAAATGATATCTCATTTCTATTCCAAAATGAGATTGGGTCTTGCAGGATGCTTGTGATTTGCCTTTACCCTCTAACACTCTAAGAATCATGCAACAAAGTCTACAATATCTCTCTTCATCTTGAACATTAGTAAAGTTGTCAAAGATCTGCATTCATCTTCTTCACTCCAAGATGTGTCGAGTAGGGTGCTCGATGAGGCTCTAACATGATCAAAGTGTGTAATCCCTCTAATGGAGGAACATAGATGTAGCCCAAATGTTGCAAGAGTCCATTAGTCTCAAGGTGAAACCTAAAAATCTACCCCTCTAATGGTCTCCCTCCATCAATCTCTAACTTCACTACCTAGTTTAATGTATATGGAGGAAGTGCCTGAATGATACAAATCCATAAATCAACACCAAGAACTACTACTGAAATCGCATGTCTCCACCCACCCAATCTATAATGATCAATGTGAAGCTCAAATTGATGTCCCAAAAGGAAGTGCCCCCATCTCTGAAGAGCATGCACCACTGTAGCCAAATCCAAATCATGTGTCAGATACTTTCATCTTGTGATCCTTGAGTTTGCAGAGGCATTTGTACAAACCATAAAGTTTCCAACTAGATCAGAATTGCAAGAATTTTGAGCACTAGTCAATCTATCCTTGAGAGTATGGAATGCAGCCTCGCACTACTCCAATCACATGAACTTCTTCCCTTTCCTTTGAAGGAAGTAATGGGATGAAACTACTCAAGAAATCCTTCACGAACTGGTAGTAGTAACATGCCAAACCCATGAAGCTATAAACTTCAACAACATTAGTGGGTGCTGGCCACTCCATAATTGCTTGAATTTTAGAGGGATCAATAGAGATAACCTCACTATATATAATATGGACCAAGTACTTAACCTCTATATGAAAGAGCTCACACTTTTCTATATTGGCATACAACTAATTATCCCAAAAATATTGCAACACCTGTCTCAAATTCTCCACAATGCTCCTCTATAGTCTTTGAGTAGATCAAAATATCATAAAGAAAAAAAATGACAAAGCGATCCAAGTATATATAGAAGACCCCATTCATCAAGATCATAAAAATTGATGGTGCATTAGTCAATCCAAATGACATAACTTTGAACTCATAATAACCGTATCTGGTATGTAAGGGTATCTAGTGGATGTTCACCTCAAGAATTCATAATTGGTGATACCCTAACTTAAGATCAAGTTTAGATAAACACCTTGGCTCCCTTCATGTAATCAAACAAATCATCTATCCTTAGCGACATACATTTTTTCTTGATGGTGACCTTGTTCAACTATCTATAATTAATGTACAAACTAAAGAGAATCATCCTTCTCTTTACGAAAATGACAAGAGCTCCCCAAGAAGAAATACTAGGTCGAATGAAACCTTTTTCCAACAAATCCTGCAACTAAAGTTGAAGCATTATCAACTCCTACGTCGCCATCTAATATGGTGCTTTGGAGATGGGCTCCGCTCTTGGTACCAAATCTATGCAAAAGTCAATATCCTATTTTTGTGGCATACCTAAGATCTCATTGGGAGATACATCTACATACTCATGAAGAAGAAGATGACTATCCAATATGATGTCTTGACTCTGGTCCTCATCCAAATAATCAATGATAACTACAAAGAGATAACATCCCTATTGCATACACCACTTTAGTTTGATCATATATCATATGTAGAGAGATAGGCCTTTGAATGCCTTTAATCTCCACATCTACTCTAAGTTTGTCCACACACTAAATCAACTTACACTGATAATTTATCTTGGCTCCATGAACATCTAGCTAATCCATGCTCGATACAACATCATAGGAGCCAAAATGGATAATACGTAGATCAAAAGTAGTCACAAAGTCACTGAGACCCAACACACACAAGATCATGAACAAAAGAATCTACAGTTACTTTGGTTCCTGAAGCTCACTCAACCTGCCACCTATTTTATTTCTTTACCACTACCAGCCCATAGCGCTCCACTAGGGAGGGTTAAATAAAAGAATTCATAGCACTAAAATCAAATAAAATATAAATAGAAACATTACCCCAACACACTTGATGTCTCAACCATCGTTCCCTAGTTCTCAACTTGATGGTGGTCAACAATTGCAAATACTCAGTGGGACTTGCCTGCATCATCCACGTAGGCTTTGAAGTATCTTATTGCTAACTATATGCTTGAGCTCACCTCTATGGAAATTAATTGCAATATGTTTGGGTTGACCACAAGAGAAAAAATCTAACCTTATGATGATACCTCTCCCTGTTGAAGGTGCATTTGACCACTTAACAACACTCTACTAAAATTGGGTCTACATCTATGATAAGGTTGACTAATCTATTGGTGTCTATTATGATGCCAACTTTGATCCTTGACTAGACCAGTCCCATGACTAAACTAAGAATTATTTCCCTTTTAATCATGAAATTTCTCTTCTCAAAATTTTGTCCACCCTTAGAAGATGAAGGGTTAAATTTGGAGTACCTTGCACTCTGAGACTAAGCACCTCAAGTACTTGAAGCTAAAAAGGGAAAAATGCTAGACTAAGCACTCGCACAGCCACCAAGACCCATAAATAAATTCTCCTCGGTCAAGAGAGCCTTCTCCACTACATCCTTAACTATCTTAGGCCTCAAAAAGCCAAACATCATTGATGATGAAGACATTGAGCCCCCTCACAAAATGCTTAACTAGCATCACCCTCATCATCCTTGATGGTTGAGTATGAATTAAACTCAAAGAAGAGATTCTCATATTGCTCCACAACCATATTGTCTTGGCATAATGCATGAAATTCATTTTGCTTTCTCCGCCTCTAATGATAAAAAATAAAACAAGATTGAAAACTCTCTAAAATAGCTCCTATGACATAATGGATACGTCCAAATGTAATTTATGTTCCTCTAATTGCCACTAGGTAGATGCAAGGCCTTATAAATGCAATATATCACATCTGGCTTTGGTATTTCTACCATATGGGTGCATTGCAAAGCATATGTCCAAGTCTATTAACCACGTCTTAGTTGCAAATCCATTACTAGATCCATCAAATGTGGAGGGTGTGCTCTAATGTCTCTCATGAATCTAGCCAAAATGACATCATCCTCTACTGCATGGATCCTCCTATGAGGACTCTAAAACCTCTATCTCCCTATAATCCCTAATGCCGACTCCTATTCTACTCTATCCCCCTCTCCTCACAATGCTCATGCTCTCATTGATCTTCCTGCAAATCCTCATGATGAAAACTTGGTGAAGAGTTGCAATGACTTCCCTCATCCTGACTACGTCCTCAGCCTTGACCTCTTCCTCGACCTCTACCCTTGGTAGATATTTTGCATAGGACAAGATTAACTAGCATAAAATAAAGAGTACACAAAAAAACATCAAATGTGTACATCAAGTTCTCAGTGTAGAACTCACACTCTTAAACCAGATGTAACGCCCCACCAAAGAACCCAAGAGGACAATATGGAATTAGTATAAACACGAAACATTTTTTTAAAAAACTTTAACAATACATATAGCATTAAAGTTACATCATGATACAAAAAATTAAGACATCACACTATCAACACCATGCCCTCTTAGGTTCCCTGGCGTCACTACTTAGAAACGTATAAAAAAATATTCAACTTAAATATAAAATGGAAACATTGGATAAATAATGCTACATCCATTTATCAAACCCATAGTTCCATATGAGACTAATCTATTACATAATGAAAATAATCAACTACATAATCGATCCATCCAATATTACATTTCAATGATCATCAATACATATGCATGGTGATTTTACAATCATTTATAAGATAAATCATTACATCATATGATACAAATTACAAGAATGCTCATCTATCAAGAAGCTGGTATAAAGCTACAATGAAGATGCCAGGATGTTGTGGCAATAATCCAAGAGACACAAAACAAAATTGTGAACCTCGATGGAAAGATATTTACCACCCAACCACGTGGAACCATCAGGACCACTTCTCTGAGGTAGGAAATAGACTTCAGGCCCATTTACACAACAAAATAAACCATACAAGGATATAAACATGACACCAATGACCAAACATAAAGAAGCTCAAGAAAATAAAAAAGAATCAACATAGATATACACATGGGTTATCACAAGATACCACACTATACTAGAGGCGATCCACAAGGTTGACATGAAGGAATCCTAAGACACATGCCAGAAAGTGTCATCACATATCTCCCACTCCTGAGTTACCTTGTTAGTCTCTTTGGACCCTGATCCAAAAGTGGAACTCATGTGGAACTGACACCTTTCATGAGGACAAGGATGCTAATTTTCTAGATCAACGCCCCATAGATGGCCAAACCTTCTCCAACTTATCCTTATACAAGTACTCAAGGCCAAGGGTGAGGTATCTCATTTATCTTATTTAATGTATAACCCAAACCAATTCATTTTAATTATGTTTCCACTTAATTAAAAATCCATAATGTGTTACTATAGATTGACCACATTGGTCCATAACCCCCATTTTGAACCACCCTCCAAGCCATGCTCCTAGAAAACCCTCCCACAACATAAAAATCAAAATGCCATGATAACTAAAATATAATCATCAAGAACCACCAAAATATCAAAGGGGAAAAATAACCAAGATGTCCAATCCAACATGAGGATAATGTCTCTCTACAAAAATTGGCTTCCTCAAAGCCCATAACTTTCATAATTATCCAAAGTTTACCTCAAACATGGATCCAACAAAATACATATCAAGATTAGCATGATCGAAAACATACCATATATAATGATAATATCACAATTAAGTTGGATTTCAAAAGACCACAAAATATCATAGAACCAATAATGTACAAATCATCAAAGGAGATCCTCATATGCCCATCCCAAAAATCTCATGGGTGACAAAGAAAAGAAGTACAATACATGGCACAAATCACATAAACATGCCTATAAGTTCAAGGAAAAATTCAAAAAGCTATAATCTGTATAAAGGGCATAAATCCATCAATAACATAAATCTTACAATTTATATAAACCTCATAAAAGCTAAAAATGACTCCATAAATGATCATAAACCAAAACAAATGATCAATACCAAAAGTAACAAATTAAACTTCACCATCAAGCCTAAAGAATTAAATAAAAAAATCACTCTGCCCAAGGTCTCTGGTATCATCAACCACCCTTATTGACTCACAAAAGAAAATAATTGAACTCCATTAATAAAATGGATTAATATATGCAATGCAATTTGATTAATAATTATGATAATATTACAAACATTTATAAAAATTGTGCAATCACTTAATAGTTTTCAATTTTATCAATTATAACCAATTATTCATTTGCCTTTTAAGTATACAATTACAACTATATAACAAAAATTGTAGTTATAACCATTTTATAGACATTGTATAAACCACATATAATCCAATTTTAATAAAATATTACTATAACAAACATGATTATTGTATCAAAACAAAAAATGAAACACCCCATAAAACTCAACCAAAAAGAACCAATCACTAGCGCCTAAAATTTAGCACCCCAATTCTCACCAAAAATGGCAATTAATTTTATTTATGTTTAAACATTTTACATTCTATTTCATAAAATAATATCTTTCATTATCCTTAATCATATTTTACTAAAATTAATTTCCTATCTAATAGGAAAAATCACCACATAAAATCTGACTTTTTAGCAACATATTAAATGTTAACGATAAAATCATAATAATTATATATTATGTTCCAATGGAAAATTAGCTTTATTCCATAACATAATTACAACACATTCTTATTATAATAATTATGGTACAATAATTAATCAATTATAATATAAATTGATTTGACAATTAACCTCATCTCAATATTCATTAGCACATGATATTTAAATTATATTAATTTAATCATTGACATTGATAAGTTATAATATGATTATCATGTAATGATATTTAAATTTAATTAATTGAGTTATATAACATGTTAGTAACCCATATGTGATACCTCATTAAATATAATGATGTTTAATAATTTAATTAAATCTAATAAATTTAATAATACTAATGTTATTATGTTTTTGTTTAATAAAGATGATTTGTTATCTTTTTAATAATTCATTTAATCATTATGCAAGGAAGGACGATAAAATGCACATACATGAGGAAGGACCGCAAAATCGAGCACAATGAGGACCAAATATAATCAATAGAATAGTGCAGGCATGATGTTATCTCTGTCAACAAGTACTTCCATCGAGTGAAGGCACACTCAATCGTGCCAATTCAGAGGAGACGATGCCTAGTACCTGCAACTTGTATCACAAAGATGAGATATACATATCTACATATATTGTAGAGAATAATAGAAAACAAGGGGAGCGAGACACCTTGTAGATCTCTCCAAGAAGTGGCTATTATTTTGTCCCTCATCCTACAAGCACGTCATACAAGATCCAATCGTATAGTAGTAATAAAGACATCAATATTGTTAGTACATCATTAATCAAATACATATAGTCATCATTAGAACATGTAACTAATCATCAATATTAATAAATAGGTGAAATATAAACACTGATCCCACATCACTAACATATCCACGAAATGTCCAATATCACAAGAACGCCAAAGTTACCATCACATCATGTGCATTTATATCTAAGTAAGTAAACTGAAATAGATCAACATGAGTAATCCAGAAGTAAATCAATGTAAATATAATCGTGCACTTGCACATCAAAACCAATCATGAGTGTTAATTAGGTACCAACATACAAAGGGGTACAATATATATCGTATTTATCTGGCACTCATCATTATTTCCTCTTGAGATAATCCAATTTATTAATATAGGAAGATAATGTTTTTTTTGTTGGTGGTAATTCTTGTCATAGGCAGAAAGAGTAACAACCTCTTGCCACCTTGGCAACAAGAGGTTATGCTTGTCACCATCAAGAAAAAGGCTTGGTGGATGACAAAGTGAAGGCATAGTTCTTGTTTCTTATTTTTCATTTTGGAGGAGAAGACCTTTGCAGAGAAGCATCTTTTCTTTCTTTCTATTGCTTATTGTTGGTTATTGTGGCCACGACATGTTTGGGGTGAGATCTCATGCAACTCGATTAGTGCCATCAACTTTTGATAATCGTATAGGCATGTAAATATTTATTTTGATGTTAAATAAGTGGATGCTTAGTATGTTTGAGTGATTCAATCTTGTTCTTATACACAAAAATGATTTTGAAAAATAGATGCATGTTGCCAATTGATTTACTTTTATTCTATGACATTGGAATTATATTAATTATTTACAATGGTTTTGAACTTTATATTTGTCTCTGGTTTTATTTCTCTATCTGCATCTAAATCATTCCTCACACATTGCTAACTTATATTCCTCTTTGAGGCTTTCTTAGGAAGCATCGTAGTTTCATAATACAACATGGTTTATGCTAGTGGCATTATAATATTATGTCTACATCGAGCTGCTATGATAAGTTTTGAACTTGCATCATGATAACATTTAGTTGTAATTTGACATCTCCATCAACATAAAGATCTCATCGTCAACATTATGCCATATATTTGCATCATAATAGATCATTTAAATAACAAGAAATTTATGATCATGTTGCATGTCCTCATACAAATGCTTCTTAGTTAATGACTTTTATGTCATCACTATTTGTGTGAAAGAGAGTGTTTGCATGCATTTGTTATTGATTTTGAAACATATTGCACCTTTATGCAAGCAATACACATTAAGGATATAATGGCTTTGAATAAGGAAATGAAATTTGAGAAATTTTTTGTTAGGGCAGAGTCTAAGGATCAAATCGACATGCTTTCAGTTCTAGCGGAGGTTTGTTTGATTGGTCTCCCTTTTGTGATGATCCTATGAGTCATATCTGAATGTTGTGAGAACTTGCAACCTAAGTTAGAATGAATCTTTGCACTCGTAACCTTATTTGATCTAAGACCATCCTTGGGATGGGTAAAATATTGTCTTTTTAAAGATTTATTAGCAAAGAGGTTTATGCCATTGGGATAGTATTATCCAATGAAATGAACTAGTAGGTCCATGAACAAGATTGGTGGTGACATTGATTACATAGGGTATGTGGTAGTATTTATACCAAAAACCTTGGCTAGGTGGTAGTATGCTACATATAGTATATGTTTGTCACTAGGACCAATAGTGCAATGTCTAGCTAGGAAGGTCACCTAGTAGGCAAGTATGTCTTTAGGTTGACTAGCTATGACCGTTGTGGGTTCTACACCAAGTTTCAGATGGGAAGGAATTATTTGATAAATCATATGAAGAATCCACTTGATTGAGGAAAGTGATCAAGAAGATCTAGGAAGGAATCCTAAATACAATTGAAGCATTGTTTACAAAGAGGTTGACCAATGAAGAAATGACAGTAAATAGTTTGAAGAACAAGTTGGAGGAATTCTTTAGCATGAATTCTTTCTCAAAACATGATTTGAGAATATTTCCATTTTCTAAAACATTATACACAAAATTAAGGAATCAATGCCAAAATGGAAAAAGAGTTTCAACAGGTCTAAAAAGGACATAACCATTATCGAGTACAAACACAAGACTGTGACAAGTGTTTGTGTAGACAAGCTTGAAATAGTCATATCCAGATTCACTGCATTTAAAGAAGGGAATAAAGAAGAGGCTATTTTAGGCAATGCGTTATTAAATGCCTAGTGGGCATGTTATTTCCTCATTGGTCTACTTGACCCCACTCTCTTGCTAGTGAGTTTATTTTCTCTCATTGATCCACTTGGCCCTACTTCTTTATGCCACAATTTATCTATTATTAGTCGAACCTTACTTAGGGCTTGTATGGAAAAATCTTAGTGTTTGATTCTAGTTTAATCTTGGTGGCTCATTATAATTTTGAGATCTATAAAAGTGGCTTGCTCCTCTCCTTTGTAGTAAGAGAGAACTTTGAGAAATTATTGCTAGAAACTACTAGAATAAAAAGTAGCTCACTGAAGTTTTGGTGATTACTTGCATTGTTTTGGGAGTTTGTATGGTTTCTTGTTCCTTAATTAGATTAGATTTTCTTTCAAGTTATTAGATGAACAAGATTGATAATATTGTTTTATGGTGAAATCCTTTGCTCATACCTTGTGCAAATAGATGACTTCTATGTGTAATGTAAGGGTCTATGCCTTTTATGTAGATGCCTAACTTCAATCATTTGATGTGCATTGTTCTTCTTGATGGTTTCCATTGATGGAGTGAAAATTCTTAGCACAACCTTTGAAGATTGCACCTTCTTTGTGTAGTTGACTTGGTGAAACAAAGTGTGGTTGATTTCACTTGAGTTGTCATTGTCTTTCAAGTTCTTAGGATTAGAATAAAATCTTTGAACCCTTATTCTCTTTAATTTCAACATGTTTCATTGGATCATTTCAGAGTTTATTTCATTGCCAAATCATTCACATATTTTCCAAAGTTCAAAATTGTCAAGCCAACATAGATCAAGCCAAATGAGCTCATATCCTAGGATTACCAACATAGATCAAGCCAAATGAGCTCATATCCAACATAAAGTCACACATTCGCAATAGGAGCCTTGAAGTCACCTCTATGATCTTCACAATCTTAGCATACGAGGGGTCTTTGCTCAAGAGAGGATATAATATCCTTTGATACTTTGTTCTATGTTAGCATGGTCATGAGAAAGATTCATACATCATGTATTGCTGGACATTTTTCAACACATATATATACTTATAGGTCTTATATTCAAATGGATGTTGCTAAATTTGTTCGGAATTGCAAACTATGTAGTATAAGAAAAGTAAGAATAGAAACCTTGGGTTGTATCAAACATTGTCTGTGCCTACGAGGCCATAAAATAGCATTTATATGGACTTTGCAGGCTGTCTTCCAAGGACAAAATTTCTTCGCTGCAAGAGGAGCCATGAAACCCTAAAGCATAAGACGATTTGATTTCAAGATTGAAAGATAAAAATAGTCCATGAAGAATTCAAGTAGAAGGGGGCGAACCAATAATAGCACATTCATTTTTAGCTCTGCAATTTTACTTTATGGTACCCTAAAAGTTGTTGAAACAACAATTTTGTATATATCTGGATGGAAAGAGAAACTTGAACGCTCCTGCATGTAATCTTCCTGGTTTTGAGAGGAAGGACGTTTATGCTGCAAGAACAAGAATGAAACCAAAGCAAAAACAATATTATTAATAGAGATTTTACATGAAACATCAGCAAACAGAGCAAGAAGATTCACTTCTGAAAACTAATTATTTCCATAATATTCTAAAACACCGAGGTTTGATACAAATCTCAAGCAATCAACAAAAATACTATTCTCCATGACTACTTTTATTTTTAAAACTCTTAAAAAAGGTTAGACTGCGTAATAGGTTGACAAAAGTTTAGAACATAATAATCTTAATGCAAAGGCTCAGCTAGTAAATGGAGAATGAAAGAAGCATTAAAGTTAGATATTGAATTTAACTCTGCAGAAGAATGCTACTTTCCAATTTGATATATCTGCTTTGTCTGTATGGTGCATAGTGTCTTACACAAGCTAAATAGTACTGAATGGAGATGTAGAAACTTAATTATCATGTCAAGTCATTTGGTTCAGCCAGTCACAAAAACTAGAAACCATTGTAAGAGCTTTTCACTGTATGATGAAAGATAAGGGAAACGTTTTAGATCCCAACCTAGCCAATAGGCCATCTTGGTATATAAAACCCTTCTAGGGGTGGTGCAGGGTGTGGTCTTGGGGAACTTTTAGAACAAAGCTGTAAGAATATTCAAACTTCATATGCCCATAATGTCATCTTCCACAAAGATGACATTCTGCAAATGCAATAAAGAATAGAAGAAACAAGCTAGATGAAAATAAGTTTACCAATCTGTAGGAGAAGCCTGTACAGCTTTCGCAAAACAAATTGAGGCCCCTTCTTCATAGCTATAAAGTTCCCACATCAATTTGGAATACCGTGATGAGACTTTTCTATCAGCAGGTTGAGTCAAAATCACTCGAGTAAAACTCCTCAGCCTTGTAATAGTCATTCTTTGACTGTCATGCAAACATGAATGTTGAAATCAAGGACTAGTACTATAAATTCAAAGAATCAATTCCCAACAAACAGAAGAAAGTCATAAAAGATAATGTTCTAGGGAAAGGAAAGAGATATGAGCTTCTGAATCTGCATATTTTAGAATTCATTTATTGCCCAAAAAGAAATTCTGATGTTGTAAATAACAGGGTTGAGTATTTAGGGAGAAAAGGTTGTAAGGAGAATGAGACTCGAAAGTACTGTAATGAGCATAGCAATTCGATGAGGAGGAGTGTCTAAATAAACTCAAAGATATTTGTAAGCATTACAAGGAGCTATATACAAATATAAGGTATATGCCCATCTGGAAATGCAAGAGATATCAAGCAGAAGCAGGGGCAAACTTGTCTTGTACAGTAGATTATAAGCAAGAAAGAAAGCCTACAGGTACAATGACTCTCCAAACTATATAACAAAGAAGAAAAAAAAATTTGAACTTTAAGCTTGAACAAAGAACATATTCTGCAAGATATATTTCTAAAGGTAGAAAATATCAGTGAAACTCGGGGACTCGCACCTCCCAAAAACTTCGAAGTATCCGTCTCCGAAACGTCTTCGCATTGGGTACTTGGAGTACCCGAGTACCCCACCTCCGTCATTTCACAACCAGGCCGCTGGACGGTTACTTGAATTTCTATTTGAATTTTTATTTTTGAATGTTAATATTGGGTATGTACTATGTTACTATGTTGAATGTTCAATGGTTTTGGTTCGTGTTGCAATTTTGCTATGTTCAAGTATTTCAATTTGGTATGTTTTACTAAAACATCATTTCATAACTAGCATTTCAAGTTTTATATATGTATAGTATACAACACCCCCCTGCCCCCTCAACCCAACGTCGTCGTCCCCCCACCGTCCCGAAATTGAGGCCCTTTGTCTCCCTGTCCCGGAAACTCGTCCCGGAGTCCCAACATCCCAACGTACCCAAGCACCAATGTTACATTGGAAAATATCCTTTAGAAAAGAGAAGGGTAAGGCATGGTCCCATGGAAGGGGATTTTAATTCTCTCTGTACGTTAGCATAGTTACTAAAGGGCCCGTTTGGCACATGGAATTAATTTATCCAGAATAGACCTATTCTAGAATAAGGGCCTATTCTAGAATTAATTAATGCTCAAAATGAAAGCTGGAATAAGGTTTGAACCTGTTTGGTGCACCTAAAATATGACTGGGAATTAATTTATTCTGCATTTGGATCCCATTATTTGGAATGGGAATAAAGATTATTTTTCATTTTTTAAATTAATTTGAACAATATTTATTTTTAAGTTATCAATTTTGTTGCTGGTTTTTTTTTAATTAAAATGTATATGTATTTCTGACTTATATATTTTAAAATTAAATATGTATTATTAACTTAAAAAAATTAAGATTATAAAAAAAATTATTTTCTTACAAATTTTAATTTTTCAACTTTTATCAATTTTGTTGCTCGTTTTGTTTTTAATACTCTCCTCCGTCAAATATCAAATATCTTACTATCAGCACAAAACCCAAATTTCTAAAATTTAATAAATTAAAAAAATATGCAAAACCCTTTTCTATATTTACTCAAGTTTCAGAAAATTTGTAACTTATTTATACCTACTTTGTAATTTGTAAATTATATGAAACTCTAATATTCTCAACAATTTCCTTTCAAAAACAAAACTAGAGTATGACAGTCCGAGAATATCCATCGCTTCCTTTCTCTGTCCCGAGGTGCGCATTGTTAACTAACTTGTGTAATTCAAAAGAGTCTTCTGATTTTCCAAAACCCCAATATATACGCATTTGAAACATGGAGCAGATCGAATATAAAAATAAGTTTGAAACACAGAGCGGAAATTCTCAGGAAAAATAAAAAAACGTTCGATTTTGTTTAAAACTCTAATACAGACCCGACCATTTTATCAAATTTGGTCTAAGAGGCTTATTTCCAAAATACTCTTATTCTGGAATAAAATGAATTCCATGTTTTTTTGGGAATTATTTTATTCCAGCATTGACCCTAAAACGGGAATAACTTTCCCAATTCAAAAATTAAAAAAAGTGCCACAAACATCGAATAAATTTATTCCAGTATTAACTAATGCTTATTCCTGGTTTATTCCAGAGGCCAAACGGTAAGAGATCAGGGTACTTGGAGATGCTGTAGACTGGTCCAGGTATTTGTACGGCTCATTTTCAAACATAGGAGACAGGTACTTGGAAACACCATTTTTTAAAAATATAATGTTATAATTTCTAGAAATATAATGACTGAAAACTTTGAAAACAAGAGGAATAATTCAGTCATTCAAGAACAGTAAATGATATAGGCAATTAATCTGTAGACCATTACAATGAGAAGTAATCAGTTATACAAATGTTTGTCCCTCTCAAAAAGTCTATAATATTAATAGATCTGATCACTATAACTTTGTATAGATTTTTGTATAATCCAAAATATCAACATGAAACATTATACAGGCTTATTTTATTTATTTTCTGTCCTTTATTGTCTTTTAATGTGTTTGGCCCTAAGTTTTCTAAGTTTTGTATTAGCCAAAAGACCTCTGTACGTCGGAAAGTTTCCACAGACATCTCGGGTACCAGAGACAGTGTCTCTGTCTCCGAGACGCTTCTTATAAGTAAATTTAGAAGCTTTTTGCAGTCTTACATCTGTTTAGGTTAGTTGCTTTTTGATAATTCTTTCCCAAATGATTTTTTTTTCTCTTGCCTAGAAAGAGTCCTACATTAATTGTTAACCTGTGAGGAAAACTAATATAAATTGAAAAGGTTTTATGGAACTCGTATCTCCTTTGATACGAGTTCTTTGTCCAGTTGCAATGTTTCTGAGATGACAATTTGCACATTTAACTCAGCATTTGGCTGTTGGACTTCATTTATCCAGTCAATCAAGTAAAAGTTAACAAAAGTACATTTGTTGGTTTTCTGAATTGAAATATCAATAACTATTAGGATTCTTCAGACTGATACTAGGAGATATATAAAGTTATTTAATGAAATATATTTTAGTGATATGATGACTAGTTATCAATCCACCATGAATTGAAACCACTAGATTCACATTAGATTTGAATACATGAATTACGCAAAAAGTTTCGTTGCTAAAGATCAGCACAACACAGCAGTGATGAAATACCCCATCCTTGCATACACGTGCATGCTATCTTCTGATTTTCATTTGTTATTCTTGTTATTTAGTTACCAATTTAAATTTCTTCAATGCAATGTGTTCAGTAAGAGAATGACTGTTGTATTAAACAGAAAGATACATTCAAGAAATAGTGTGCCAAACAAATGATCTAATAGTAACCAGCTTAAAAATGAAAATCAAATTTGGCCAAATCAATTTTAATAAATTTTGCAATTACAATATACAGCTGATGCCCTATCCCAATCCATACACCATATTTTCAAATCTGTCTATATATGTCTCAGGAAACCTCTCTTTCAATTTCATGAAAACAGAGCAGGTAAGCAAGCTGTCAGAGCCAGCTTGATGAGCAGTTCCAACTCTCTCCACATTGAGCAACTCAGCGAGTCTATTAAGCCCTCCATACAAGCCATCACAGTACTTAATCAAATACTTCACATCATAAATACTAGGGAAGTAGTTTCTCACAACCTCGTAAAACTTGTATGCATTGCGAGGTAGTCCTGAATCATTAGAAAGAAGCTTAACCAAATACCCAATATCATAAACACCATGAAATGCAATCCAGTGAACATTCTCGTTGTAAAAAATGCCAGAAGACATAAGCAGCTTTCCAAATCTTTTAGCATCAATACCCATCTCATTATTTTTTTTGAAATCAATACCACTTTGTTTGAGAAGCTCAATGGAATCAGGGGCATAGTCATCATTCCCTGGATCGAATTCCCTGAAATTGAACTGCCAGGCGCAGGGCTGCCCTGTTCCACAGTCAGGGAAATTTCCATCCTTATCTGCAAAGGTCAGACCTAATTGAATGAGAGAAAGCATGTTTACATTGTACATCATAGTAGCGTACTGGTAATCTTCTTTGCTTCTGAATTGCCCAGTCGCCTTCACAACTGTTCCAGGAAACTCTGTATCAATTGCCACATACGGAAATTTCTTCAGCACCTCTCGAATCTCTTCAATTTCTTGCTCCACATTATGATCCCACACTTCCCGTATGAAAACTGAATTTCGTTTCTGTAACGCCGCCATTAAAATTTCTTGGAACTTCTGATGATGTCCACACTACAAATTGCAGAGATGTGTCAATTCAAAATCGGAGAGTGATACCTATAAAAGTAAAATTTTAAAATTAAATATCTCATTCCATCGTCCTCCTATTTAAAGATGGCTCCGCTTTCTGGCTTTTCGAACTTGAGTGGAAGAATCGTGCCTCTTCCAGTTTATAATTAGGGAGACGACCTTCACTTTAGGTTTTTGAAGATTTAAAATAATTTTTCCTAAATATATTGTTTAAATTTAAAATTTTAGATATTTTAGTTGATAGGCTTTGTGTGGGAGCTGCTTCCCAAAATATATTTTTTTTTCCTAGCCTTCTTACTTCGATAATGAAAAACACTTTAATTTTATTCCTAAATAAAAAATAGAAACTTACCATATTTTCCCCTTCTCTTATCTTTTCAGTTCTAAATAGAAATCTGAGGCCTTAAATCATGGTAATATTAGTCTACATTCATGTGGTAACAAATTTGCTTTTTACATTAACAACCAAATTAAACTTCAATGTAAAAGAATATTCATTCTAAATTTTCTATTTTAAATTGGAAAAAAACCTATTAGCTCACTGAACTGAAAATTTATTTTTAGTCAAATGATTTGACATGTTCCTTCATTTCATTTAATTATTATTATTATTATTAATACTAAGAATTAAGATTTTTTTGAAATCATGTAACTTACAATGTTAAAATATTAAAATGCATAAAAAATATTAAAATACATGATTTAAAAAAAAAAATCATAGTGCATAGAAACTATTAGTCCTTCACTCAATTATTGTATTTTCTTATTTGATGAAAAAGTCAAATCTGGAGATGTTTATTGGCCATATTTTTTCTAGGACTTTTGCTCTACTAGGGTTTTGAGTCGTGTTATACTATTCTGCATTCTTCTTGTCTTGTCATACTGCATTTAGTGCAATATTAGCCTAGGTATGTAATGGCTCCAACCACCTTTAGCTCAGTAGTTGTTGCTGGTGCTGGAGAGGTGATGGTTGATAATGGAGCCTCCGAGCAAGAGACCCCACAAGTTCATCTTGAAGGTGTTTCATGAGGTATGCCATCTCCTGATGTTTTGCTTCTTTCTCAAGATTTCGATAATGCTTGTGTTTGGTTAGAGCAACATACTTTGATAGGTTATTTTGTGGGAAGAACCCCTCCTGAAAGCATGCTTAAAGACTGGATTGCCAAAGCCTGGACTCCTCATGGAGTTTGACTGGATGACATTCAAATCCTTACCAAATGGTTTTTTTTGTTTCGGTTCTCCAATCCTGCCCATGTCAAAGCTATTTTCGCTTGTGGGTCATGGACTGTTAGGTCTTCCTTCTTGGTTTTTCAACGCTGGTCTTGAGACTTCACCATCTTGGATGAAAAAAAAGCTTAGAGTACTTGTGTGGGTCGATTTTCCTAGCCTTCCCTTGCCTTGTTGGCCTTTCGTTTAAACCATTGTGCAAAAGGTCGGTAAAGTGGCCTATCTTGAACACAACTATTTTTTTAACGATCGCCCTCAAAAGAGGGTCTGTGTTGAAGTTGATCTTTCTCGAGATCTTAAAGAAACCCTTGAGATTCAAGTGGGTGGTGTATACACCTAAAAATGGTCATCTAGACTATTAGCCCCTTTTGCTAAATCACTAATTGCTTGTTCTTGATCAAATCCTAGTTCTATCATTTATTCAATTATTTTCTATGGGCTAACCATCTTATCCTAAGTCTTTATTTATTTAAAAGGAATATTTCCTCCCCTTTTAAATAAATAAAAGCCCCCACTTTTCCTCTTATCCTAAGTTGCACAAATAAATCATTATTCTTATTTTATAAAGAGACAAGCACTTTTTGTCTAATATGGACACAAAAGTCAACTCCTATTTTCTCATTGGAGGATATTTGTGCACATGGATTGCTCCTCTTTCAAGCTCCACCGTTGATTAAATCTTTTGCCTCTTAATCTCCATGGTCCATTTCTTCTCATTTCCTATAAAAGAAGAGCTCTCTTCTTCATTCTAGATCCCCAACTTTTTATGCTATTGTTATGCTACAGGTTTTCTAGGTCATCTTGGAGCTTTTGGAGATATTCTTGCATCTAGGGTTTGAAGATTTGGAGCATTGTTGGCATTCATCTTGGATCTTCATCAACACTCTATCTTCTTGTCTTCATTCTTGCATCATCATGGCTTTCTTGCTTCATAGTTAGATTTCATTTCTTGCATCTTTCATTTTCATAGCTTAGCTTGCATTGTACTTTCATTTCCATAGCTTAGCTTGCATCTTCATTCTTAGCTAGCTTGCATTGCATTGCATTTCATTTGATTCTTGAGGATATTGGCATTCTTGCCCTTGTCTTCATTGAATCTCCCATTGCATGGATTACTAGCAAGGTTATTGGCTTAATAGCTCTAGCTGAGAGCATTTTTAAAAACCCTTGCACTCCATGCCTAGGGAGCTATGGATTGATTTGTGAGGGCTCATTCTTGAGTTTCCTTGCATGTAATGATCCATAGAAGTGTGACACATTTATAGCACACAGGTGGTAATACCTCCACCCAGAATGCACTCTATCTAAATTTTCCAAATACATGATACCGATGCTAGTCGACGGAGCAGAAGATCAAGGATTGCCCTTTGGGAGTTACCAGAATTAAACCGCCTCCTTGCAAGGATTCAAGATCCCGTCCTCAAGAGGGCCTGAAAAAGGAAGAGAAAAAAGGTGAATGGACTATTGTGGGTCATAAGGGTAGGACTATGTTGGCTTCAAAACCAAAGGATTTCCCTGAGGCTGCTAAAGGTGCTAGCACCTCTCTTACTGCTAGGCTACCAGGCAAGGCACCACTTGTTTCCAACCCTGCTCAATAGGGGAGTAAATATATTATGTTTTTGTTTAATAAAGATGATTTATTATCTTTTTAATAATTCATTTAATCATTATGCAAGGAAGGATGATCAAATGCACACACATAAGGAAGGACCACAAAATCGAGCACAATGAGGACCAAACATAAGCAGAAGAATAGTGCAGGCATGATGCTATCTCCTTTAACAACTACTTTCATCGAGTGAAGGCACACTCAATTGTGCCAATTTAGGGGAGACAATTCCTAGTACCTGCAACTTGTATCATAAAGATGAGATATACATATATACATATATTGTAGAGAACAATAGAAAACAAGGGGAGTGAGATGTCTTGTAGATCTCTCAAAGGAGTGACTATTATTTTGTATCTCATCCTACAAGCACGTTAGACAAGATCCAATCATATAGTAGTAATAAAGATGTCAATATTGTTAGTATATTAATAATTAAATACATATAGTCATCATTAGAACATGTAACTAATCATCAATATTAATAAATGGGAAAAATATAAACATTGATCCCACATCACTAACATATCCATGAAATCTCCAATATCACAAGAATGCCAAAGTTACCATCACATCATGTGCATTTATATCAAAGTAAGTAAACTGAAATAGATCAACATGAGTAATCTAGAAGTAAATCAATGTAAATATAATCATGCACTCGCACATCAAAACCAATCATGAGTGTTGATTAGGTACCAACATACAAAGGGGTACAATATATATTGTATTACTTTTAATTTTATCTGGCACTCATCATTATTTCCTCTTGAGATAATCCAATTTCTTAATATAGGAAGATATAATGGATTTTTTTTGTTGTTGGTGCTAATGCTTGTCATAGGCGGAAAGAGTAACCACCTCTTGCCACCTTGGAAAGAGGAGGTTATGCTTGTCACCAACAAGAAAAAGGCTTGGTGGACAACAAATTGAAAGCATTGTTCTTGTTTCTTGTTTTTCATTTTGGAGGAGAAGACCTCTGCAAAGAAGCATCTTTTCTTTCTTTCTATTACTTATCGTCGGTTATTGTGGCTACAACATGTTTGGGGTGAGATCTCGTGCAACTCGATTAGTGCCATCAAATTTTGATAATCATATAGGCATGTAAATATTTATTTTGATGTTAAATAAGTGGATGCTTATTATGTTTGAGTGATTCAATCTTGTTCTTATACAAACAACTCATTTTGAAAAATAGATGTATGGGTGACAATTGATTTAATTTTATTCTATGACATTGGAATTACATTAATTATTTACAATGGTTTTGAACTACATATTTGTCTCTAGTTTTATTTCTCTATTTGCATATAAATCATTCATCAAGCATTGCTAACTTATATTCCTATTTGAGGCTTGCTTATAAGGAAGCATTATAGTTTCATACTACAACATGGTTTACACTAGTGGCATTATAACAAATTATGTCTGCATCGAGCTGCTATGATAAGTTTTGAACTTGCATCATGATAACATTTAGTTGTAATTTGACATCTCCATCAACATCAAGCTCTCATCATCAACATTCTGCCATATATTTGCATCATAATATATCATTTAAGTAACAATAAATTTATGATCATGTTGCATGTCCTCATATGAATGCTTCTTACTTAGTGGATTTTATGTCAATATCACTATTTGGGTGAAACAAAGTGTTTGCATGCATTTGTTTTATTGATTTTAAAACATATTGCACCTTTATGCAAGCAATACACATTAAGGATATAATGGATTTGAATAAGGAAATGTAATTTGAGAACAATTTTGTTAGGACAGAGTCTAAGGATTAAATCAACATGCTTTTAGTATTTGGGGTCGAATTTTGACGCCAATTTTGATGGCAGTACCATTTGTGTGTGTTTTTTGCATTTGTTTTGCAAGTGCCCTCGATGGTGTTGTAATAGCGACGACGACATCATCATTTCGACACCCACATGATTATGAACAATAAAAATAAAAAGAAACACTCATTTATAATTTTCGTGAGCTGCGAAGAGGGAAGAGGGCACTGTGCGCGAAGAGGGAAGAGGGCAATGGACTTTTGCTTGTGAGCTGCGAAGAGGGCATTGTGTGTGAAGAGGGAAAAGGGCACTAGACTTTTTCTTGTGAGCTATGAAGAGGGAACCATGCGCAAAGAGGGAAGAGGGAACTGGACTTTTGCTTGTGAGCTACGAAGAGGGCACCATGCACAAAGAGGGAAGAGGGCACTGGACTTTTTCTTGTGTGTGCAAAGAGGGCATTGGACTTTTTCTTGCATGCGCGAACTTGGCCCTAATATACTCTACATGGATTCGAGGTAGGCCTGAACTGGACTTTTGCTTGTGTGCCCGAACTTGGCCATGTCTTTTTTGTTATTTGGTTTTATTGCATTGTATTTCACCAGTTTGAAGCTAGGGAATCCATTTCATAGAGGTTGTGAGTGTTTAATTCATTTTTTATTTGTTTGCATGTATAAAAATATTACAAGAATTGATTGAAATACTTTTGCTTGCGTGCACGAACTTGGCCATGACTTTTTTGTTACTTAGTTTTATTGCATTGTATTTCACTGGTTTGAAGCTAGGGCATCCATTTATTACTTGTTTACTCACTGCTTGGGGCCCGTGAGTTTTGATATGGGCATACATGATGTAAATTTGGTCACTGTTCTGTTCAGTTATATATATTATAAACAAAGTTCATAATGACAGAAAATTTGGAGTGCAGTAAAAAGTTTTAACTTCTTTCCAAATTCGTAATAGTAGCAAAACAGTATGGTTACAGAAATATAACAGAACAACAAAGACAATAAAAAATTGACTTCTGTCCAGTTCATGACAATATAATAGAATAAAGGAGACAATAAAAAACTTGACTTATGTCTAGTTTGTGATAGGAATATAACAGAACAACAATGATAGTAAATAATCCCAATTTCAATACAATATGTGAGAGGAACACATTAATAGTATATGGTGACAGAAAGGTTAGACACGAGTTTTAGAACAGTCATAATTTGTATTGAAAAGTTTGCAAATATAATTTTCTATTTCAGACATCATGACAATAGGAATTAAATAATGTAGCAATATGAAGAATAAAAGAGAAATTTCAAATAGAAACTTGTTAAGAGTCTTTTTGAAAGGTTGAAGATGGTTAATATTGTGAAAAGTGTTAATCATTTATTGATTATAAACTTATGTAAGATATGTTCTAATTTGTTTACATAACATAAGTCATATTCTGTGGATTTTGTATTTTTGTTTAAATCATACTGGTTAGAACAAACTCAACAATTTGGTCTTCAAAATTTCGTAGCCAACCAAGTGATAACTTTTTTCCTTTGAACAAGATAAAAGAATGATCCTGTAACATGGGGAAAGTTGGAGAGAATATGAAATGTATTGTGAGTTTTGTCTACACACACAATAAATTGCATGTGGGGGATAATGAAGATTTGTTTGACAAACAACAGGTCTTCTTTAGTATCTTATAATAATATGCTGAAAATTCTTAATCTATTTAAATAATTCTTATAGATTAGAATTACAACATATTGGCTAACAACCAAAGTAGGTTCAGTTTTAAGATAAAGTATGTTCAGATAAAGAATAGAATTTACAATTAATACCCAATTGTCTAATTCAATAGTCTACTCTTAAAGCATATAAAGTAGGTGCAGTTACTTCATATAAAGTATGTTTAATCTAGTTTAATACTTTATTAACTATGTCTACTCCAACCTTAATTATTTAAGAATTCATCATATCAGATAAAGTATGTTTAAGAATTGTTGGGACTGGTCCTTTGGCGTGTATTAAACAAAATAGAATTTTTAGCATATTATTATCATTCTATTTCTTTGTTTAACAATGCACCATATTAGATAAAGTAGATTCTATCACACATGGCACAGACTTTCTTCAAACTCACAATACGTTGCATGTGTAGTACAAAACTCATGAGATTCTAAAAAAGGCCTCACTCTTAATCAGCCAAATCTTCCTTGTACCACACAAAAAATTGTGTGATAACTATGTCTACTCCAACCTTAATTGTTTAAGAATTCATCATATTAAACAGAATAGAATTATCAGCATATTATTATCATTCTATTTCTTTGTTGTAAACATGCCATTGGTTTAGTTTTGTAAATTCTTTTTGTGTTAAATGCATTTAAAATAAAGGTCTAATTTTGTAGACTACTATTTGTTAGACAAATCTTCATTGTGGGAGACAATGAAGATTTGTCTGACAAATAGCAGGGATTCTTTAGTATCTTATAATAATATGCTGAAAATTCTTAATCTATTTAAACAATTCTTATAGATTAGAATTATAGCATATTGGCTGACAAACAAAGTAGGTTTAGTTTTAAGATAAATTATGTTCAGATAAAGAATAGAATTTACAATTAATACCCAATTGTGATGTAGAGTTATGCAACCACCAACCAAAACTAGGGCCTTCAACACCCTAATCATTCTCCAATCGATCCTAAGACTAATTCTTAACCCTATACCCACTCCCTGGTACACTCACTTGATGAGCCCTACAAGGGCACTTCACCCTATATCACTACTCCACTTCCAAAAATGATGGAGACAAGTATATGGGACTTAACCAAACAAGGATTCACCCTCAAAAGGACTCCCAATCACCCACAACATTGATTCTTCAAATTAGGCCTACAAGCCTTGTAGGCTTTTGTACCTTGATTTTGGTCTTTAGTTCCCAAAACTCCCAAACAACCTAGGAAACTAATCACTGATCCAAACACCCTTTTGGACCCCCTTAAATATCCCAAAAGCCCTTAGGTTGATCGTGATCCAACACCCTCCAACCCTGACTAGGTTCACAAGCCTAATTGGCCAGATTAGATTAGGAACTCTACTTGGAATTGAAAGAATGGGTTCTCAAGACTCCCAAACCCCTTGGATATCCTTAAATCACACTATTCAACTTATTTTAGCAATCTAAAGGGTCCCATTGGTCCCATACCCCTCTTTTCCCCACCTTGCCACTTCCTTCCTAGCCAAACACATAGAGATGTTTGACCTAGGGATGGCTTGTTGAAGGGTCAAACCTTCTCCTCTAGCCTCTATCCTCTAGAATCATCAAAACCATGCCCCTAACTTTCATTCCCCTCAGTTTCATGAGGATCCACTAGTGGAATGAATAGTTAGGGAGCCATCTCTGCAAAACCCTTAAAATCATAGCTATTCAGATAGGTTTGTCCAAACAAAAATAAACACAACTTCCATTTTCCAACTACAAATGACTTTAGACCAAGTTAATTCTAACACTAATTCACTCTTCCAACTCAAAAAAACATTAATAAGTCATAACCAGACCGTACAAGATCATACAATTCATTGGTACCATCCATATTTCTATAATTTCAAGGTTCTTCTATTCAATCTTCAAAGCCTCTGTATAATTATGATCCAACCTCTTGATTGATAATCCATTACAATGGTTATAACCATCGATTGAGGGGCTCTTAAAAGATTTCTAGTGTTTTGGACAACTTTTCAAAAGTTGTCGAGCAACGTTTGAAAAGTTGTCAAGCAACTTTTGAAAAGTTGTCAAGCAACTTTTGAAAAGTTGTCAAGCAACTTTTGAAAAGTTGTCAAGCAACTTTCAAAAGTTGCTTTGCAACTTTGCTAACTTTTCTCCTAGGCTCTTATTAGGCCATACCAAGACCTAAATCGATCAAACTCATCCATTTCAAGCTTAATCTACCAAATCCTACCCAAAACCACTTATTCTAAGCATTTTAGACCTTTTGGTCCAATTGAGCATCTTGGTTTATAAGATCACCTAAGAGCCAATTGACCTTACACATGGTCTCTTATTACATCCTAGGAATCCATGAGGATCCTATCAACTACCTACCCTCTTCTATCATCCATGCCTTCATAGGAGTGCCTTGGTGCCCTGCACCAAATTGTCTAATTCAATAGTCTACTCTTAAAGCATATAAACTAGGTTTAGTTACTTCAAATAAAGTATGTTTAATCTAGTTTAATACTTTATTAACTATGTCTACTCCAACCTTAATTGTTTAAGAATTCATCATATCAGATAAAGTATGTTTAAGAATTGTTGGGACTGGTCCTTTGGTGTGTATTAAACAGAATATAATTTAATCTGTAGACATAGTTAATGCACCATATTAGATAAAGTAGGTTCTATCACTAGAAAGGTCCTTGTACCACACAAAAAAAGGAATTCAATAGATTAACTAAGTAGGACCAGTCTTGACATGACTGCTAGTCCCAAAAATTCTATATATACTTTATAGTTCTATTAATATGCATTACTTCAAACCTTACGTAATGCAATAACCTTATTAGTTTAACAATGAATTATGGAGAAGGACAATAACCTTATAATTTTTTACTATTAGAATCTTCATTGTCCCCCACAAAAAACTAAGTAATAACTACTCCACCCTTAATAGTGATGAAATAAAGAATTAACATATACTTTAATTTATTACTATTCTAAATTAGGTTATAAGACACTATTTATCTTAATCTAATCTGTATGGCATTTTTAGTTACTTCAGATTAAACCATCAATTCAATAGTAATTACAAATGA
Organism: Chamaecyparis obtusa; assembly: GCA_027943335.1. NCBI lineage: Eukaryota > Viridiplantae > Streptophyta > Pinopsida > Cupressales > Cupressaceae > Chamaecyparis > Chamaecyparis obtusa. The sequence goes on from BSBK01006627.1 coordinate 26,112, forward strand.
CTTTATATGTTACTTTATATCACTGTATTAAACTGATATTAGTAGTTTACAATTAATCTTGTGTGATAGAACCTACTTTATCTAATATGGTGCATTGTGAGTTTGAAGAGAGTTTGTGCCATGTGTGATAGAAACTACTTTACACAATATGGTGCATTGTTAAACAAATTAAGGGTGGAGTAGTTATTACTTAGTTTTTTGTGGGGGACAATGAAGATTTGTCTGACAAATACATACCATTGGTTCAGTTTTGTAAAAATTTTTACAAAAAAAAAAGAAAAAGAAAAAGAAAAAGAAACACTCATTTGTAATTTTCGTGAGTTGCGAAGAGCACCGTGCACAAAGAGGGAAGAGGGCATTGGAATTTTTCTTACGAGCTTGCGAGCTACGAAGAGGGCATCCATTTCATAGAGGTTGTGAGTGTTTTATTCATTTTTTATTAGTAATTGGCAGATTAAATGTAGATAACATCTATGCATTAAACATGCTAAACTGATAAAGGTGTTAAATCTGCATTTAATCTGCCAATTACTAATAGATTAAGCATATTATTACTATGCTTAATGTTCCATTTAAATGCATTTAACACAAATTTTTTTTTTATTACAAAACTGAACCAATGGCATGTTTACAACAAAGGTCTAATAGAACTCCCAACAATTCTTAAACATACTTTATCTAATATGATGAGTTCTTAAATAATTAAGGTTGGAGTAGACATAGTTATCACATAGTTTTTTGTGTGGTACAAGGAAGATTTGGCTAGGTCAAATCTTCCTTCGTGCTAGCAGTCTACAGAATTAGACCTTTATTAAGAATTCATCATATCAGATAAAGTATGTTTATAAAGAATTGTTGGGATTGGTCCTTTGGTGTGTATTAAACATAATAGAATTTTCAGCATATTATTTCATTCTATTTCTTTGTTGTAAACATGCCATTGGTTCAGTTTTGTAATTTTTTTTTGTGTTAAATGCATTTAGAATAAAGGTCTAATTCTATAGACTGCTAGCACAGATGCTCTAGCTTTAAACCAGTGCAATACAATGTAATAAAACCAAGTAACAAAAAAGACATGGCCGCAAAAAATTTTACAAAACTGAACCAATGACATGTTTAGAACAAAGAAATAGATTGATAATAATATGCTGAAAATTGTATTCTATTTAATACACACCAAAGGACCAGTCCCAACAATTCTTAAACATACTTTATCTAATATGATGAATTCAAAGAAAATTAAGGTTGGAGTAGACATAGTTATCACATCTAGTTTTTTTTGGTACATGGAAGATTTGGCTGATTAAGAGTGAGGCCTTCTTTAGAATGGAGAATGGGGAATGATATTGTATATTCTAATTTTAATTCTAATGATATTGTATATATAATGCAAAAAATATTCAAGTAATTAAAATAAACTCCTCTTCATTAGTTATATTATTATATACTAATATAATATATAAAATCTTTCACATCTTCTAAAGTTATCAATAAAAGTTCTTCGAAATATTGCTAATTTTTATCAATAAAGAAGTGTGAATCCTCCATATTTGCATTGATTATGGGGAATCAAAAAATAGGATAATAACATTGATATGCCCTTTTAAGTACAGATAAATGACATGTCAAACTGCATGTGAGAAATTAATAACTTGGATTGAATTGATATTTGTTGTTATCTCTATTCGAGCATTAATGATTGTCATTACTATCAAAGACATCGATCGGTTACTTATATTAACCTAGTCGGTAATTGCAAGCAATACAAGCCAGTCGGTTAAGTATTCACAACAAGCACAAAATAGTTTTATCGAGCATTAGTGTACACCGATACCTAGCATAGTAAACACTAAGAAAACTGGACACTGAGCACCAGTGTATTTACTGAGCAACATATATACAATCTTTACCGAGGATCACAAAAAATGACATAGGAATAAAAAATGGCACATCTATCTATGCAAACGATTACAATAGAATCACAAAATGTTTTACCAAGATCGAGGATAATTTATTGTTGAGATATTCATTAATTACGATGATGATCTTATGTTATTATTTTGATCTAGGTTATTTTTGTACACCGTATATCTTAGGGTTTTCTCTAAGATATTGTAACTAAATTTTTTTAAGCGGCATAAAGCAGTATGCTATATAATTGTAATTTTGCATCATTTTGATAAAACTAATGAATGAATGAAAAAGTTATTGAAGTTTTAGCCAACTTCAAGATTATCAGTTGATAGATAGAGTAGAATAGTATTCAGAGGTAATTAGGTTAAAGAAGAATCAAGATCAGGCTAACCGAGCAGTTCAGAGCAGAGATCTACACACAGAAAAGGTGATATCTATTTAGTATTTCATAGATTTGTATCATAAAAATTGAGTTGTCATTAGCAGATAGATACCTATTGCTTTCTAGTCATTGTAATAGAGTTTTGGTAACATCTCTTAACAAAGTAGACCTAACAGTCTTTTTATAAATCTCTTAATCGAGTGCACACTCAAGAAGTGTTGTTAAAATCCTATCACTAGGTAGATCTAGTTGATCTAATATGTTACTCCTAATAGGGTAAGATCACCAAAAGTGATCACCAATTGTAGCCCTAATAGGAAAACCTTTTCTATCTACAGTAGTGAAGAATTTGTGGGTGTCATCCCCACTGCAGTTTTTACCTTCTAACAAGGGTTTTTGCATTACAGAAATACTTATGTTATGTGTTGATTATCTTGTTGATTTCATGCTATTTACCTTTGATAGTTAAATGAATGAATGGTGCATGCAATAAATACAAGTATTATTTGAAGGTTACTACTGTTTGTTGTTTTAGATCTAAAAGGTTTATAAGTGAGTTTTTGTGGGCATTGATTCACCCCTCCCCTCTCAGTACCCTATCTCTCCAATCCAACAATTGGTATCATAGCTCAGTTATCTTATTGGACAGTTTAACCATTGAAGAGTAAAGATCTAGTCATGGAGAGGTATAAGTTAGATAAAACTATAGAGAATCAAAAGATTCAAATGCAGATGTTTGTTGAGCAGTATAAGCAAGCTAAGGATGGAATGAAGAAATTACTAGTTGAAAGGAAGAACCTAGCTATTTTGCAAAATGAGATTGGTTACCATGAAGAAGTGATTAATGATGTATTTGATCAAATTGGATCTAGTTTAGGAAGTATTTATGATGGATCTGAAAGTATAGTCTCTGACTTGTCTGAAAAGAATATTCACTTAACCAAACAAGTGAAAGCACTACAAATTGGCCAGGAATCTTAGATGGTAAGAATGGTAGAAGTAGTGAACAATGCTAGATAGGCTGAGCAAGAAAGGAATCTAGCTATTGAGGACTGAAGATAGATAACTGAACAACTTCAATCAAAAGAAAGTGAGATACATAGACTCACCGAGCACCATCTTGAAATCTCAAATCAAATGGTGATTGTGAATCAGGAGGTCAACCAAGTTAATGGTGAACTATCAAGAAAACTTGAAGATATAGGAATAATCAAAGAAGAAAATGAAAAGCTAAGAAATGAAGTGAAAACCCAAAAAAAGCATCATGAAATGAAGAAATTGGCTGAGGATAGTTCTAAAAGGATTGATGATTTTCTGATTAATTAAAGAAGATTTGGAAGCAAAGCTAGATTAGGCTATACCGATGAAGGAGAATCATCACAACAAGTTGAACAAGTCAACAACAATCAAAGTCAAAGACCTAAAGTGTTGACATGTTATCACTGTGGAAAACTAGGACATACTTCTAATGTATGTAGAAGAAAAGCACAAGGTAAACCTCCAGTCACTCCTAAGTTTAATGGTTATTGTTACTATTATGGAAAATTTGGTCACCAAGGTTATGAGTGTAGAGCTAAACTAAATAAGAATGCTAACAATCCTACTATGGAGAAATTATGTTACACTTGCAATGAACATGGACACACTGCATGCGAGTTTAAGGAAAAAATGAAGCAAGTATGGAATCCAAAGTAGAAGACACAACACAAGCCTTACCGAAGAGATAAGGTAATTCTTATGTTTGGGATTACAACACATGGACTAACTGTATTGCATGTGGTAGATATGGGCACATTGCAAAAAATTGTAATAGGAAAAGATGGGCTAGACAATCACGAAGCTGGACAAGTACTAGAATGGAAAGCTTGCATTGTCATAAGGTCCGTCACCTTAGCAAAGACTGCAGAGACCGAGCACCAGAAGAAAATCATGTATTTGAGAGTGGAAACACTATTGTAGATATCATGAGAATAAGGAACTACATGTGGAAGAAAGCATCAAATGAGAATGCTGAGTCAAGTAATGCTGTCGGTGAAACCTTGTCCACTGGATTGGGTGACATCGGTACTTCCACCTAAGGTGAAATAGGTATGTATGGGACTGACATTTCAAAATGATCATATTTTACATACAGTTCCTTATATATGATGAGCAAATACCAAATCTGCATGAATATAGATGTATTGTAGTTTATATGTTATGAGCTAACAAAGTCACATAGTCGGTAAAAGTTAGACCGAGCAAATGGTTACCTATTGGTAATCACTATTCAAGGTTAACCAAGTATCAGTATCAACTGAGCAAAGAAATCATGTGTTAACCGAGCTGATGAAATTTTGTAATCGTCATCGAGATGACAGTTGTCATGAACCAGAAGTAGGTCAAGCATTTATCGCATAAAGTTTTGAGTGGAAATATAGAAAATTCTATAAATACATGGAAGACTGAGTTCATTTTTCACATTGCAATTTTGGAGAGCAAAAATTTCACAGAGCAAGTTCAAACAAAGAATCTTTCAAGCTAATCCAAAGTAGTTGTAGATCGAACCAAGCACATTCTTTGAAATATTTCGAGTAAGTTGAAACCCTACCGAGCATATTCTTCACTATTTATCAAAAGACCTAGTTTGTTGAAATGGAATCTACTGTGAGTTCTTATAAAGTTGTGGAAGAGGAAGTTAATCTTATAGTGTTAGCAAACTATAATGAACTGAATTACAAGTTACATCCTGAAGTAGCATCTAAACAAATTCAGTAGGTGCTTTTTCGAGAATCCCACCTAGGGTTTTATTGGTTGAAGACATATGTTTGTACATTCACTGTAAAATTAGGGAAATAGGAGACTTCAACATGTATGTTGCATATCAAGCACTTTGTGATGAGAGAATAGAACTAAAACTAGAGCATAAATAGGTTGAAACACTTGGACTCACTAATGCCCTATATTTTATGAAGAATTTTAAGAATAAATGGATTAGGGTTGTGTTAAGCCGTTATCATGAGGGCACATTATGGTTAGATAAACTGATCCAAGTGACAAAGAGAATGATTAGTAGGGTTATTGGTTACCCTACTACCAACAAAGCCAAGGCATTCTGAAGTTCATCGCGAGCCGATGTTGAGAAAAATACTGGCACAACATGGGATGGTAGAGAACTAAAAATTGCATCCATTGTGGATCCAAAAGTTAAGTTTGCAGCGCACGTAATTGGCTATAAATTTTTCTAGTCAAGTAGAGTAAATAGTGTACCATGTAGTGTAGTAGACATGGCTTACAAAATCATAAAGAAGGGTCATTAGATAGACATTGCCGAGCTACTCCTAAGACAGGTTGAAGAAAACATGAAAATAATCAGGTCACAAAAGTCCAATACTTGTAAGTTTGGATCATTGCTAGTATATTTATTTTTCTATCTCCATAAATTATTTCCTTCTGTCGGTCACACTAATTGGCCTACCGAAAAATTGATCACTTCACAAATTTTTGATATTATGAAAGGTCTAGGAGATAATGCAGAAAATGTTATGAATAGTTATTTTGAGGATTTTAAGGTAAAGATGAATTTGAGAAGCAGGATTCTGAGTTAACTAGTCGAGAAATATGAGATGGATATATGTTTCCTAGTGAACACCGACCACACAATGATTAAAGTTATTGAACCAAGGATTAAATGGTAGCACCTATTGGATATGAAATGGATCATGATTTTTCTCTGAAATCAATCAAGGCATTTCTGGCTTTACCGAAGGATAAGAAGGAAGAAAGATTTGGAACCTATGAAGAAGCAAAATCAAGAATTAAAACAGACCTTGTCATCGATAAAATATCGAGAAAAGAAAATAAAATGAAGAAATTTTTATCTGAGAAGTTTGAGAATGTATCTGACTCATTAGAGGAGTCACCGGTTGAACTTGCAACTGAAGGTAAGTTAATGTTGGCTAAAAAACCATATGATAGTGAGGAAACTGAGTTTGAAAAAGAATAGGAATCTCTACCAGTTTCTCCCACACCAGTTCCAAAGAAGAGGTAGTTGCTAGTGCAAACAGGTGCACGCACAAGGTCATCAACTGCAACTTCACCACCATAGAAAAATGAAGCTGTGAAGGCATCAACACCTAAGGAAGCTACACTGACAAAAACATATGCAAAGAGAGGATGCAAGGTTGTAGCTGAGGCACCAAGGAAAAGAAGAAGATTGATAAGAAATAGAGAAGACCTTGAGGATGAAGAAGATGACAACAATCAATTCAAGGTTGTCAGTAATAAAAATAGGTCAATTGATGAGGTTGATGCTGACATAATCGAGAATGGAAATCTTACAAATCTAGAACTTAGTAGGTTTGATAGTATGTCAAATGAAGACCAAAACAAAACTGAGGAAGCACTCATCCAGATGATGATACGCTTCAAATGAGTTCCATTAGAGTTTGAAATTTCTCTGCCCAAGGCATTAGAAGATAGAATTAATCAAAAGTGGTCCTATGCCTTGGACACCAAGAAGAGGATGAGGGAACAAGCCCTAGTATCAATTGCACCAGACTTATCTCTTGATGAAATTAAGGAGCTTATGGATACTTATGTTTAGAGATTCAAAATCAAAAGCCAAGCTATGCAAATATTAGATGAGAATCTGGCAGATCTTGATGATTCTAGTCAATTCATCTAGAGTTCACTTTTAGCAAGCAGAGAGAAAAATGAGAAAAATGCATTTCAAAATTTGTCTAAAAAGAGACAAAATTCAAAAGGTAAAGGTATATTCATTGATGATGATGTAGCAAAGAAAACAACAGAGTCCCTGGTATAATTTACCTAGGTAATTGATACAACACTTTTGCAAGAAATCAAGGCAAGTTCACAGGATACACAGGATCTAGCAGAGATCCAGGTAAAGGAGAAAAATGATAATGATGTACTCATAGAGGGCATCACAAATGGTGATCTTGATGACAAGGATGCAGATGATGATGTGAACATTGCACCTGATCATACATTGGATGAAGGTCAAGCTACCGAGTGTGCATTTACATCATTTCCAGGTGAGCTTCTTGTTCTTGTTGAAGCAGTAGAAATCTTATCACAAGAACTTGATGGCTCCAACCCCGAGCAACCAAATGATATAATAGGGGAACAAAGCACTGAGACACCTATAGAAGAAAATAAGCCTGAAGGAAAAGAGGCTACTGAAACAAAAACAAAGGATCAGGAGAATCCTACTGTAACCGAGGCCACTCCACCAGACACTACATTAGAGGCTCAATCATAGACAACTGACACCAAGGTTATTGAGGAGTAGCAAAAGGTAGATATAGTGTCAACCGGGTAGGTTACACCAAGTTTTGCGGTAAAAGACATTGTTCTAGTTGCAAAGAATTCACCTCAAGAACCAGAGAAGAAGAAGAAGAAAAAGAAAGGAAAATGGTTGGTCATACTAGATGAAGTCATAGTTATACCCGATTGTGACCCAAGGACCCTTAACCCTGAAGAACTATGAAAATATGGGGAGCTATGTACAAGAAAAGTAGCACAATAGATAAAAAGCAAAGAAATATTAGAAAATGTAAGAGATATCTTACAACAGGTTGTACCCAAGGTACATCTATATGAGGATACTCTGATTATGGACCAACTTGCTACACTTTCTGAAGGAATTTGTTGGGAGTTCCCTTTGATCTTCACTTGTAGATTTATACTTTGATGGATAACCTGTTTAATCTTTGACTCTATAACCACTCCAAAGTCTAAAAGGAAGAGGGCCAATTAACAAGGATCAAAAGAGATCCTCCTACACTTTCAGCCTCAATGCTCAGGCGGGTGTACCCTTGACTCACTTCTCTAAAGGAGCCTAAAATGATATATAAATATATACTCCTTACTAACTGATTTAAGATTTTATCATTTAATTTGTGTGTGTGATTGTTAATGATGAACTGCATCCAGAGAGGAGACCGGTGCCTTATCCTAGGACAAAGAGTCACTAAATAACATATATCACCCTGAAACCTCAACTCAAATACATATAAACTTAGAGTAAGTGCTTTTCCTATTACTCCCCTCACTCCCAAACATGATCATCAAATTCCCCTCTAACAATGAACTCACTGAAATCACCCTAAAGGCTTTAATCCTAACTTTGTCAGGAACTCCAAGCTGATCTCACAATACTCTTTGTTTACCATATGCTAATCCACTTTGTGACCTTAACATATATGAATCCACAATCAGAAAAGAAGACAATCAAAGATTTAAGACAGGAATTCAAGTGTATTCTCATTAATTTTTAGAAATCAATACATTACCAAGCAACAAAATACCAAAGGAAAAGACCCAAAATTAGACTCTCTTTACTCAGTGTAACACCATTAAAAACTAGGCTAGGACCAAAGAAAGTTTTTGGAACCCACACCAAATCAAAATTCTGCAACTTATACTCCCTAGTCATCTTGGAATTCTCAAAGAGAATGCAACAAGCTACAGATGAATTAGGGCTAGGGTTTCAACTACCCATCCAACTGGAAATGGTCAAAAATTAATTACAAGGAAGAAACCCAGGCAACTAGGAGAAGACAAGCCCAGATTGATCCTCAATCATGAAAAGTTCACTGAGAAAGTATTGAGAATCACAAAATCATCCCAAAATGTCAACCCTTTCAACCACCTGCAACACGCCTCGAGCACAAAACCACATGGTACAATTCTTGCAAATGAACATAGCACACCCTGGACCACACTACAATAGTAAACAGATCATTTCCCATGAGCTCTAGTCACCTTTGCATTGAATTCTAGTCCTTCTGGTCATAGGAAACCCTTCAAAATTTGAATTTGAATAATAATAGTCATTTCCATGGCGCTTGCAACAAATCGGCAGTCTAAATTTAAAATTAGGCTAACTTTAAGTCATGGCCGTTAGATCCTCCCCTTTCTTGGTCCTTTATGATTTAACCTTACAAGGAATCCTGGTTTACATTTAGCGACAATGCGACAATGCTTTTTCTATTCGCGGGATGAAAATCTTAACCCACCTTTAACCTTGTGAACTGGCAACAGCAGGAAAACATCTAGCCTTGGCCCACATCTAGCGAACAAGTGACAGAAGACTTCTGGCAATTTGTGAAACACTTTACAATACCACCAGAAAGTTTAGTGATTCTGTGAACACTTGTTCGTTGAACCGCTAGAACATTTAGAGAATCGCCAATTTATTGTGCAAATGAGCGAGGCCTTTGGAAATTTATCAGACCGCTAAAACATTTGTCAGAACCACTGAGCCTTCACCTGGAAGATCAACAGCCATCTCATCTTCACATACCCATCTGAGATTCCATTAGATTTCACACCCACCATCAGATGAAGAATCTTCCCCCTGCCTTGACAACCCTCTGATAGGAAAAAAAATCAACAGCCATCGCAAGATCTTAAGCCTTTGACACACTTGATGAGATTACACACCATTCGCCGATTCACTGACAGTGTCGGGACCCACTAACACATCTAAAAGCTTAGGTCCCACTGACAACATACCACTATGCAAATATATGGATGAATCAAATGGCGCCAACTGTGCCTACATGTAATCTTGGACCCACAAATCTCTTACAAGAATCAACAACTGTCACTATACCGTTGCATTAAAAATCAAACATATTTCATTAATGGTATAACGACAACCACAAGATTAAATCAAACTTTAACCCACCTGAATGCCAAGAAGACCAGTCCCACTGATAGGATTCCACTTCATACTACATGGACCAATAAAAAACCTCCAAATCAGAATACCTGGCAAGTGGACCTGCATGAGAAAAGGGCTACGTCATCGGGAAAGATCAATGATCAGCGTAAGATCTCAAGCTTCTGACAAATCTCATGAGAACTTACGCTAACCGTCGTTAGGGATGTTGTTAGAAGATTGGGCCTAGAAAACTATGTGAACTAGTGACCAAAGAAAAGGAAACCACCACGCCAAGTCACAAACAGTTAAGAGATAAGCCGCTAGGAACATGAGAATACGCGACCATAGGTAATAGCTAGTTTGTAGAAAGTTAAGAAATGACCGCTAGGCAACACGCGAATAAGCGACAAGCCGAGAAAGAAATGTGCACATGCAAATTAGGACTTTTAAGTGACCCGATAAAGTAACATGAAATTATAACAAGGCCAGAGTTAAAACAAAGGGTTTTTGATGTAACGACTAGTTTTTTTTTTAATATTTTGCTTAGGGCTTTAGCTAGAGACATGAAAAATGACTGCAAGGACGAGAAAAACATGCTAAGGCCATGAAATTTTGTAGGGAAATGCCAGAGAAAAGATAGAAGACCATGGAAATTCATTCAAGTGCTAACAGTGGCTTTGTCTGGGGATGTATGCCTCTTGCAGGCATAGCAAAGACTTAGAATCACTGGTTATAGCAGACCATCCCACAAGAAAAAATTTGTGGACAACAGAGAACAAGCAAGGCTAAACAGGCAACAGGACCAAAAACTGACAGACCAGGACAAAACAGGGTAGGGGCAAGCAACTATTTATAGAATTTACAATATATACAAACCTAACTACTATTCATGGAAAACAAAATACCTTCAAATGAAGTATTTTTTCAAGAATTGTCCATGAACTGGTAATTCCTGAACATCACCATTTAGTTCTTTTAGAATGTATGAATCTTGGCCCCATTTCTCATGGATTAGATATGGCCCTAACTAGATGGGATCAAATTTACCATGTTTTCCCTTATCCTCCAGTATGGCATTCCAAACTAACACCAAATCACCAGGCTCAAACCTTCTGTCAACAGTTTTCTTATCATACAAATTCTTAACTTGCAACTACAATTTGGCATTTCTTGCAACTAACTCTCTTCTAGTCTCATCTAACCTAATGAGGTCCTCAATTCTCAACTCCATCTCATCATCTATGTCATCATCATATAACTAAATAAATTTATACATTTCCAATAAATTATTTTGAGGCATCCTTGCATGTATTCCATATACTAGGTCAAATGGTGCACAACTAATTGCCCTCTTCATAGTTACCCTATCAGCCCATAGAGCTAATGGTAGCTTTGAATTCCATGCCCTCTTATTCTTTTCAAGAATCCTCTTTAGGATTTTAATCAAACTCTTATTAGTAGATTCCGCCTGACCATTTCCTTGTGGATGATAAGGTGAGGAATTCAAAATCTAAATTCCTAAACCTTTGCAAAAGTCCTTATATTCAGCAGACCTGAAGCACATTGCATTATCACTAACTATCCTCTCAGGGCAACCAAATCTCGTAACAACATTATTCATCAGAAAATCAATTACCACCTTACTAGTTGCATTTCTTGTAGGTATAGCCTCTACCCATTTTGTAAAGTAATTAATGGCAACTAAAATCCATGAGTTTCCTCCACTAGACTTGTTTGGTATCTCCCCTATGAAATCAATTCCCCATTGTTGGAAAGGAGCCTGAACTTCTACTAGTTTTAATGGCATATTACCTAAAAATTTAAGCTTACCAGAGAACCTTTGACAAGCATCACACCTCCTCACCAACTGTTCTGCATCCTTGAAGATTGTGGGCCACCAAAAACCTACTCTCAGGATTTTATGAGCAGTTGTTTTACCCATATAATGCCCACCACAAACTCCCTCATGCATTTCCTTCAACAACTTGTTAGCTTGATCTTCATCTACACACTTCAACAGTATGCAATCCAAATTCTTTCTATACAATTTACATTTCACAATTACATACTTGATGGCTTGTAATTTCAATGTCCTCTTCTGATTATCATTCATGTTATTTGGACATCTCATATTTCTCAAGTAATAAATAACATCTTGATACCAAATACAATCATCCATATCACATGTGTAATCAATTTCAGAATGATTTACCTGATTTGCATCAAGATTGGATTGAGCCATTAGTTTTGCCAATCCTTGTCCTCTAACAAATTTAGTAATTTGGACCTCAACATTTAATTCTTGGATCCTATTCATCCATCTGCATCTTCTTCCAGACGCCTCTTGCTATGAGAAAATATCCTTCACAGCTACACTTGGCACAAAAGCAATCACAACTGCTCCCATCAAGTAACACCTAAAAGCCTTGATTGCCTTCACAAGTGCATATGCTTATTTTTCATTTATGTCATACTTCAATTCTATAGCCTGCAAAGATTTATTAAAAAATGTAATAGGCTGCTCAAAACCATCCTTATTCTTTTGTAACAAAATTGTAGCAATAGTGTGAAAAGATGCAAAGGAAAAGATGTGCATTGGAGCATTATAATTAGGTGCCTTAAGCACTGGTGCATCTTTGATAGCATGCTTAATATTTTTGAAAGCCTCATCAGGCTCACCCTCCCAATTGATTGTAGATCCCCTCTTCAACATCTTAGAAATAGGTCTAGTAACCTCTGCAAAATTTGTCACAAACCTCCTTAAGAAATTGACCTGGCCAAAGAAGGACTAAATCCCTTTAACATTCTTTGGCTTCTAAATTTTGTCAAGAGCTGCTACTCTTTCAGGGTCAATTCTCACTCCTTGCTTCCCAACTAAGTGGCCAAGCAACTTACCTTCAATGACACCAAAAGCACATTTCCTTGGGTTTAGAGAAATGCCAAATTCCAAGGCCCTCACAAATATTTTTTCTAAATGAATACAATGGTCTTCTTCCTTCTTGGAATAGACAGTTAAGTCATCTTGATACACACCAAGGAAATCATTTATGAAATTTGAAAAGGCAACATCCATTGCCCTCTAAAAAGTAGCACCAACATTTGTGAGACCAAAAGGAATTCTCACATAAACATATGTCCCCCAAGGTGTAGTGAAAGCTATCTTGAATTGCTCTGATTCCTTGACAATTACCTGATTGTAACCAGAGAAATCATCCATCATAGACATCAATTTTGATCCAGTTACTCTCTGCAACATAGCTTCCATATTGGGCAGACAATAATTATCCTTTAATGAGCTAATGTTCAAATTCCTAAAGTCTACACAAAGCCTGATGTCACCATTCTTCTTTCTCATAGGAACAAGATTTGAAACCCAAGAAGAGTGTTGTATAGGCCTGATAATGCCAGTATCTCTCAATTTCATCAACTCTTCTTGCATCTTGGGTGCCAAAGTGGGATTAATAGGCCTTTTTTTTTTCTGGAAAGGTTTAGCATCTTCTTTCAATGGAATAATATGCTGAAAAAAATCTTCTCTATAAACCTTTAGGTCATCATATGACCATGCAAAAACATGCCTGAATTTTCTCAATAATTCAATCAAAGATTTCTTTACCTTTTGAGATATATCTCTACCGATGTATACCTTCTTGGGTGCCTCATGTGTTCCAAGATTTATCTCCTCTACATCAGCATGATCTTCTCTTTTGATATTCTTTTGAACTCTATCCTGGTTATCAAAGATAGTCTCCAAAACAACAAGCCCCTTGGGCACCTTGTTAGTTCTAAGCTGAATGACCTCATTGTCAAAGACAACCACCTTTCCTTCTACTGACTCAACCAAGGTTGAGCAATCAAATTCCTGACCATGATAGTGATCTTCACAACTCATAAACTTCAAAATATCATTATCATCATCAAAAACTTGCCAATTCTCAATATTATCTAGTATGCTAAGCCTAGCCTAAATTTCAACTTTAGAGATACCAGAAAATGTAATATCATTGGGATTGATTGTAATATTGGCTAACAAGTCAACCATCTTATTATTGCTCCTATCCTTCCACTCAATATTGAAGGCATCAAAATGTTCAATCGAATCCCAAACTGCATTCCTATATTGTTTTAGCCTTTTATTCTTGGAAGCATAAATTGACTTGACTTGGGACACAACCAACTCAGAATCACCAACAACACTTAATCATTTAATACCATATTTTTGTGCCAACCTCAGTCCTAACAACAAAGCCTCATATTCTGCTATATTGTTGGTACAAAAGAAATTCAATGTGAAAGAAAATTTGTAGGTGTTTCCATCAGGAGAGATAAGTAAGATACTTGCTCCTGCTCCATCCTTGCAATTTGCACCATCAAAGTACATTACCCACAAATCACCCTTCACAGAATCAGCACTTACCTCAACAGAGATAGGTGACAAAACAGGTTCATTTTCAAGTACAGGGATCTCTGCCCTAAAAGCATTAATATTAGTATCCACAAAACATGTAGTTTCATTATCAATATTTATCTCAATCATGTGGCATACTCTTGGCTCTCGTTCAATCTTGACAAAATGATCATCAATCTTGAAAGTGGCATAGGATAGAGCACATTGTAAACTTCCACCCGTGGAAGCACTCCATCTTCTAGATAGCAGCATCCCATAATGAGGAGGGATGTCCACTACCAAAACACTCATTGTTAATTCTTTCTCTAGATATGCTACCAGCCTATATGGCATTGCATTGATAGTCCCAATAACTGGTACCTCCCTCTGATCCATTACACAACATCTACCTTGTACTGTATCAACTTTAAGGCCCAACTTCTCCATGATTTTGAAAGGCATGACAGTATTAGAGGCACCACTATCAATCATACAATTTCTCAACTTCATTCCATTCACAAGAACACTTAAAAAGAATGGATCAATATTTTCAAGGCTGGCATTTACAGAATTGTCCAAATATATTGGAGGAATTTGAGACACAATTCCCTGGGTGGCAACACCTTTCAAAGCTTTATCCTGAGATCTATTGCATGCAACATAATTATTATGAACATTATCTACCCATGCAATAGCTCCATCCTTGTGTTCAGGGATCCTCAACAATTCTGACAATGGAACCTTAACTGTAATTTGGGACAATACAGATAACATATCAACAGGAGCAAAAGAAGGAATCTCAATCTGCACTGCCTTATTATCCTTTTGTTTATCTGATACATTAGGTGTATTGGCCACCTTCAATTTTTCAATCTTAGCCATTGTGTTAACTAGCTTCTCAACCTCACTAGAAATCTTTTCAATTCCAACTCCCTTAGGCTCACAATTCTTACCTTTTACATTCTTGATTTTCACCATGTGATCACCCTTTGATTTGTTCTCATTAGTCTCTTCGGAGTTGGTACTCTTTATGAACATTCCTGCAGCTTTCTCATTTTTATTCCTTGCCACCATGCCTCTAGTTTGCACTTGGGCAATCATTTCTGTAGTAATCCTATCCATCTCTTCTCTAGAAGGTCTTCTCAAATTTACTGGCTCAGAAGAAGAGTACATGTTACATGTCTTCCGATCAATGTCTTCACTATCAGAAAAAACTTCTTGATGAAAAAGGGGCTGATTGTGTCTCTTCACATTTACATCCGCTTCTTCATCAAAATCAAGATCTTCTTCATATCCTAGATATGAAGTAGCCATGTTGCAACCAACATCATCTTGATCTTCTTCTTGATCTATCTCCTCATTGCCACAATCCTGATTTGTAGCCATAGAGTGTGCAACCACACAATGCTCTACAGAATGAGGGGACTGGCATGCAACACACCAAGTTATGTCCTCCATGACATTTATTAAAGCTTTTTGTAGAGGGTCAGGGACACCTCTATCATTGTTTCCTCTTACAGTAGGGACAATAGGGTTTCCATCCTTCCATTGGGTGTTGTAGGGGTAGTTCTGCAATCTATTTTGCTTATTGAAATTGTTGTTGAACTGAGGCCTTTCATTGGTAGGAGCACTGATGTTTCTATTTGTAGGTTCCTTCAAATACTTCAATGCATTGAGCACCTTATCCAATTTATCTTCTTCTTGCCTCCTAGCTCCAACATTCTTATCATTTTCTTTTTTGTATTTTCTATCCCCAAACAACTTAGGGTCATCACTCTTTCCACCCAACTTTCCTGATATCTTCATATTGTTCTCAATGTTGACAACAATCCTAAAAGCATCCCTAAGAGTTCTTGGTTCTTTGTCCCTCAAAAAATATCCCATCTTTCTGTCAAATGCATTGAAGTATGTGGTTAAACAAACATTGTCATCTAACCGCATAACTTGGAACAACTTATGCGTGCCCTTCTAAAATCTCATGTTGAATTCAGCTACAGTCTCATTCTGATTTTTTCTTATGGTATTGAATTCATTCAACATGAAACTAGCATTAGGTCTATCACCATATTGCTCTTTAAAACATCTCTCAAAGGAATCCCAAGTATCAATACATTTATCAGGAAGTCTCTTAAACCAATCTCTAGCATCCTCCATTAGAGATTGAACAAACAATTTCATGACTACATCCTCATGCTCTACCTCATAATCATTAAGCATATCAATAAATAACTTAAGATGCTCCTCACAACTAATAGCATTATTACTAGCAAACTTAGGTACCTTATCTCTTATATCATTTGGAAAAGCATTCGAGTAACCAGGAATTCCATCAAAACTAATT
The DNA here is from genome assembly GCA_027943335.1 of Chamaecyparis obtusa. Classification (NCBI taxonomy): domain Eukaryota; kingdom Viridiplantae; phylum Streptophyta; class Pinopsida; order Cupressales; family Cupressaceae; genus Chamaecyparis; species Chamaecyparis obtusa. The sequence continues at coordinate 42,805 of BSBK01006627.1, forward strand.
TGCCTATAGCCTTCTAATTGCATAGGTCTTCTTTGAAAAGTTGAACTAGTGTTAACCCTAGGATCAACATTAGCATTTACATTTCTATCTACTTGTGCATTTGACTGCTGCCTAGGATCAACACCTATCCTAGCAGATTAAGAAGGAAATGAACTAGTAGCATTACTAAGTGGAACAATAGTAGTCATAGATGGTATACCTAGTTCAGTAGTAGATGGACCAAGAGCATTAGCTGATGAAGCCTTCAAGAACTAGATCTTTCTTCTCTTTTCTGCAATGGAAGCTTCAATTTCAGCCCTCTCTAATTCTCTTGCAAGGTCCTCATCTTCTTTTCTTCTTCTTTCTATTTCTGTGTCCTTATTTGAATTGGGTGGTGGGACCCCTAGTATTGTCAATGATCTGCTAATCTAATGTCCCACCATCTTTTGCTTTCCTTTTTCACCAGCGGCAACAACAGGCCTAGTGATCTCGTGCCCATCTTTGTCTTTAGGCAAAGGAACATAACTTTGCACTTGTCTAACCATAGGGCCCTCCTTTTCAAATTCATGATCTTGCAGTAAGTGCTCTTGCACACTCCTCAAAGCTTCAAGATCACCAAAGACATCATGTTGCAAAGTTTTAGGAGCAGAAGCAAGCATCTTGTTTCTCTCCTTCATTTCATTAATCTTTCTAAGGAGAGAGTATCTTTCTATTAGAGCATTCACCTTCTCAGCCTCTCTCTCCTCTTGTAACATCTTATGTATGGCATCTTGCTCTGCCAGCTATAACCTTAGTGCATTTAAATCCTTAGGATCTACCATAATGTCATCAGAACCTAATGACACATCCATATCAGAAAAATTTTTATATGGGAAGTGCACTTGCCTAGGTCTCATGGGTTCTCTTCTAAAATTATCTTCATCAAGATCTAAATCAATCTCCAAACCCATCTCTCTAGCTTTTTCATCTTGACATATAGGCAATGGACCCTTGTCCTGAAATACAACCTCTGGGGTATCATAAAATCTATCCTCAGAGTGACCACCATCTGATCTAGAAACTCTGTCCTATGAACCTTCCTCACTTGAGGAAACATGTGGTGCTCTACCTCTAGTACTTCTTTGTTCTCTGATGGGAGCACTAGTAGACTCACCATTCCTTCTAATCCAACTCTTCTTCTCCTATCTAGGCAATTGCTCCAGAGTTACCTTTGTATTCCTTCTAACAAAGGACCTAGTATTCCTCCTTTTATCCATGATTTATAGTTTATAGCACTAGTTCTAACCTTTTGAGTTGCCACCCACCTAGATGGGAAATCTTTTAACTAAATACAACAAGAAAACAAGAGTGCACTTAATAGCCTTTATCTCTATCTGGTCAACAAAAGATTTTGACTTTACAATATAGTCCCAACCAGAGATCCTAACAGATAAATTTCTTCATTATTGTTCTCCCTAGTAGAGTCACCATTTTGTTGGGAGTTCCCCTTGATCTTCACTTATAGATTTATACTTTGATGGATAACCTGTTTAATCTTTGACTCTATAACCACTCCAAAGTCTACAAGGAAGAGGGCCAATTAACAAGGATCAAAAGAGATCCTCCTACACTCTCAGCCTCGATGCTCAGGTGGGTGTACCCTTGACTCACTTCTCTAAAGGAGCCTAAAATGATATATAACTATATACTCCTTACTAACTGATTTAAGATTTTATCATTTAATTTGTGTATGTGATTGATAATGATGAACTGCATCCAGAGAGGAGACCGGTGCCTTATCCCAGGACAAAGAGTCACTAAATAACATATATCACCCTGAAACCTCAACTCAAATACATATAAACTTAGAGTGAGTGCTTTTCCTATTACTCCCCTCACTCCCAAACATGATCATCAAATTCCCCTCTAACAATGAACTCACTGAAATCACCCTAAAGGCTTTAATCCTAACTTTGTCAGGAACTCCAAGCTGATCTCACAATACTCTTTGTTTACCATATGCTAATCCACTTTGTGACCTTAACATATATGAATCCACAATCAGAAAAGAAGACAATCAGAGATTTAAGATAGGAATTCAAGTGTATTCTCATTAATTTTCAGAAATCAATACATTACTAAGCAACAAAATACCAAAGGAAAAGACCCAAAATCAGACTCTCTTTACTCATTGTAACACCATTAACAACCAAGCTGGGACCAAAGAAAGTTTTTGGAACCCACACCAAATCAAAATTTTGCAACTTATACTCCCTAGTCATCTTGGAATTCTCAAAGAGAATGCAACAAGCTACATATGACTTAGGGCTAGGGTTTCAACTACCCATCCAACTGGAAATGGTCAAAAATTAATTGCAGGGAAGAAACCCAGGCAACCAGGAGAAGAAAAGCCCCATATTGATCCTCAATCATGAAAAGTTCACTGAGAAAGTACTAAGAAATACAAAATCATCCCAAAATGTCAACCCTTTCAACCACCTACAACACGCCTCAAGCACAAAACCACATGGTACAAATCTTGCAGATGAACATGACACACCTTGGACCACACTGCAATAGCAAACAGATCATTTCCCACGAGCTCTAGTCACCTTTGCATTGAATTCTAGTCCTTTTGGTCATAGGAAACCCTTCAAAATTTGAATTTGAATAATAACAGTCATTTCCATGGCGCTTGCAGCAAATCGGCGGTCTAAATTTAAAATCAGGCTAACTTTAAGTCATGGCCGTTAGATCCTCCCCTTTCATGGTCCTTTATGATTTAACCTTACAAGGAATCTTGGTTTACATTTAGCGACTATGGGACAATGCTTTTTCTATTCGCGGGATGAAAATCTTAACCCACCTTTAACCTTGTGAACTAGCAACTGTAGGAAAACATCTAGCCTTGGCCCACATCTAGCGAACAAGTGACAGAAGACTTCCACCAATTCGTGAAACACTTTACAATACCACCAGAAAGTTTAGCGATTCTATGAATGCTTGTTCGCTGAACCACTAGAACATTTAGAGAATCACCAATTTATTGTGTGAATGAGCGAGGCCTTTGGAAATTTATCAGACCGCTAAAACATTTGTCAGAACCACTAAGCCTTCACCTAGAAGATCAATGGCCATCTCATCTTCGCATACCCATCCGAGATTCCATTAGATTTCATGGCCACCATTGGATGAAGAATCTTCCCCCTACCCTGACAACCCTCTGACAGGAAACAAAATCAACGGTCGTCGTAAGATCTTAAGCCTCTGACACACTCGATGAGATTACATGCCATTCATTGATTCATTGACAGTGTCAGGACCCACTGACACATCCGAAAGCTCAGGTCCCACTAAAAACATGCCACTGTGAAAATACATGGATGAATCAAATAGTGCCAACTGTGCCTACGTGTAATCTTGGACCCACAAATCTCTTACGAGAATCAATGGCTGTCACTATATCACTGCATTAAAAATCAAGCATATTTCATTAACGGTATAATGACAGCCACAAGATTAAATTGGACTTTAACTCACCTGAATGCCAAGAAGATCAGTCCCACTGACAGGATTCCACCTCATACTACGTGGACCAATAAAAAACCTCCAAATCAGAATACTTGGCAAGTGGATCCGCATGAGAAAAGGGCTACGTCATCGGGAAAGATCAATGATCAACGTAAGATCTCAAGCTTCTGACAAATCTCATGAGAACTTACGCTAACCATCGATAGGGACGTTGTTAGAAGAATGGGCCCAGAAAACTATGCAAACCAGCAACCAAAGAAGAGGAAACCACCACGCCAAGTCGCAAACAGTTAAGAGATAAGCCACTAGGAACATGAGAATATGCGACCACATGTAATCGCTAGTTCGTAGAAAGTTAAGAAATGACCGCCAGGCAACACACGAACAAGTGACAAGCCAAGAAAGAAATGCGCACATGAAAATTAGGACTTTTAAGTGACCCAATAAAGTAACATGAAATTATAACAAGGCTAGGGTTAAACAAAGGGTTTTTGATGTAATGACTAGTTTTTTTTTGAATATTCTGCTTAGGGCTTTAGCCAGAGACATGAAAAATGACTACAGGGACCAAAAAAACATGCTAAGGCCATGAAATTTTATAGGGAAATACTAGATAAAAGACAAAAGACCATGGAAATTCATTCAAGTGCTAACAGAATTAATGCCCCAGATGTTGATGCCGACAAGAGAATAGAAGAAAGGGCAGAATCAAAGATTCAGGATAAACTTGCAAAAAGAATTAGCCAAGAAGTGGAAATTAACAAGGTTAATCTATTCAAGGTAATAACTAAAATTTAGAGTATTACTACATTTATTTGTCAAATCTTGTTGAAGCTATGCACTGTAGAAACCTTCACTACCGAGTTCAGTGAAAAGATCAAATAGTTTGAAAATGAAATCATAGCCAGTGCACACGCAGCTACAACCAAGCCACAAGATTTTCAAAGAATATTTTAAGAGTTCAAGAATTTAGGCGGTTGATAGCAGATCTTAGGAAGCAAGCGGAAAGGATAAGTGATCAAGTCATTGAGTTACAAACCGAGTTCCTACCCTACCTGAAATTTTGTGAGAAACACATTGTCAGGGCACAAACGCTTGTTGCAACACCATAAATCTTTGTGTTGGACAACATCTTTGACATGCATACACAAGTCGGTCTTGACCACATTTCTCTCACCAACTTGAAAGAGGAATGGGAAAACCTCTTGGAATCATTGAAGAAAACCCATCAGCACATTTTTGATAAGCTGTAAGTATACACTTTTGCATTTAGCATTATTATCAAAAAGGGGGATAACAATGTATATACCAAATATGTAAATAGATGCTAAGTATACTACACATTGCCGAGAGCATGGACCGAGGGGGAGTATATAGAAATTTTTTGATAAGTATATGTATATGGTAGAAGATATAAATTTTTGAGACATAAGGTCTATATACATTAAGGTTTTGATACTAATGCCAAAGGGGGAGATTGTTATCTCTATTTGAGCATTAATGATTGTCATTAGTATCAAAGAAATTGGTTTGTTACTTATATTAACTCAGTCGGTAACTACAAGAAATACAAGCCAGTCGGTTAAGTCTTCATATCGAGCACATAATAGTTTTACCGAGCATCAGTGTACACTGATACCGAGCATAGTAAACACTGAGCAAACTAAACACTGAGCACCAGTGTATTTACCGAGTAGCATATATAGTGTTTACCAAGGATCATAGAAAATGAAATAGGAATCATAAATGACACATCTATCTATGCAAACGGTTACAACAGAATCACAAAATGTTTTACCAAGATCGAGGATAATTTATTGTTGAGATATTCATTAATTTTGATGATGATCTTATGTTATTGTTTTGATCTAGGTTATTTTTGTACACCATAGATCTTAGGGTTTTCTCTAAGATATTGTAACCTAATTTTGTTAAGCGGCATAAAGCAGTATGCTATATAATTGTAATTTTGCATCATTTTGATAAAACTGATGAATGAATGAAGAAGTTCTTGAAGCTTTAGCCAACTTCAAGATTATTAGTTGACAAATAGAGTAGAATAGTATTCAGAGGTAATTAGATTAAAGAAGAATCAGAATCAGGCTAAACGAGTAGTTGCGAGCATAGATCTTCACACATAAAAGATGATATCTATTCAGTATTTCATAGATCTGTATCAGACAAATTGAGTTGTCATTAGCAAATAGATACCTATTTCTTTCTAATCATTGTAATAGAGTTTTGTTAAAATATCTTAACAGAGTAGACCTAACAGTCTTTTTATAAATCTCTTAACCGAGTGCACACTCAAGAAGTGTTGTTAAAATCCTATCACTAGGTAGATCTAGCTGATCTAATATGTTACTCCTAATAGGGTAAGATCACCATAAGTGATCACCACTTGTAGCCCTAACAGGTAAATCTTTTTTATCTACAATAGTGAAGAATTTGTGGGTGTCATCCCCACCATAGTTTTTACCTTCTAACAAGGGTTTCTGCATTACCAAAATACTTGTGTTATGTGTTGATTATCTTGTTGATTTCATGCTATTTACCTTTGATAGTTAAATGAATGAATGATGCATGCAATGGATACAAGTATTGTTTGAAGGTTACTATTGTTTGTTGTTTTAGATTTGAAAGGTTTATAAGTGAAAGTTTTTTTGGGCACTGATTCACCCCTCCCCTCTCAGTACCCTATCTCTCCAATCCAACAATTTTTTATGTCACCATTTAAGGTGAGTACATGTAACTATGGAGACTGAGCTTTGAGTGGTAGATTGTGAGGTGACCATAGTCATGTGGCAACTCAAAGTAAGAGGCATTTTTGTACAAATGTAATGCATCCCATACTCACACCAAACAAAGCAATTAATGTTATATTTGGGAAATTCATTTTAGTCTTTTTGATAATTTTTACAATCTAGTAAAAATATAAAACATATTAAGTAACATCTACACCAATAAAATAATGTACTAAAACTTGTTCATCTTTATTTTTCATTGCAAAAAGATGCATGCAAGTTTCAAAATATGAATTGTTTAAAATGCTACAAATATCAGGCATAGCCTATGTACCCAACTAGATTTTTATTTGAATCATATTAACCCAAGAATCCATATGGCTCTATCGATTGAATCACCTAAACTATCAAAATGTACAACCACTGAGTACTCTATACCCAAAAGGTTAGTTATAATTTGAATGTGTTGTGAGATAACCCCTGTCCCAACTACTCAAACACAACCCAATGAACATGTTTTCAAACTTTTCATTAACTAACAATAATAAGATGGTAGTAAGTTGAATCTATGTTTCATGCATGCATACAAGTGTTTGGAGTTTCTTATTTTATGTCTCAGAGATGACATTTTTTGATTTCACCATAAATCTTGTCATTAAAAGTTCTATAAAACATAAATAAACCATATATTAAATTTATATATTTTGAAAATTTCATAAATATCTCCAAGGTTTGAATCTCTCCATTTCCATCCACCTAGTAGCATGAAAAATGATGCTTCAAACCAATTTATAGAAGAAAAGTATGGATAAAACTCTATAAATGATAGTTTCATAGTGCACTAACCATGTCCCAAACCCACTTATGGACACAATATTTCAAATAACATGTGCATAAATACACACACACACACACACACACACACACAATTGTCCCCTATTTTTTTCCATTTATAAAATTTACCCTAAATGTGTCCCTCCATCCTTGAAAAGCCATGGAACATATCTTTTAATCAATAAAACATAATAGAAACATAAGGTTAATCTTTGAGAAAAATTAATAGAATATACAATATCATTCCCCATTAAAAAAGACAAAAGAGTGAGGCCTTATTTAGAATCTCATGAGTTTTGTACTACACCTGCAACGTATTGTGGGTTTGAAGAGAGTCTGTGCCATGTGTGATGGTTAAGTAATGGGAAATTTATGATGATTTAATTATAGAACTACTGGTCCCTTGAAACATTCAAATTTTTTTCTCAAAAGATGCACTCTCATGGAATACGTTGACTTCAAGTTATGCACAAAATGGATCTATCTTCTATCACTATGCTCTTTTCCTATGTCAAAATGGAAGATTTATGACACAATATAGATATCCATCAAGACATAAATAAAATTCAACTTTTCTCTAATGTTGTAGTTGCAAGTAATGAATTTTAAATTTTATTTTCATCATAGAAGCTTAAAGTATAGATATCCATCATACAAGCTTGTAGTATAGTTGCTTTTAATGCAGACAATTTGTGGTTTTCAAAAAAAGTTATGTACCAATTTTCTTAGACAAGGCATTTGTGGATAGGTTTCTTATTAATTTTGGACTACAAATTAGCTCATGTGCTTAGTCATCCTTTATCATATATTCAATTAAAGGCACTCAAAATCAATGAAAATTACTCTTCATCTATGTATGATTTGTGAAAAAAATTTATGCTAAGTTGGAGAGTATTTAAGTTACCACAAACATCACGAATGCTGCTTGTTGCCAGCGGGTCCCTGCTCATTCTTTTTTTTGACTAAGCGATCAAATTTGGGGAAGAATCAACACAGGGAAATAGAAAGAGAGAAAAAATGGTGCAATATAATTTCAGGAACAAGTTGGCCCTTGGCCAGATCAATACTTCTTGCAATCTCATTGCTAAAGTGGCCAAAGACTATGTTAGGTTGATAAAATATGGGGATTCTCTTTACTGTTGCAAATCGTTGAAGATTGCTGGACTTGGACGGATGTGTACCATTGTTAAGAGAATTAGACCGAGTTTGTCTTACCTCAAACAGGTGAGGCAACATATGGCAAGGTTGTCATCTATTGACCCCAATACCAGGACTATTTTGATTTGTGGGTACCCTAATGTTGGCAAGAGATCTTTTATTAATAAGATTACTAGGGCGGATGTGAGGTATTAGGTTATTGATACCCCTGGTATTTTGGACCACCCCTTGGAGGACATGAACACCATCGAGATGCTCAATATTACTGCCTTGGCTAATTTGAAGGTTTCTATTTTTTTTGCCTTTATGTTTCAAGGTCCTGTGGTTATAGTATTGCACAACAGGTAGCTGTGTTTCACAGCATAAAACCTTTGTTTTCCAATAAGCCTCTTATTTTAGTTTGTAATAACATTGATTTGCAACCACTAGAGACACTACTGAAGGAGGATGTAAAATTGGTTGCGGAGATGAGATCTGAGGCTGGGAAAAATATGGGTGGGTTCTTTGGGAATCAGGAGGGGGGGGGGGAGATGATGGCACACTACTCTCTATGAGTGCTTTGAAGGAAGAAGCGGTGATTGTGGTGAAGAATGCGGCATGCGAGAGGTTGTTGGAGTAGAGAGTGGAAATTAAGATGAAGTTGAAGAAGATTAGTAGTTGTCTTAATAGGATTCATGTTGCAATACCCAAGAAGGGGTGTATTTTGGCAAATGAAGAGTGGAAAGAAGATGATATTTCCAAGATCATGGATGGACACAATGTTGCAAACTTTATTGATCCAGATATCTTGTAGAGGCTTGAAGAACTGGAGAGGGAAGAAGGGCTTAAGATGGTAGCTGAGGGTGACAAGAATGATGAGATGGGGGAAGTGGAGTTGAATCCTGATGAAAAAGAAGCTCTGGCTGCAATTAGGAAGAAGAAGAAGATGCTTATCATTGAACACAAATTGAAGAAGAGTACTGCAGAGAGTAGGCCTAGCATACCAAGGAAGTTTGACAAGAACAAGGAATATGGCTTAAATAGAATGGGAAGACATCTTTCTAGCTTGGGCTTGGATCCTTAGGTAGTAATAGAGAGAGTTTGAAGTAGGTCATTTTCACAAAAAGGCCACAAATGAGAGAGGTCAAGTGGAGCAAATGAAAATGTTGATGCCATGGATATTGATCAGCCAAACAAGAAGCATTATCTGTTATCACGGTCAAGATCTAGGTCTAGGCTTCTTGGTGAAGTTTTTCTAGGAGATGGTTTCAAGGATTCAGCTCAGAAATTGAAAGCTATTAAACTTGGCAAGAAGGCATCAAAGAAGAGAAACAAGGATGCTCGCAAGGGAGATGCTGATAGAGTGATAGTGAACCTAAAACCAAAGTATTTGTTTTCTAGAAAGAGATCTATTGGGAAAACATATAGATGTTAAAACTTCAAAGGTTTTCTTCTTTAGAAAGTAGAATTTATTCTTATTGGCTATTGGATTGAGATGCCAACTTACAGTAAATGTAGGCTATAGTTTCCACTTGTAGATATCATATCCACTGCAGGTTCAAACTAGTGACATCTATCACAAATGTTTGTAAGGTTGGTGGGATGCTTACGCCTATCTTGAAAAAAGACTGTCAAATCATTATGCTTTCAAATCAATTACCTATTGGTGTATTACTTGCAAGGGAGAGAAGCCAAACACATAAAGAACATGCACATAAACACAACAGCTGCAAAACATAAATGTAGATATCACAATAGTTGAAAAACATAAATGTAGGCATCATGATCACAATTTTTTGGAGACACAACATAATTGAATGCTATAACCAGACGATGCAACACAACCACTACTCCTCCAAATCTAAGCTGACACTACGGGATCCAAAAACTAGAGATAAGGAATAAATTTAGAGAGTAGAGGAGGGTTATAACAATGAAATTAATATAGGGTCCCTATATTATTTTAGTCATTATGGCCCTCCTCCTTCACTCTCTAAATTTATTCCTTATCTCTGGTTTTAAGATGTGGCAGTGTCAGCTTAAAACTAGAGTAGTGGTTGTGTTGCATCATCTGGGTATAGCATTCAATTATGTTGTGCCTCCAAACAATTGTGACCATGATGCCTACATTTATGTTTCTTAGCTATTGTGTCCCAGGGCCCCTTATGACCCTTTACAATCCCTAGGAATACATATTAGAGGTATTAAAGTATCTTAAAGGGTCATAAGAGGACCCTAGGAGGGGCTTGATAAGCTTCCACCTTCATGTGGTTGGACTTGTTAAGTAGAGAATGTTAAACTATTCTTGAAATAAAGAGAAGCTCAATAATTTAAGGTCTAACTCTACGTACGACAAATATATATATATATATATATATATATATATATATATATATATATATATATATATATATATATATATATATATATATATATATATATATATATATATATATATATATATATATATATTGTTTTTAGTAAAAGGGAAAATCCTCGATAAAAGTAATGGTATAATTTGGATAGTAAGGATCACCAAACTTCATAAAACATATAGACCTGTCTAGTGATCATATTGTGCTAAAGGTGGCACCTAATGCTCTACTTTTGCAACAACTACAGACTGTGATGCAAAATTAAATTCTTTAAGCCTTACCCTTGTTGTTTCAAATATATCATTTGGGTATGCACAAAGGTCACAGGAATTGGGGTACACATAGTTCATTTATGAGCTTTTTCTTGGGAAGCTAATTGCTCAGCTCTCATCTACTTCATTTATTGGGAAGCATAATTAAATTTTAGATGGCGGGGGCGATCTTGGCTGCGCGAACAAATTTAAAAAAAAAATCAAAGAATGTACGCACCATCTTTTTGGTACGCACGTCAAATAATCAAAAATCACCGACATAAATAATGTGGAGCTTGCAACATTCAGTTCCTCGCTTTAAGAGATTTTTTTTTTTTACTGATCTATGGTCTAGTTATTGCTTATTTATATATATAGTTATCCTAGCCGTCGGTGATACCGACACCAAAACTGCAACATCAGTTTGTGTTGCTTGATCGATGGAAGTGTGTCAGACTGATCTTTATGTTTCGATGTTTTAATCTTATGTGTTAATGAATGTTATGATGTGTTAATGAATGCTAATTAATAAGTCTTATGAATGCTAATAAATGTGTGTCAATGAATGCTAATTAATAAGATGAATGTTCAATGGAATACACCATATCTAAATAAAATACTTTGTGTCTGACATAATTAAATGGAATACATCAATAAGTACCAAATGATGAATGCTCAATTGTTGTAATGGCAAAGCATGAGAACCATCTATTTCTAGAACTTGATTTTCTAGTCTTAATGATTTTTCTATAGTCGTACTGATTTTTCTTATTTCTTTCCATTAGAGTCACTTCATAAGAACAGGTGATGAATATGCAGATTTTCCTAAGCAGTATTGGGAGCGGACCCATTGATAGATGTACTGTTGTGAAAATCATCACAAGTCTATTTGCTGCTGGGTCGTTCTTAGTGGTTTTTGGTCAAATCTGCATGTTTTTCACTTGTCCATATACCAAATGATGAATGCTCAATTATTGTAATGGCAAAGCATTAGAACTGTCCATTTCTAGAACTTGATTTTCTAGTCTTAATGATTTTTCTATAGTCCTAATGATTTTTCTATAGTCTTAATGATTTTTCTTTCATCCTAATGTTTGTTGCTCTTGATAAATTAGGCCTTGAATTTGAATTTTTTTTCACTTTTTTATTTCAGCTTGATATTTCATTCATTTTTCATATACATAGAGACTACACATGTTGATACAAAAATGAGCTATTTGATTGGTCACTATTCATGATTGTAAATGGTCAATATTTTTGATGGTACTCCTTGGTGTATTCCATTTAAAAATAATCATGCTTCTATGACTATGATAAATGTCCCTATGTGTGCCTATGAATTGCATACAACTACTCCTCTTGCAGGTACTTTGCTTTTCCATTTCTACAATATGGACATGTACTTTGCTTTGAGTAGTGTACTTTATGTTGTGGAGCCCTATGTATTAATGTAATGGCAATATTTTTGGTATGAAGGGATTGATTGTATCCCAACATATTGTAGTATTCTCAGCTCCACCTTCTATCTATGCATATTCTGGTTGTGTTGCACGTGCATTCTCGATTCAGAGTGGGAAAATCTTATTTTCGATGTGAGGGAAAGAAGCCAAACACATAAAAAACATGCACATAAACATGACAACTGAAAAACATAAATGTAGATATCACAACAATTGGAAAACATAAATGTAGATATCATGGTCACAATTGTTTGGAGACACAACATAATTGAATGCTATACCTAGATGATGCAACACAACCACTACTCCTCTAGTTCTAAGTGGACACCGCGGGATCCAAAAACCAAAGATAAGGAATAAATTTAGAGAGCAAAGGAGGAGGGCCATAACGACCGAAATAATATAGTGTTAACCAAGATTGTGTTCACCAATGCAATTCTTTGTTAACCAAGAAGAACAAAATGAACTAAATGATTAGTTTAGCCGATAAGATTGATGAGATGGCAAGTGTATGATTACGAGGTAATAGATCAAGTTTGTTACACAGATTGACGATTGAAAAAATTTAGGAAAGATCTAAAGGATGAGAATCAAACATGTTATTGACACAAGTGCCGAGGTATGTTTAAGAGGCAAAGTCAATGAAGATGATTAAGCAGCAAAATCTGATGGAGCAAAAGAAAATGGTTTACATGTCTATATAAGAGATTGGAGATTTCACTACAAGGTGGTGATGCTGGAAGAGAAGGAAACTGTAGAATCATCGTGTGAACAAATTTTCATGCATTCTGATCATATTGGTTAAGGAGAACCCTACTATAGAGCATTACCGAGCTACAGAGAGTGATTACTGACAGACATTAAATTGATATATTGTTGAAACATAATTGATTTATTGATCAGAAAGATTTGTATGAGCCAAACATTGATTTGTAATTTGCAATTGAAGTTGTATTAAGTCAGATCACCTACTGTTACATATTTAACCATTGTACACAATCAAATCTCTTAACTGAGTGGACTAAGAAAGTCTTATTATGTATCATTCATAGAATGAACATTGTTATCCTGTCAACCCCAGAGTGACTGCTAGTTGGACGATAACGGTTGGTCTTAAATCCTCTAGCAAGGTCACACCTAACAGTGTGTTTGTAACCTTTAACAGGGTTGGCTCTTCACCGACCTCACTTCAGAAGAGTGAATATTTTTGGGTTGCCCGTCCAGGTGGTTTTTCCCTTCACAGGGTTTCCATGTTAAATCTCTTGTGTTATGTGTTGATTGTGATGTTAGTTTTGATGTCATATTTACATGTTGCATATTTGATTTGATCGATAACTACTATAAGTTTTAGACTGGTAATTGGTAAATGCACAGACAGTAAAGTATTTTAAGTTACCGAGCAGTAGAAATTGAAGTATCTATTTTTGGATTATACATTTTGTATTGGGACAGTGATTAACTGATTCACCCCCCTCTCAGTTATTCTAACAGAGATTTGCTAGAGTGGCTATATACATACGAGGATTTACAGATTGAGTACCAGTGTAGAGATGATGATTCAGTAACCTACACCTATAAAACCTTCACAAATATCCCTTCTTTGGCCTCCACTCATACCTCTTCTTAGAATCTAGAAACTTTGGATACTGTTTCTCAGCCATGCATGAAATGTGCTAGTGATCATATAAAATTACTTTTATGAGACTAGGATCAATTATGAGAAGGTAAACAAATAAGATAATATTATTGTATCTTTCATTTTTTTTTTCCATTCATATTTTTTGCCTTCTCTTATATTGGATACTGTGTAGTGTACATAAAGGCAAGGTGGTGATTATTCTTGATGATTGACAGGTATAAGTCTTCCAGGCCTTACCCAGTAGCTAGGACTAAAGATAATAGAGCTCAAGAGACCATCATAGTTGGTCTCTCTCTTCAGTCCATATTAATGACCAAATGTTTTACCTTTCATTAGATCATCAAATGCGGGGATTTGAAATAATTTAATAGATTATATTTTCATCACTAACGTACATTATTTTAGTTTGACGTTGAATGAATTTATCTAATTCTTGCACTTGTAGACTAGGAGTACAGCCATAAAGAAGCATCCCCTCTTGTGGCTTGAATAATGTTGGCCATGGGAGGAGATACTTCTTTATTGCTGTCCTTGTCATCTACAAGTGTGCAAAGTCGATAAATTCATGCAATGTCAACTTAAATAATATACGTTATCATGAAAATATTCTATTAAATTCTTTCAAATCCCCGCATTTGATGAGCTAATGAAAGGTAAAACATTTTTTCAATAATATGGACCGAAGAAAGAGAGCAACTACGATGGTCTCTTGAGCTTTGTTATTTTAACATGCCTATCTATCACTTTTTTGACGGGCATGAAAATTATTTCGATAGGAGCAATATACATTTGATGGCTACCTGTTGAAAATAAATAACAACTAGCCGTCGCATGTACAACATCCCCGTCGGTAAAAAATTATGAACGATGGCTAGCTATCAGATATTTCCAATAGTGAGCCGTCGCATGTACACCATCCCCATTGGTAAAAAATTGTAAATGATGGCTAGCTGTCAGAAATATCTGATAGCTAGCCATTGCAAGTACAGAAACCCTGACTGGTGCCTTTCAGAATTATGATAGTAAGAAATGGACCTGACGGTATGTTCACCATGTTGGCAGCCCCTCTTCGGATGCAAATTACAATGGCCCAAGTCGTCGTAATTATGATGACTATGGTGGCCGTCATTTTTTTTGACTGCAAAACTGGGACGGGGTATGGTGTCACTTGAGTGACAGAATAGTGTCGTAATTTTGATGGCATGTCATCGAAAAAAGGACTCAAATGTACTAGTGCATAACATTATTTGGTCTAAGACCAACCTTGGGATGCATAAAATATTGTCTTTGTTAGTGTTAGCTAATTCTAACATTAAGTTCACTTTCTGTTCTGGCCCGTAACTTGTGGATCACAGTTTCTTCCTTCCATGAACTTGAGTTTAAGGCCAGATTACAATTGCATCATTAGTTTCATTCCAATGTTTTCTCCATGATTTATTTTGGCATTGGCTTTATCTTTGTAATATTTGCATCTTGTAAATTATCAATGATTAATTGAATTCATTGTTCAACAAATCTATTTTGTTCTATTTATTTTTCATTGAAGTTTTTCTTTTTTTCTTCCTAGCTAGATCATTGTGCAGTTAAAAGCGGCAAAATTCTACATGGTATCAGAGCTTAGGTGCTATGAAGGAGAAATGTAAGTTTTTTTTTTGTAGGTTCTGAAGATCAGATCGATTGCAAAGAATGGAGTTTTCAGCCTCTGCTCTTCCCACACCATTCAACCATTTCAAATGCACACCACAGATTCTGCTTTGGCCCACAAGTAGAGGCTTGTATCAAACGGTTATGGCAATAGAGGCTGAGATATATTTTGCATCAGAGAAAGCTCAAGGTCATGCTCTCTTCGCATGGGCCTTGTCTTCTTTTTCTCTTTAGAGACATCAGTGGACCTGTCATGCCTCTCCTTTCAACATTATGGAGGGGTTTTCTACTATTCATGTTGATGATTCTTTTCTTCCATAGTTGATTAGTTGTATAGACAATTGGCACCTATATTTTCAACCAGCACTCTATTCTTACATAGTTGAGTAGTGACAATAGAGTCACTCATACAGATTTATGTGTCATCTACATCCTTGAATGATAGATGTTTTGCCTTTGTTTTCCATCTATTCAATTTTTGGGAGCACATATGCAAATTATTGTCTTTTGTATCTTCGATTGACAGATGTTTTTCCTTTTTTGTCATCTGTTCATGGTTCGAGTAGTGTCACTGGGGGCGCTCATGCAAATTGATTCTGATATTCATTTTGGTTTCAGAGGAATCTCTTCATTCAACACTATGGTAGTTATCATTCGACAAATGTCCACAATTTTGTTGTCACAAGAGATTTTTTTGTTGCATCTTTTATTTCATTAGTTTTTATTCTCTATAGTTAGAATTAAAGGGGGGTGTTAGTGTTAGCTAATTCTAACATTGAGTTCAATTTCTATTCTGGCTCGTAACTCGTGGATCACAGTTTCTTCCTTCGATGAACTTGAGTTTAAGGCCAGATTAAAATTGCATCATTAGTTTCATTCCAACTTTTTCTCCATGATTTATTCTAGCATTGGCTATATCTTTGTAATATTTACATCTTGTAAATTATCAATGATTAATAGAATTCATTATTCAACAGATCTATTTTGTTCTGTTTATTTTTCATGGAAGTTTTTCTTTTTTTCTTCCTAGCTAGATCATTGTGCAATTAAAAGTTGCAAAATTCTACAGTCTTCTTAAAGACTTATTAGCAAAGAGGTTTATGCCATCGGGATAGTATTATCAGATGAAATGAACTAGTAGGTACACGGACAAGATTGGTGGTGACATTGATTACACAGGGTATGGGCTAGTTTTTACCAAAAACCTTGGCTAGGGTGGTACTATGCTACATGTAGTATATGTTTGTCACTAGGACTAGTAGTGCAATGTCTAGCTAGGAAGGTCACCTAGTAGGCAAGGATGTCTTTAGGTTGACTAGCTATGATTGTTGTGGGTTCTACACCAAGTATCAAATGGGAAGAAAATGGATACCTTACTTGTGTTTTCCTGGGAAGGGTTGGGCTACTCACTTTGAAATTTGTATGGGTGACAGTTGGTCATGATCAAAAGATCCTTGGTTGGGTGGTAAAAACCCTCGATGATTCTCTTTCAATCTTGATGTTTTAACCTTCTAGAAAAGATCAAGTGATACTATCAACATGAGTTGGTTTTGTTCTATTTTTATTAACTGTTAAATCATCATTTATTATTTTCCTATATTATATAACAAATTTAGTTATTTGATTTTTAGGTTCATGTGAAGTAGTTAGTAGCTACAAATTGGAACTTAACTATTTGTTGTCAAGTTCTTAGGAAATTCAAAGTTACTTGTAAATTCAGTTTTCTTGTTTGACAGTTAAAACTTTATTTTATTTTTTACTTATTTATGTTATTAGAATTTTTGGATGTTACAATATCCAAGAATGCCTCGACACAATGTTAGTTGATGATTTGGAAAATCCTAAAATTCCCATTCCAAATGAAAAATTTCATGAGGAAACAACAAAAAAAAAAAAATAGTTACAAGTGCATGATCAACAGTTAGCTACTCCAGAATGGTTAAAGGAGAGAATGAAGAAAGATCTGGTGGAAGTAATTTATCTCACACTAGAGTCAAAGGAATTTATGAGCCGAATAAACGAGCTAATACAAAAAAGAAAGAAGAAGAAATTCTTCAAAATTGCCAAGGGTGAGTCAAGATCCAAAGTTTTACACATTCGGGTAAGTGAACCAAGATGGTGAACAAAAATAGGGTATAAGTGGCCACTTTTTTTTTCCTGAAATCAGGGAAACCTAAACTTCACAAAGATATTTGAGGGTAATGCACTCAAAACTAGGAGTTTTGTAAAGAATAAGAATTTTAGTACTCTGAATCTAGTTTCTAAACTACTAATTTTTTTTTAAAAATGGATAAGATTAAGAGGGTCAAACCTCTCATGCACAAAAAAATGTTCCTTATTTTCTTAGAAAAAATATAACATATATGTTTCTGTGTGCTTCAATAAATCTATAGTTAGATTTAGCATTTTACAAAACCCTTTAATAGGATGATAGGTGAGAGTTAGATGTATAAGTTGTGTATTTTTGTGTAATTTTTTGTTGAGTATTTTATTTTTAATTATGTTTTGAAGTGATTGCATCTTGAAAATATGGTACATGTTCATGTATTGGGCATAACTTGCATCAAAATAATCCAAATTGCAATTTTTTTAAAAAAGTGTACAGAATCTGTAGAATAGTAATATGTAATTTGTTTTGAATGTGGTCAAGTAGATCAAAAGTTATTAAAAAAAATGGTAGATATATGTCTATGAGGACCGTGAAGACACTAGTAAAGAAAATTAAAGTTTACTATACTAATGTCAAAAAATAGAAAAAAATATATGGTCAGAAATCTTACAAAATGTGTGAGATGATGGTAGTAATTTTAGAGATACCCACTTGATCATTTGTAAAGCTGATGACAACGAAGTTGAGAAATCATGTTGAAAGAAGAAAAAACATGTAAATGGATAAAAGTGGAGGGAAAATGGGCTTGCAAGATTTAGGGCTGTATTCCAAACCTTTTACCAATCCATAACTTGTACGGGTTATGGTGTACAAAATAACCCTCTCGAGTTTTGAAAAGCAAAAATCACAATTTCAAGTTCTACAAAACTCGTACGGGTTTTAAAGACATAAAAAAACATTTTTAGTTTCACATTATATGTCTTCAAAACCCGTATGGGTTATGAAGACATTAAAAAAATTTCTTGTAGATGTGTAATACAATACACATTTGTATAGAGTTACATATATGATATGTTTCTATGTAGGTATATATGCATATCTATAGTTATATATTCATATATTTTTATAGATATATATTTATATATCTGTATAATTGTATGGCTCTTCTTATTTCCTTTGTGTGTGTGTGTGTGTGTGTGACCAGAACAACAATGATGATGATTCAAAGGAGGTTGGCAAAAATTTAATGTGTATATCGAAATTTGATTTTTTAGTATTTGATATGTTTTAGTAATTTGTAGTTTCAGAGGTCTTTCTAACTTTACAATTGTTTAGATTTTCTTCTAGATAATTGGATTATCTTTCCAACGGTTGAAGTGGTGTACTTTTTTGAGCTATGTGTAGAAAGTTATGCCTTCTACAAGTAGGCATAAATTTAAAAATAGTTTTTGAAGTTTTGGTTTTTATTTTCTATTTTTTAATAAACATTGTGGACTATTCATTTCATTTCGAAGGGATTTTGGTGACCATATCCTTCATACTTTTTATAAACTTGAGGTTGTGAATGAAATGTGACTTCTTTTTGGCTTGCGTAATTTCTTATCTAGAAATTATTCTATTTGCAATTCACAATACCGCATGTAACATATCACACCAAGTATTGTACTACGAATCTTTAATTCAGATCTCTCTCTGTCTCTGTCTCTCTGTCTCTCTCTCTCCTCTTTGTAAAACTTATAGTTTTACATAACCCGTATAGGTTATGAGAAATTGTGAATATAATGTTCCTCAAAACTCATACAGGTTTTGAGGATCTTTTTTCTTTTTTAATTTGTTTTTGCTAGGCTTGGTAAAACCAAGACTAGCATGATTTTGAATTTTATAGAACCCACATGGGTTATGCAAAATTTTATTTGTTTTTTGGATGTGGCCACTAAATTGTCAACCATCTTGCTGCACTTACTACATGTATCAATACCAAGGATTAACAAGGTCAAGGATGAAATTACTTCAGAAGAATATGATGGAACAATAATTGACTTGGGACACATGACCAAGGCAAAAGTAATTGAAGATTTTGATGATTCTACCTAGGCATTAAAAGTATAAATGAAAAAATGCCAAAGATTGAAAAGCGAGAATAAGGCTTTGTGTGGATATTTACAATGCCTAATACATCTAGTTAAGTAGGAAGATGAAACAATTTCTCTCCTACAATTCTTCCAAGGGAATTAGTTGATGGTCTTGAAGAAATGAAGAAAATCACCCTAGGCATCAAAAAGTGGCTGAAGAATGTTGCATGCAAGTTCATGGAGGATTTAGCTTAGATGTATGAAAGAGCTCTAGCTATCCTTGGTAGAATACAATGCATAGATCAAGCGTGGAAGGATACACATATTTACCTGGATGAGAGAATTCCACACTAAGCATTTGATTGAAATTCCCAGAAAAGTATTGATGGATGGTGGAGTGATAAGAGAAAACTAGGCATATGAGCTTACCTGATGATATGGTGTGACAGTCATAGGGAAGGAATTATTTGATAAATCATTTGAAGAATCCACTTGATTGAGGAAAGTGATCAAGAAGATCTAGGAAGGAATCCTAAATACAATCGAAGCATTTTTATAAAAGAGGTTGACCAATGAAGAAATGATAGAAAATAGTTTGAAGAATGAGCTTGAGGAATTCTTTTGCATTAATTCTTTGTCAAAACATGGTATGAGAATATTTCCATATTCTCAAAAATTATACACAAAATTTAGGAATCAATGCCAAAATGAAAAAATAACGGGTGTGAAAAGGACATAATAATTATCAAGTACAAACATGAGACTGTGCCAAGTGTCTCTATAGATGAGCTTGAAATAGTCATATTCAGATTCACTGCATTTAAAGAAGGAATAAAGAAGAGGCTATTTTAGGAAATGCGTTATTAAATGCCTAGTGGGAATGTTATTAACTTATTGGTCTACTTGACCCCACTCTCTTGCTAGAGAGTGTATTTTCTCTCATTTATCCACTTGGCTCTACTTCTTTATGCTAAAAAATCTATTATTAGTTGAACCTTACTTAGGGCTTGTATGGAAAAATCTCAATGTTTGATTATAATTTAATAAGTGGTGGTTCATTGTAATTTTGAGATCTATAAAAGGGGCTTGCCCCTCTCCTTTGTAGTAAGAGAGAACTGTAAAGACCATTTCTTACTCAAAGAGACATGTAAGCTCTTCAACGGAAAACTCGAAAAGTTAAAGTCTACAAGATATAAAGACTTTTCCACAAAATTTCATTTCTATTTAAAATAATTTATAATAATCTAAGAAAATGTTGAAAATCCTCAAAACAATAGATAAAATTTGACCATACTATCGAATAGTACATCATGAGTAAATAATACATAGGGATGTCGACCATACTGTCACACATAAAACATCAAAGTACATAGATACAAATACAATAGAGTACACATCTGAAAGGTTGAAATGATACAAGATATCAATAAATATATGCCATCAGACTATCAACTGTCCATCCGCATATTCCTGTCTCCTATGCCATCGGATAGTCAATCATCCATTTGCAATCTAGAGACGAAAATGTGATCTAGGCATTTATTCCGCCCAACCACACAGTGGTT
Source organism: Chamaecyparis obtusa (assembly GCA_027943335.1). Classification (NCBI taxonomy): domain Eukaryota; kingdom Viridiplantae; phylum Streptophyta; class Pinopsida; order Cupressales; family Cupressaceae; genus Chamaecyparis; species Chamaecyparis obtusa. The sequence goes on from BSBK01006627.1 coordinate 64,125, forward strand.
AGCTCCCCCGGGGCTCACCCTGAAATGAAGAGCACACCGACCCTAGTCGAGTGATCTATCAAATCGGCACTGATGGATCAGAAAGAAATCTGGTGCAAGCTATGAACTAACTACTTTTCATACATAAAGTAGAACTGACACAGATATGGTAGAGAGAAAATAAATAACCGACACAAATTCCATTATGTGTTTACATAGCTTAGGCCTAAGCATTTTACACCAGATTTCTACTGGCAGGTAAAAGAAAGTAATATGTACCCTTCTCTATTTCCCCATATTCGACACCCTTTTCCCAAGATATCTTTTCTCAAAATAAAAAGTAAGACTGAAATATCATAAAATTCAAACAATTTCATTTCTAGTTTACTTTTTTTTTCTTTTAACGGAAACGATCATGTAGTCAAATTTTTATGATTAGAATATGATTTTTCAATCAATATAAATTTCCCTTTTCTTAGAAATTAATTAAAATAAAATTAAAAAAAAATTCATTCTTGAAAAATAAGTAATTTAAGGTTTCTAAATTTCATCTTTTGGTAATCATGTTGAAGATACATGTAAATTTTGAGTAGATTTAAAACACTAATTGGTAACTTTATTTTCTAGAACATAACTCAACAAAATCCACCATATTATTAAATGAGAAAAAAATAACCATTTTCAAATTTAAAGAACACCATTCAACAATTCACTGAATTCATCTTCTATTGTTATGATGAAATATGGTTTACAAACGAGGGTAATTTTATAATGAAAGTGTTTACGTCTAAATCTTTTTTTTTTTTTTTTCTATGTCTCTAAAATCATTATGGAAATTGCAAATTCAGAAAATAGAGTTTCACTAATCTTTTCAATAATTTCTTGAACTTAGTTCTTCTATTTTTCTTCTAATAATTTTGCAAAAGAATTTCTTCAATAAGAATAATTTAGAATTTTAAAAATACTCATCTTTTCTAATCTAATATCTTTGCCCATAAATAATAGATTCACTGTTCTACTCTCAAATATTTTGGTTTCCCTATTTCTTCCTTATTTTTCTTTTACATGAACAGATCTTTAAAACCACTCTTCTACAAGAAAAACACATAATTTCAGAAGTAAAAATGTTATTTTGAACATACAATTCTAATCTCTACAATTTTCTTCTACACGAAACATTCTAACTGAGAAAGGAACTTGATTTTATATTAAAATCTGGAGTTCTTGCAATGCTCTTTTCCTTCTTTTCTGAATTTCTTCCTTTCTCCCTTCCTATGCATGCTAGTCTTTTCTCAATAAAAACCATCTCCCTTAAATTTTTGTGTGGCTCATAGATTTATAGCCCAAGGGTTATTGATTGAGAGAAGCACGTTTCATTGACTGTGAGAAGTGTGTTTTTTGGACTGGTAAAATACTGAAGAAAAATAATTTATTACTCTCCCAATTTACGCGCACACTCCCCAAAAGATGGTGTCAAAGTCTCCATTCTTGCCGCAGAATATAGAGGATAGGTTTTTGATTATGACATCCCTCTCCCCTTAGAAATTGCATCATCCTCGATGCCTTATTCAAAAGGTATCCTCAATAAGAATTTCTATAATTATATCAAAATAATTCTAAATTAACTAACTTTAACCTTTTTAGCAATGCAAAAGGAAAACCAACAAATTTCTTTGCCCTAGATAACAACAAGTTTAACTTAAAGCACTCACACACAAATTAACTCAATCACTCGAGCTAGAGAAAAAGAAAGAAAACTAATAGTACTATTTTACCAAACATTTACTTTACGAGCTAATTCAAGAAACTCATAAAATTTCAAAAGTAAATTAAGTGGTTTGTGCTTGCAACCATTATCCCAATCTCACCCCTACCGAGGAGATAAATCCTTCTACCTCGATCATGTTTCCATCTTCGACCTCCTTGTCAATCATGCTCAAACTCATAAGATCATCAGTATGTTAGTTCCCTTAAATAAAAATTGAATTGAAATGCATATTTCATTTACATTTCATAATAATATTAACAAATAATATTTTGTAAGACAATTCAAATTCCATTCATGATATCATTTTCATTACATCAATTCATTTCATCATAAAATAACTAAAGAAACATAAAAATACTATGTCTTAATCATTTATTACAACTTAAGTCGACAACATTCAACTAAGTCAACATAAGTTAAAATAGATCACACAAATAGTCCTATAAACTAAGAGCATCAAATTGGGTTATGACATAGACCCGATGTCTTATGGAAATATATAAAGAAGTTCACTACTAAATTTAAAGCATAAACATAATAGAAATAAAACTAAGCAAATAACTACGGAAATGATCTATGCATGTCTTCTGCATCTTCCCAAATAGTATTGTCAACATAGAATTGGTCCCATTGGACCTTATACTGAAGTACATCTCTATCACACACCTTGATGGTATGTTGATCAACAAGGTGGGTAGGTTGCACGAGTACCACCCCCGGATATTGAAGCTGCAATGCATGCCAATCTAGAATATGAGATGCATCTAGATGGTAAGGTTTCAAAAAGGAAACATGAAAAATATTATGGATTCTGGCAAGAGCTGGTGGTAGAGAAAATCTGTAGGCAAGAGGGTTGATAACCTCCAAAACATCAAATGGACCAACATATCTCGGTGCAAGCTTTGAAGACTGGCCAAAAGAAATTGATCTTTTATGTGGTCTTACATGCAAAAACACCTTGTCACCTTCCTAAAACTATCTAAAAGTACAGTTTCTATCTGCATAACTCTTTTGTCTATTTGCTGCTTCCTTCAGCCAAACTCTAATCAGAGTCATCTGTTCATCCATCTCTCTTAGCATTTTAGGACCAATGATGATCCTGTCCTCTACTCTATCCCAACTGATGGGAGTACAACACTTCCATCCATATAGTGGCTCAAATGGTTCCATTCCCAAAGAAGCATGGTACGAGTTGTTGTAGGAAAACTCCACCAATGGAAGATACTCTTCCCACTTATACTGTTGATCAATGCAATACATACAGAGTAAATCTTCAACCACTTGATTCACTCTCTCAGTTTGTCCATCTATTTGTGGATGATAAGAGGTACTAAAATTCAACCTAGTTCCCAAAGAAGCATTCAAAGTTGTCCAAAACCTTGATGTCATCCTAGTATCCCTATCAGATATAATAGTCTTAGGCATAAAGTGTAATCTAAAAATTTCCTAAACAAACTTCTTGGCCAAAGCCAAAGATCCATCTCTCAAGCTCCCTGGATTAAAGTGAGCTACCTTGGTTAGTTTGTCAACTACAACCAAGATTACATCATGTTTATGTCAAGTCATGGGTAAACCCTGTGTTAGGATTAACAAGGCATAAATAACAATTACATGTAAAAATAACCAATATCAGAAAAAACATAAACCACACAGAAGAGAACAAAAGACACAAAGATTTAATGTGGTTTGCCCAATCCCTGGGATACGTCTACCAACAACAAGTCCAATATTATTATTATCCAGTGATTACAACCTAATTACAATCTATAATCCCTTACAACTTGATTCCACCACAAGTACTAAAACCATTCATTATGAAATCCTTAACCCTAAGCCATATTATACAATATTTTGCTGCTTTAGGGTTAGAATGAGTTCCAACATGTCGGCCCAAAAAATAGCTGAAAATATGTCAACTACCTTGGCGAGGGCAAGAGGAAAAGTGTACAATACTTTCCTAATCAGTCACCACAAGCTAAAAATCTCCCACTTGGTGACTGATTAGTATCCACACTAAAAAACCTCCCACTTGGAGACTGATCCTATAGCAATACTGCTACCATATGAGGCTCCCATTGGATCAAATGACCCTGGACTCAGTTGTTCCTTTATTTTGTTCAGTCTAGAAGACCAACTAAAGCTGAACATGAGTTCAACTTCTCCCTTGTTACTACCTTTGTAAACATATCTACTGGATTATCATATGTATGAATCTTTTCTAGCTTTAACTTTGCATCATCCAAAACTGACTGAATGAAATGGTACTGCAACTGTATGTGTTTTGTCTTTGAGTGCAAAGAAAAATTCTTCACAAGATGAATGTCACTTTGGCTATCTGTATGCAAACAATTATCTGCCTGTGGATGTCCCAATTCCTCCATGAAGAATTGAAGCCATATCATCTCCTTGGCTACCTCTGTAGAAGCAACATACTCTACCTCTATAGTGGATAAGGCAACCACCTTTTGTAGTCGAGAAATCTAACTCACTGCCATCCCACCAACAATAAATACATAGCATGTAGTACTCCATCTGCTATCTATATCTCCTACCAAATCTAAGTCAACATAGCCTTGTACAGTAGCAGTAGCTCGCCCAAAATGTAAACACTTACTGGATGTACCTCTCAAATATCTAAGAATCCATTTGATTGCATTCCAATGCTCAATACCAGGGTGATTCATATATCGGCTAACAACTCCCACTGCATGTGCAATATCTAGCTTAGTACATACCATAGCATACATTAAGCTCCCTACAAATGAAGCATAAGGCACCTTATACATTTTAGCCTCCTCTTTTGATGTCTTAGGACACATCTCCTTAGTCAATTTCAAATGACCAGGCAAAGGTGTGCTGACAGCTTTGGCATTCTCCATAGATAAACATTGCAACACCTTCTCAATATAATCAGCCTGAGATAAAGTCAACTTCCTATTTTTCCTATCTGCTACAAATTTTCATAAAAAGAATCTGCTAACTGTTGTTTCAATCCCTTAATGTGATTCATGTTAGACCCAACTACAAGCATATCATCAACATATAAGCATAACATAATGTAGCTATCATCATCCAACCTCTTAAAGTAAACACAATGGTCAGAATGACACTGAGTGCATCCATGCTCATTCATACAAGTGTCAAATTTAATATACCATTGCCAAGGTGCTTGCTTCAAGCCATATAAACTTTTCTGCAATCTACACACCAAATTCTCCTTACCCTTGACCTCAAATCCTTGTGGATGTACCATATATATTTCTTCATCCAAATCACCATGAAGAAAAGCTATTTTAACATCAAGCTGCTCTAAATGCAAATCTTTAGCAGCCACAATACTTAAAACAATACGAATAGAAGTCATTTTAACAACTGGAGAAAATATCTCATCAAAATCAATGCCCTTTTTCTATGCAAATCCTTTTACAACTAACCTAGATTTAAATCTTTTCTTACCTCCATTCTCTTCTTTCAGCCTATAAACCCATTTGTTCTGTAAAGCCCATTTACCTACAGGTAACTTGCATAAATCCCAAGTTTGATCTTTTAGCAAGGAATCCATTTTCTCTATCATTGCAGACTCCCACTGAATCTTTGTATCCACCTGCACAACTTCATTATAACATTCAGGTTCACTAGCATCTGTTAACAAAATAGAATACAAAGAGGGAGAGAATCTTTCTGGAGGTCTACCTAGCCTTGTTGATTGTCTAACATTCACTGGGGTGTGTGGTATTTGTTGTTGCTATTGTTGCAGAGCATAAGGAATTACTAAAACATCATCTTTAGGAGTATCATCCAGTACTACATAATCATTTTTTTTCTTCTCATGCTACTACAACAAATCTTTGTACACCACTTTCTCATTGAAAATGACATTCCTGCTTCTTACAATTTTATGATTTTCAAAATTCCAAAGCCTATAACCAAATTCATCAATGCCATATCCAACAAATACACATTTCTTTGACTTAGCTTTGAGCTTGGTTCTATTTTCATAATCTATATGTGCAAAAGCTTCACAACTGAAGGTTTTGAGAAAAGAATAGCTCACCTTCTTACCACTCCATGCTTCCTCTAGAATACCATAGTCCAAAGGAGTAGAGGGGCCTCTATTGATTAAATAAACAACAATATTTATAGCCTCTACCCACATGTTTAAGGGCAGCCTAGCATGCGACCTCATACTCCTTGCACGCTCCATTATTGTCCCGTTCACGCGTTCAACCACTCCATTTTCTTGTGGAGTCCTTGGTACAATTTTATGCCTACGAATACCATTAAAGGAACAATAATATTCAAATTTTGTGCTACAATACTCACCACCATTATCAAATCTGAGATATTTTAGCTTTTTACCAGTCTCATTCTCAACCAAGTATTTCCATTTCTTAAAAAGTTTGAAATACATCAAATTTTCGTCTAAGGAAATAAATCCATACTTTTCTTGTTGCATCATCTATAAATGTAACATAATACAAAGAGCCACCAAGGGAAGATACATGAGCTAGTCCCCATACATCTGTATGCACAAGCTCTAATCTCTCATTTTTCTTTTCCTTCCCATTCTTTTCAAAACTAACTCTTTTTTGTTTTCCATAAACACAACTTTCACAGAAATCCATATTGACACATTTCAGACCAGGTAAAAATTTCTTTGAATGAAGTAATTTCATACCTTTTTCACTCATTTGCTTGAGTTTGTTGTGCCAGAACCTACAACAATGGTGTGATGTTCTTCTTGCTCAATTGCAACCATTGTTCCTGAACATTCATTATCTTCTGAAACAATTAAAGTAGAAAGAATAGTATGACCTGTACAAAGATATAAGGTGCCTACTTTCACACCTTTTGCTACTACATGGAACCTTTTGAAACCTTCCAATTTCTATCATTAAAAGTAACTGTGTAACCCTCATCACCCAGTTGCCCTGCTGAAATTAAATTCCTACTCAGGCTTGGAACACGTCTTACCTCTTGTAGTAGACAATGATTCCAATTCTGCAACTTAATTTTAATTTTTCCTTTCCAACTATCTGATAGAGTTCATTATCACCCAAATAAACTTTCCCAAAATCCCCTTCGACATAATCAAGAAAGTAACCTCTATGGGATGTAGCATGAGATGAAGCTCCAGAATTTAAAACCCATGAATCATCAATACTTTCTAAAGAAAGAAGCAAATCATCCTCTTCGAGTTTATTACTTACCACATTTTCCTCCTTGTTACCTTCTTGTTTGTCTCCTTCTTTATTCTTTTGAGACCATCAATCTTTCTTTTTATGACCTAGTTTTCCATAGTACCAGCAATTGTTTGGCCCTTTGGATTTAGACCTCTTTCCCTTTGATTTTCCTCTTGATTTCCCATGATTTCTAGAGTTGTTTCCTCTCTCTTTGGTTCTACCTTTGCTTTGTGCATTTAAGACACTACCTGATGTGGATCCACATGAGCTTTTCCTATGAATTTCCTCACTTAGAATAACATCAATAATATCATCAAATTTTAGGGTATTAGAACTAGAAACAAAGTTACTAACAGCCATTACCAGCCATTCCATCTTTCACGCAAAGAAGACAAAATCAAGAGAGCCCTGACTTCTTCATCTAAAATAACATTGAAAGAAGTTAATTGACTAGTAACTATATTAAATTCATTTAAATGATCAACAAATGAACCACCTTCCACCATTTTCATATTAAACAAAGGCTTCATGAGAAATACCTTATTTGAAGTGGAGGGATTTTCATAAAACTTTGCTAGGGTTTTCATCAAATCTTTAGTCATCATTGCTTGTGTAATATTGAATGCCACTGATTGTGCCAGGCATAATCGAATACTACCAAGAGCCTTTCTATCAAGAATTGTCCAGTCCTCATAAAAAATACTTGCCGATTTCTTGGCTTTTCCTTCCAACAGTTGACATGGATTCTTCTGATAGAGATAGTCCTCCATTTGCATTTTCCATAACTAAAATTTTTGCCCATTAAACTTGTCAACCTTCAGCCTACCCTCTTCTACCATTTCTCCCACTCAACCGTGAGAATCCCACTATACTGTGAGTTCTTCCTGTAGAGGATAACTGAAAACAACCTTGCTTTGATACCACTTGTTAGGATTAACAAGGCAAAAATAATAATTACATGCAAAAATAACCAATATCATAAAAAACATAAACCACACAGAAGAGAACATAAGACACAAAGATTTAACGTGGTTCACCCAATCCCTAGGCTATCATCCACCAACAACAAGTCCAATATTATTAGTAACCAATGATTACAACTTGATTACAATCTGTAATCCCTTATAGCTCGATTATGTCGCAAGTACTAAAACCATACATTATGAAATTCCTAACCCAAGCCATATTATACAATATTTTTTTTCTTTTGGGTTGGAATGCGTTACAACATGTTGGCCCAAAAAATAGCGAAAAATATGTCAACTACCCTGGTGAGGGCAGGAAGAAAAGTGTACAGTACTTTCCTGATGAACCACCACAAGCTAACACCCTAGATAAAATCCATACTAATGACTTGCCATTTATACTCTAGTATGTTGTGTGGATACAAAAGTCATGTTGGGTGGACATGTTCAGCCTTAACTCACTGACATTCTAAACACTGGGCTACAAAAGCTGTCACATCTCACTTCATCCCTGGCAAAAAATATAATGGTCTCAAATTGACAATCATCTTCTTTAACCCTGGATGTCCTGAAAAATGGAGTGCAATGCATCTCCTCTAAAACCAACTTCCTCAACCCTGCTCAATCGAGAATATACATCCTATCTTGGTATCTCATGATACCATCATCCTTAATAGTGTATCCATCAAAATGGTGGTCTGATGGATCTACAAGTAATGTTGTCTTAACCTTCTCATAATGGTCATCTCCTGAAAAATTCTCTAACACGTGCTCTCTCAATCGAGTCCTAGAAATAGATATAGCCGAAATGTGTGTTCTTCTACTTAGAGCATTTGCTACTCTATTATCTTTCCCTTTAATATATGCAATACCAAAATCATACTCACTCATAAACTCCCACCAATGTCTCTGTCTAGCATTGACTAGATTAGGCTGTGTCAAGATGTACCTAAGTCCCATGTGATCTGTCTTCAACTCAAATGGCTTACCCAAAAGGTAATGTCTCCACATCACTAAAGCATGAACAATTGCTGCCAATTCCAAGTCATGAGGTGCATAGTTAACCTCATACTATTTTATTTTTTGTGACTCGTAAGACACTAACTTTCCATCTTGCATAAGCACACCACCAAGACCTTCACCTGAAGTGTCAATGATAATTGTAAAGTTCACATTAAGATTTGGTATGATCAAGATAGGAGCGGATGTGAGCTTCTGTTTCAACAATTTGAATGCTCTCTCACAATCATTAGTCCACTCATATCTTTTCCCTTTCCTTTGAAGAGATGTAATAGGTGCTAAAATCTTGGAGAATCCCTCCACAAATTTCCTGTAATAACCTGCAAGTCCCATGAAACTTCTAATTTCACTCATAGTATGAGGAGTTGGCCACTCAAGAATGGCTTTGATCTTCGCAGGATCTATTGCAATTCCATCTGCAGAGATGATATGACCCAAATAATGTATCTCTCTCTTATAGAAAGAACACTTTGATAGCTTCCTGTACAACTTCTTGTCTCTTAGACGTCATTGTAACAATGAACAAATCCGAATACAATTTTTTTTTCTAAAGAACAAGGATATTTTTTTTTGTTGAACATTTACTGAATCATGAGAATTAAGCAATAATCATTACAATAATGAACTAACTGAAGTATAAAGATTTCTATAGTAATTATAGAGAAGCTTGAGTAATATTTATTTCCAACTTTAAACAATTCTTATTTTGAATCAAACAACCTCAAATAAAGTACCAACATATAAATAAGATGAGAAAAGAATTACTCACAATTTAAAAGTCTATTTGTACAAGAAGATAGGTTCATGGATGTCTTTACCAAGGAAAAGATAATACCAGGGTGTTTAACCACCCAACCTACGAAACAAAGTGTTTCACCCCTTGTCCATTTCCTACTGGAATGGACTTGACCCTCTGCAGAGGAAAGAATAGATAGAGATTGACAATTCATCTAGAACTGGTTGAACCCTACAACCTTAGATAAATATTCCCTGTAGCGTTTTCTACCTTGGATAGCGCCTGGCTAAGGAAGTATCCGGATTACTAGGAAATTAATTTCACCATCTACTCATGTATCCTTGGCCAAGGAATTTTTCTCTACTCATCTGAGTAAGTTTCTAATTTCCCACCCTATCCGACCTGTTCGTTCATGGAATATGAACAACAATCCCAACTATTTCTACAGTTCTCTATTTGGTCACAGGAATAATTTTTGAACTGATTACCTCTACTACTACATCTAGATAAGCATGATTCTAATTTTAATTTTTCTATTTCTCCAGGTTCCTCATAAAGAAGGATTTAATCCACCTCATGATGACTGCCACTGGTAGGGTTATCTTTACTAGATAGAAATCAAGGATGAAAATAAGTATGGAGGATTATTGAGCCAAGGTTGAGTTCTGAAACTATATTATCCCTTATTGGTAACATTATGGAAATCCAGAGACAATTCCCTGATTATTACCCAAGAATAATTAAACAAGAAAAGAAAGTTTTCACAAGCTTCTTTATGGAAAGGAATACCAAATAAAGAAGAACAAACTTCCAGCTCGGTGAGAGGACAACTAACTTTATCCAATCTCATTCATTCATTCTTTCAGCTGGCGTCCGTAAAGAAGATGATAAATCAACCTCCTCATGCCATATTAACTCTCAGCTTACTCAATGTGAATGAATTTTAGAAGAGTTTTGTCTTTAGTTCTGTGTTACAACTATAAGACTCACCTAGATGACATTGTGCACGTCATTCAGTAGTTTATTTACTATTCAAGAATTCTCCATTATCACACAGTATACTAAACAGTGAAGGATGCAATGTCAAGCAGTCTTGCATAAGAAAGACAGTCATTGACTTTGCTTTTTTTGTATTAATTAATGGTATTGCAACAATCACTCCCTATTGGAATAGTCTAGATAGAAACCTACTATACAAAATTAACTGCAGCTTAACCATGTATCTTTCTTCCTACCAAACACATTTCAATTCATTTGAAATTTTAAAAGAAACAAAACCAGGTAAAGATGGACTCTTTCCTGTCACTGAATATGTAGACTCCTACATCCACACACACCTCCAACTGCTCTCCCTGCTTCCTATGTCCAAAAGAACTATTCCTTCTTTCTTTTAAGAAAGATCTCATTTCCCAAACCCAATGGTTTTTCAATCCTTTCATGATGATCTGGCTCTACAAATTTGCCAACCTCCCTCATGATGGAAAGGATAAGTTCTCATCGATAATGAAAAATATTTCATTCCACTATAGTTTCTTGGGTTACATTACTTCCCCAACTTTAGCAATAGAAATGAAAATTCTAATAAATATAAAGATGGTTCCCTTAAAATTTATGAGTCGACGTTGCATTCACGGGTGACGGCTATGTAAGTCATGTAAGAGTATAGTGGAAGAAAAATTCAACCATTGATGATTTTAAACAAGGAAATAATAAAAACATAAAATAATGCTTGCCAACAACAGTGAACAAAATGACATCCTAATGCACAAGACCTATAGATATATATGTATCTAATTTAACTATGATAATATGGTTGAGATTATCTTAAGGTTTCACCTAGTTTATTTAATAATTTTTGAAATAAAAGAAATAAGGATTTAATAAAATAAATCTATCCGAGTGAAAGGATAATATTGCGATAAAGTAACTGCACTTCCAAAAATTGACTTGATTGGTCTAAAATAAAGAACAACCTAACTTCAACCGAGGGACTAACCAAGAGTTCATTTTATCCCATCCTATGTAGTCATTGCTTGGCAATGCCATATATTGACCAAAAGTTCATTATCGATTGACTCTCGACACGACAACTTCCTAATGGATCTACTAGGGTTTGGCCAATTGGATACTCCAGAGTCCTTTACGATGTCTCAAAATTCTAGTTCCTCACCTAATCTTTCTCTATTCTTTCCCTCTATCCTAATGTTATCTTTTCCCCCTTTTCTTGGAATCCTTGTCGCTCCTGCATCCACTTCCACATAGAAGTAGTTATTCCATTATTATTTACCTTGTTTCCATAAAATAAGATATAAAGTATTTAATCTAAATCCAGATGGATTAGCATGACACATGGCATTCAAATATTTTATTCTATTGATATTTAGTTAAGAATAATAGGATTTGACATTTCCATAATTAACGAAGCATGAAATCCAAAACCATTTAGGGCACAATAAACCAGAAACCACCATTTCAGAAAAGTTTCTTAAGAGAGATGTTACATATCCTACCCCTTATGAATCATCGTCCTCGATGATTGAAGGTCAAACATTAACAATACATACATTGATAACAAGAACATTGTTTACTTATGAATTTGATTATATGCATTAAACAAATAAGGAAATTGTTGATGAATCTCATCATAATATTCCCACATGGCATTGTCTTCAAAATACTAGTTCCATTGAACCTTACATTGCTTGATGTCTTTGTTTCATAACTGGAGTTTACAAACCTTGAGAACCCTTATGGGCTCGACCGTGACCACCCCTGGGTCCCACATTTGCAAAGAATTATAATCAATCATATGAGAAAAGTTTGATACATATTTCTTTAGATAGGACACATGAAAAACATTATGCATCTGGGCAAGAGTTGGTGGTAGAGAAATTCTATAGGCAACTAGGTTAACAACTTCTAGAACCTCGAAGGGTCCAACATATCTTGGTGCTAATTTGGAGGATTTTCCAAAAGTGATGGCACTCTTCTATGGTTTGACTCGTAAAAGTACCTTGTCCCCAAGTTCAAAATGTCAGGGCATCTTCTTTATGTTTGTATAGCTTTTCTGCCGATCACTAGGTTCTGCTAGTCTTTGTTAGATAATCTTGACTTGAACTTCCATTTTGGCTAGCATATCGGGTCTGAGAATTATCTTATCTTCTAGCTTACCCCAGCTGATAGGAGTTTTGGACCTCCTACTATACAATGCTTCAAATGGTTCCATTCTGAAGGATGACTGGTAGGTGTTATTATAAGAAAATTCCACCAGCGGTAAATAATCCTCCCATTTGTATTGCTGATCCATACAATACATCCTAAGTAAGTCTTCCAAAATTTGGTTGACTCGCTCTGTCTGACCATCTATTTCAGGATGATAGGCTGAACTAATGTTAAGATGAGTGTCTAAAGTGGTAAAAAGTGTCTACCAGAATCTAGATGTTATCTTGGCATCCCTATCAGAAATGATCTTTCCTGGCACACCATGAAGTCTGAATATTTCTTGTACAAATTTTTGGGCTATGATGGGTGCTCCATCTATTAAGTTTATGGGAATAAAATGGGCTACCTTGGTAAGCTTATCTACCACCAAAAGTATGGTGTTATGTTTGTTCCATGACATAGGCAATCCTTGAACAAAGTCCATGTTGATTACTTGCCACTTCCATTCTGGTATGGCATGGGGATGGAGTAAACCTACAGGATGTTGATGCTCCTCTTTCACTCTTTAAAATTCAAGACAACTAGCCACAAACTTGATGGTGTCCCTCTTCATACCCTGCCATAAATATAAGGTCTTGACGTCTGCAAGGAGTTTTGTAACTCCAGGGTGTTTTGAGTATGGTGCGGTGTGTATTTCTTTCCACACAAAGTCCCTTAATTCATCTGAATCAGGAATGTACATTCGACCCTCAAATCTCAACAACCCATCATTTTCAAATTTGAATCCATCGTACCTCTAGTCCTGTGGGTTGTGTTGAAGGGCCTCTTTAACTTTCTTGTTAAATTTTTCATCACAAGACTTTAGGAGAACTTGCTGTCTGAAGTTGGTATGTACAGATGCGATTGCGGAGACATACCGTCTACGGCTCAAAGCATCTGCTACCCAATTTTCCTTTCCCTTGATATAATTAATTTCAAAGTCGTAGTCTGATATGAGTTCCATCCATCTTCATTGTCATGGGTTCAGGTTAGGTTGAGTAAAGATATAGTTTAATCCTTGATGATCTAATTTGAGCTCAAAAGGTTTTTCCAACAAATAATGTCTCTATTTCTGTAAGGCATGCACAATTGTAGCCAATTCTAAATCATGAGGCGCATAGTTCATCTCATAATTTTTGAGCTTATGAGACTCATATGCGATTACTCACCCATCCTGCATCAATACTCCTCCTAGCCCTTCACCAGAGGCATTAGTGACTACTAAGAATTTCCCTTCGGGGTTAGGTACCTTCAGGATGGGTGCAGTGGTTAGTTTATTTTAGAGTAGCTCAAAAGCTTGCTAACACTTTTCTGTCCACTCAAATCATTTCCCTTTCTGTTGAAGAGAAGTGATGGAATAAGCCACACTAGAAAAATTCAGTACAAATTTCCTATAATATCCAGCTAATCCCATAAAGCTTCTGACCTCCTGTACATGGCGAGGAACTGGCCATTCTGATATAGCCTTAATTTTAGCTGGATCAATGGCTATCCCTTGTGCAGAAATTATATGCCCAAGATATTGTACTTCCTTCTAGAAGAAGGTACATTTTGATAGCTTTCCATAGATTTTATGCTCTTGTAGGTGTTGTAGAACTAAGTGAAGATGATGCCGGTGTTCATCCTTGTTCTTGGAGTAAATCAAAATGTCATCGAGGAATACCAAGACAAATTTGTCTAGACAATCGTGGAATGTGCTATTCATCAGCTTCATGAAAGTTGTAGGTGAATTAGTTAAAGAAAAAGGAAGCACCGTGAACTCCTAATGACCATACCGAGTTTGAAAAGCTATTTTTGGAATATCCTCATCCTTGAGCCTAAGTTGATGATATCCCGATCGTAGATCTATCTTAGAGAAAATTGTGGCTCCTCACATCTGATCAAACAAGTCATCAATGCAAGGTAAAGGGTATTTGTTCTTGATTGTAACCTTATTCAACATTCGATAGTTGATGCTAAGCCGAAGGGTTCCATCCTTTTTCTGGACAAAAATAACCAGTGCACCCCATGGGGACACACTAGGGTATATCAACCCCTTGTCTAATAGTTCCTACAATTAAGATTTTAGTTCAATCAATTCAATAGTGGTCATTCTATAGGGAGCTTTGGATATAGGCTCAGCTCTTGGTATAAGGTCAATGGAAAAATAAAAAATGTGCTTCGGAGGTACTCCGGGCAAATCCTCAGGAAACACATCTTGAAAATCCTTAAGATAAGGATATTCTTCAACAAAGGTCTTCTTCACTTTTCATTCATCATTCATCCTCAAAACATCGTGCCTTTTGGTATTATACATAAGTTGCTTACCATTCCTGGACTCATTCAAATCTTGCATTTTGACAACAAACATGCAACACCCCTTTTTCTCACTGTGTCTAAGTTGTGACTTGGTCAGTTGTCTCAATCTAACCTCCTTTCCAACACCCCAAAGATATACCACATGGCCTACATCATCCAGACATTCTACTGTCCTGCTGAAGCAATCCACATTTTCTCAGTGTTGCCATAGCCATTTCATTCCTAAAATAATATCATAGGCTCCTAAGGGTGCCACAAATAAGTTAACCTCTGTTGTAAAACTTGGAAGTTCAACTCTAGCCTCAAACAGGTATTGCTCTACCCAAGCTCTTATCTAGTTGGCATATTCAATAGTCCAAGACTCAGCCATATACCTAGTACTCTTGGGAAATCTACTAAGCATTTTAGGTGAAATAAAATTTTCTATAGCCCCTGTGTCTATTAAGATGGATATAGAGTTACTGTAAAGCATACCTGTCACCTCGATGGGAGTAATTTGGAATTCGGCCTGTCTATTATCCACTGCAGCATGAATTCTATGCTCGAAGGCTGTTTGCTAATTTGGAAGGGAATTCCTCTATGTCTATCCACCTGATGTCCTAGTTTGACACTAATTAGCATAATGTTCCCCTCCACAGGTGAAATATCCCCCGGTGGTCCTCTTTTCTTGAATGCCTTGCCCTGATTTTCATTTCCTCTTTGGTTGGTAGTAACTCCTTTCTTATTCTCTTAGAAATCTAGTCTATTTCCCTTAAACTTCATGTTCCCTTTGAAATTTATTACTTGTCATCTCTTGGTTTGAAAGTTTGAGGAGTGCTTGTCCATTTCCCTCTCTTCCAATTCTCGTCATAGATAGAATCATCTTTCCTAAGTTTTGATTCCTGACGTACAAACTTCTCATAAGCTTTCGTGACATTAGCCAGAGCAAGGACATCAACAGGTCCTCCTATTCTATTATTCAGGCCCATAAGATATTTCCTTAAATAAAACTTCTTGTCAGCCTAGAATTGAGGCACGTACTTCAACAATCGGGTGAACTTTTTTGAGTATTCATTCACAGTCATATCACCTTTCCTGAGATCTTGGAATTTTGCTAACTTCTATTCATAGAAGAATTGTGGCAGCCACCTCTGTCGGAATAACTTGACAAACTAGTTCCAAGTAACCCTGGTCGATTGCAGTTGTAACTTGGTCATTTTGCTTTCCCACAAACCCGCAACTTCTCCTATCAGTTGGTAGGAACCCCACACAACTTTATGCCTTTCAGAGTAGTTTCTGATGTTAAAATACTTCTCCATTCCAGTCAACCAGGCTTCAGTGGCCTCCCCTGGAATGGTACCAGCATATTGGGGGGGTTTATTTTCTTCATGTCTTCAAGAATGATTCCAACCCCACGTTTTTCTAGGTTCTGAGTTCTATTCTTTGATTTCTCTTCCTTATCAGCTCAAGTTTGTTGATAATGATCTTCCCTATCCTCAGATTGATACTTGGTTCTCCTTCCCTTAGTTTCATCCATATCAGGGATCTTTTGTTCTAAATTCCCTATGTGATTCTATGTTTCTTGCATCATCTGCAAGAGTTGATCCAATTTCCTATTTGGTGATTTAGGTGCTTCTGCTCTATTTTCTTCTTGGGAGTGTTCCATTGTTTAACGACCTATCACAAACCAAGATTTAATTTTTCTAACTATAAATCATAACATTACATGGTTTACAAGAATACATAACACAAAATTGTTTCCTTTTATTCATACCAAATGGGTTCCTTTACAATAACAAGCCAAAATTGCTTTTTTTTTTGTTTACAGTGTTTACATAAGCACCCTATCTAGGGCTGCCCTTTCTCAGGAACTACTAGAGATGGATTTTCTTTTGCAGCAAGTGATGATGTCTTGCTGTCATTTAGAGCATTGGTTACCGTAACCTTCGGTTCTTCAACTGGTTTGTCTTTAGCCATTAGGGCTTCTTTAACTTCAGCCCTAATCATTGGTGTCCAAGCACATCTTTTCTTCTTGATTATTTCTAAGGCTGATGCACGGGTCTCATCATCAAGTGGACGTTCACACTGGGAATAGTCATAGTCTCTATATAAAGCATTTGACAACTTTATGGTGAGTGGGTTTCTAACCCTCTTTTGTTTAGTGTGGATCATAATCGGCATCCTGGCAAAAACCAAAATGCTTTGATCAAGTGCTGAAACTGGTAGCTCTGATACCATATGTAACAACCAACAAATCCGAATACAAAAAAATTTGCTAAAGAACAAGGATATTTTTTTTATGTTGAACATTTACTGAATCATAAGAATTAAGCAATAATCATTACAATAATGAACTAACTGAAGTATACAGATTTCTATAGCAATTATAGAGAAGCTTGAGTAATATTTAATTCCAACTTTAAACAATTCTTATTTCAATCGAACAACCTCAAATAAAGTACCGACATATAAATAAGATAGAAAAGAATTACTCACAATTTAAAATTCTGCTCGTACAAGAAGATACGTTCATGGATGTCTTTACGAGGGAAAAGATAATACCAGGGCATTTAGCCACCCAACCTATGAAACAAAGTGTTTCACCCCTTGTCCATTTCCTACTAGAATGGACCCGGCCCTCCGCAAAGGAAAGAATAGATCAAGATTGACAAGTCATCCAAAACTGGTTGAACCCTACAACCTTAGGTGAATATTCCCTATAGTGTCTGCTACCTCGGACAACGCCTGGCTAAGGAAGTATCCGAGTTACTAGGAAATTAATTTCACCATCTACTGATGTATCCTTGGTCAAGGAATTTTTCTCTACTCATCTGAGTAAGTTTCTAATTTCCCACCCTATCCGACCTGTTTGTTCGTGGAATATGAACAACAATCCCAACTATTTCTGCAATTCCCTATTTGGTCACAGGAATAAGTTTTGAACTGATTACCTCTGCTACTACATCTGGATAAGCATGATTCTAATTTTATTTTTTCTATTTCTCGAGGTTCCTCATAAAGAAGGATTTAATCCACCTCATGATGACTGCTACTGGCAGGGTTATCTTTACTGGATAGAAATCAAGGATGAAAATAAGTATGGAGGATGATTGAGCCAAGGTTGAGTTCTATAACTGTAGTATCCCTTATTGGTGACATTATGGAAATCCAGAGACAGTTCCCTGATTATTACGCAAGAATAATTAAACAAGAAAAGAAAGTTTTCACAAGCTTCTTTATGGCAAGGAAGACCAAATAAAGAAGAACAAACTTATAGCTCGGTGAGAGGACAACTGAATTTATCCAATCTCATTCATTCATTATTTCAGTTGGCATCCGTAAAGAAGATGATAAATCAACCTCCTCATGTCACGTTAACTCTCAGCTTACTCAATGTGAATGAATTTTAGAAGAGTTTTGTATTTAGTTCTGCATTACAACTATAAGACTCGCCTAAATGACAATGTATAGGTCATTCAGTAGTTTATTTACTATTCAAGAATTCTCCATTATCACACGGTATACTAAACAGTGAATGATGCAACACCAAGCAGTCTTGTGTAAGAAAGACAGTCATTGACTTCATTTTTTTTTGTATTAATTAATGGTATTGAAACAGTCACTTGCTGTTGGACCAGTCTAGACATAAAACTACTATACAAAATTAATTGCAGCTTAACCGTGTATCTTGCTTCCTACTAAACACGTTTCAATTCATTTGAAATTTCAAAAGAAACAAAAGAAGGTAAAGATGGACTCTTGCCTGTCACTGAATATGAAGACTCCTACATTTACACACACCTCCAGCTGCTCTCCCCGCTTCCTATGTCCAAAAGAACTATTCCTTCTTTCTTTTAAGAAATAACTCATTTCCTAAACCTAACGGTTTTTCAATCCTTTTATGATGATCTGGCTCTACAAATTCGCCAACATCCCTCGTGATGGAAAGGACAAGATCTCATCAGTAATGAAAAATATTTCATTCCGCTATAGTTTCTCGAGTTACATTCCTTCCCTGACTTCAGCAATAGAAATGAAAATTCTAATAAAAATAAAGATGGTTCCCTTAAAATTTACGTGTCCACGTTCCATTCACGGGCGATGGCTATGTAAGTCATGTAAGAGTATAGTGGAAGAAAAGTTCAACCATTGATGATTTTAAACAACGAAATAATAAAAACATAAAATAATGCTTGCCAACAACGGTAAGAAAAATGACATCCTAACGCAAAAGACCTATATATATATATATATATATATATATATATATATATATATATATATATATATATATATATATATCTAATTTAACTATGATAATATGGTTGAGATTATCTTAAGGTTTCACCTAGTTTATTTAATAATTTCTGAAACAAAAGAAATAAGGATTTAATAAAATTAATCTATTCGAGTGAAAGGATAATATTGCGATAAAGTAATTGCACTTCCAAAAATCAACTCGATTGATCTAAAATAAAGAACAACCTAACTTTGACTGAGGAACTAACCAAGAGTTCATTTTATCCCAGCCTATGTAGTCATTTCTTGGCAATGACATATTTTGACCAAAAGTTCATTGTCGATTGACTCTCAACATGAAAACTTCCTAATGACTCTAGTAGGGTTTGGCCAATTGGATACTCCAGAGTCCTTTACCATGTCTCAAAATTCCAATTCCTCCCCTGATCTTTCTCTATTCTTTCCCCCTGTCTTGGTGTTATCTTTTCCCACTTTTCTTGGAGTCCTTGTCGCTCCTGCATCCACTTCCACACAAAAGTAGTTAGTCCATTATTATTTACCTTGTTTCCATAAAATAAGATATAAAGTATTTAATCTAAATCTAGATAGATTATCATGACACATGGCATTCAAATATTTTATTCTATTGATATTTAGTTAACAATAATAGAAATTGACATTTCCATAATTAACGAAGCACGAAATCCAAAACTATTTAGGGCACAATAAACCAAAAACCACTGTTTCAGAAACCATTTAGGGCACAATAAACTAGAAACCACTATTTCAGAAACCAAAACCATTTAGGGCACAATAAACCAGAAACCAATGTTTTATAAACCAAAACCATCTAGGGCACAATAAACCAGAAACCACCATTTCAGAAAAGTTGCTTAAGAGGTATGTTACAGTCGTAAAACTATCTGCAAGTGTTCCTCATGCTCCTCCTTACTTTTGGAATAAATCAGAATGCCATCAATGAATATCTCTAAAAATTTATCCAGACAATCCCTAAACACACTTTTTATCAAGTTCATAAATGCGGCTGGCGCATTAGTCAATCCAAAAGGTAAGAAAACAAACTCATAGTGCCCACACCTTGTCCTAAAAGATGTTTTGGATATGTCCTCCTCCTTGATCCGGAGTTGATGATATCCAGATCTCAAATCAATATTGGAGAACACAGTTGCTCCCTTCATTTGATCAAAAAGTTTATCTGTCCATGGAAGAGGGTATCTTTTCTTAATGGTCACCTTATTAAGCATTCTGTAATCTATGCACAAATGTAAGGTACCATCTTTCTTCTTCACAAATATTATTGGAGCTCCCCATGGTGAAACAATAGTGCGAATAAACCCTTTATCCAAGAGTTCTTGCAACTGTACCTTCAAATCATACATTTCAATAGTGGTCATTTGATATGGATCCTTAGATTGAGGCTCATTTCTAGGCATCACATCAATAGAGAAGTCAAATTCTCTCTTCAGAGGCAACTCAAGTAAATCCTTTGGAAAAATATCCTTGAATTTCCACAAAATAGGAAAATCTTCTAAACTAGGAGTGTCAAGATCTTTGACATAAGCCACACACATCATACACCCCTTCCTCTTTTCTTTTTTTAGTTGCATGGCAGAAATATGTCTTAGCTCAAATGACCTTTTTACTTCAAAGAGTACTGCAGGATTACCAAAATCATCTAGGCACTCAATTGTCTTGTCCTTACAATTTACTATTGCCTTATGATTTGTTAGCCAATTGATGCCCAATATGACATCATAGGAACCTAAAGGTGCAACGCACAAGTTTACTTGCATTTGAAAATTAGGAAGTTCAATCTCACTACAAGATAAACATTGCTCAACCTTATGCTCTACCTTGTTTCCATATTCTACCATCCATGGTTCTAACATATATCCTTCTTTAACTGGAAATTTAGAATCAACTCTAGGATCTATAATGCATTATGTTGCTTTAGTATCTATCAAAATAGAAATATCATGACCAAAAAGCTTATTGGCCATCTGGATAGGTGTTCCTTGAAATTCAGCTTGTCTATGGTCCACAGCTGCATGCCTCTGGTGATGAGTTTGAGGTCCTTTTCCATTTCTATGGGCTGATCATCGAGGAAAAAAACTAGCATAGTGGTCACCTCCATAAGTGTAGCAACCATCTCGTGGTCCTTGTTTACCATCAGGATTATTCCTTTTGTTATCATTCATTTTGTTACCTCTATTCAAGTTCTGATCATCATTATTGTTCCTTCTAGCATTACCTATACCTTTGCCCCTCTTAATCTACACTTATTGCCGAATAGTGTCCTTTGGCTTATTATTTTGAAACTTCCTCTTGAATCCTTGAGCACTAGTCCTTTGATTCACTCTGATTGAAGGTACTTTCTTTAATTTCTGCTCCTATCTCAAAGCCTTCCTAAAAGAAAAGTCCATAGTCTCAGGCTCATACATATCAACTTCAGATCCTATCTCCGGACGTAATCCAAGTACGAACTTTTAGGTTCTGAACCGCTCATCTTGCTGATATTGTGGTACATACTTTACCAAGTGGGAGAATATCTCATGGTATTTAGTGATAGTCAACACTCCCTGAATCAAGTTTTGGAATTTGGCCACTTTCCTATCATAGTATAGCTGAGGTAGCCACCTCTTATGGAAAAGTACTAGGAATTCCTCCCAAGAAATTTTACCAGGCTGCATCCTCTTTTCAACCATCTCATTGTCCCACCAAGTACCAGCCTCACCAAAAAATTGAGAAGCACCCCACATAGCTCTAGATTCACTTGAAAGATTATGAACACAAAAATAATTTTCCATGGATATTATCCATACCTCTGCAGCATCACCAATGATCTTACCATCAAATGTAGGAGGTGTGACCTTCTTGAGGTCCTTACTCAATTCTTCTGCTATTATTTCTCTATTATTAGGTATGTTTACAGCCCCATGATCTACATTCAGTTTATGTTTCTCTTCATTCCTCCTATCCTCTTCTTCCTTCCTAATTTCTTCCAAATGTTGATCCTTGTCTAGTTTCTCCTGAGCTTCAAGTCTCTGATCCTCTTCCCTCTTTCTTCTTGCCTCTTCATTATGTCTACCTCTTGCATCCTGTTCAAGTTGTTCCATATGCTTACTTTGTTGTTGTAAGAGGTTCCTCTATTCTTCCAAGAGGTTTAGGATCTCATCTAGCCTTGGGTTAGGTTCACCATTAACCTTGCCATTTCTAGATCCAGCCTTGTTACTATTTCGGGTTTGCATGGTGACAAAATCAATTTCTGCACCAAGCACAAGTACACAAATTAGGAACAATAGACCAAGGTCTAAGTGTTTAAACACAACTTTGATACCACATGTAAAGACTACTTCTTACTCAAAGAGACACGTAATCTCTTCAACAAAAAACTTACAAAGTCAAAGTCAAAAGTCAAAGTCTACAAGATATAAAGACTTTTCCATAAAATAAATTTCATTTCTATTCAAAAGAATTTACAATAATTTGAGAAAATGTTGAAAATCCTCAAAACAATAGATAAAATTCAACCATATTGTCGAATAGTACATCATGAGTAAATAATACAAAAGGGATGTCGACCATACTATCACACATAAAACATCAAAGTAAATAGATACAAATACAATAGAGTAAATGTATGAAAGGTTGAAATGATACAAGATATCAATAAATATATGCCATCGAACTATCAGTCATCTGTTCGCATATTCCTGTCTCCTATGCCATCAGATAGTCAGTCATCCATCTAAAATCTAGAGATGGAAATATGATCCAGGCATTTATTTTGCCCAACCACGCAGTGGTTAGCTCCCCTGGGGCTCACCTTGAAATGAAGAGCACACTGGCCCTACTCGAGTGATCTATCAACTCGGCACTAATGGATTAGAAAGAAATCTAGTGCAAGTTGTGAACTAACTACTTTTCATACATAAAGTAGAACTAACACATATATGACACAGAGACAATAAATAACTAGCACAAATTCTATTATGTGTTTACATAGCTTAGGCCTAAGCATTTTACACTAGATTTCTACTGACAGGTAAAAGAAAGTAATATGTACCCTTCTCTATTTCTCCATATTTGGCACCCTTTTACCAAGATATCTTTTCTCAAAATAAAAAGTAAGACTGAAATATCATAAAATTCAAACAATTTCATTTCTAATTTACTTTTTAAAAAAAAATTTAACAGAAAAAATCATGTAGTCAATTTTTTATGATTAGAATATGGTTTTTCAATCAATATAAATTTCCCTTTTCTTAGAATTTAACTAAAATAAAATTTAAAAAAATTCATTCTTGAAAAACAAGTAATTTAAAGTTTCTAAATTTCATCTTTTGGTAATCATGTTGAAGATACATGTAAATTTTGAGTAGATTTAAAACACTAATCGGTAACTTTGTTTTCTAGAACATAACTCAACAAAATCCACCATATTATTAAATCAGAAAAAAATAACCATTTTCAAATTTAAAGAACACAATTCAACAATTCATTGAATTCATCTTCTATTGTTATGTTGAAATATGGTTTACAAACTAGGGTAATTTTATAATGAAAGTGTTTATGTCTAAATCTATTTTTTTTTTGTTTTTCTATGTCTCTAAAATCATTCTGGAAACTGCAAATTCAGAAAATAGAGTTTCACTAAACTTTTCAATAATTTCTTGAACTTAGTTCTTCTATTTTTCTTCTAATAATTTTGCAAAAGAATTTCTTCAACAAGAATAATTTAGAATTTTAAAAATACTCATCTTTTCTAATCTAATATCTTTGCCCATAAATAATAGATTCACTGTTCTACTCTCAACTATTTTGGTTTCTCTATTTCTTCCTTTCTTATTATTATTTTTACATGAACAAATCTTTAAAACCACTCTTCTACAAGAAAAACACATAATTTCAGAAATAAAAATGTTATTCTGAACATACAATTCTAATTTCTACAATTTTCTTCTACATGAAAAATTCTAATTGAGAAAGGAACCTGATTTTTTTCTTAAAACTTGAAATGTCCAAGATAAAAAGTTAAAGGATGCTCTTGTATATAGTATGACAAACTTATTTGGACCTCATGCATTTGAGAAAAATAGGCTTATTGAGAAAGTCGAGTTATGTTTGAAGTATATTAGGGACTAGTACAGGAGTACATTATCAAACAACTCAAAGTACGAGCATCCTCCATGTATTCCTGATTTAGAGTGGGGCAAGTGCACAAAGATGGGGGACCAAAAAGGGGGTATAAGATGCCACTTTTTTTCTTGAAATCAGAAAAATCTGAACTTCAACAAGAAATTGAAGATAGCTAGACTCAAAATTTTAAGATGCGACAAAAACAAGAGTTGTAATACTTTGAATCTAGTTCCTAAACTACTAACTTATTTTGAAAATGGTGCTGATTAAGGCCCTCAAAAAGGGGGAGCACAAAAAGTGGTCCTATTTTTTGTCTAAAAACATAACATAGTGTCTAGTGTGCTCCCCCTAAAATGTTAACTTTTTTTTTGAATTTTTTTAATCGCTCTGGTGAGAAGTTAGCTAACACCACGTAGTTTATCTCAGATATTTTTGGTAATTTTTTGATGAATGTATAATTTTTGATGAATTTACGAAGTGCACACATCCTGAAAACATGAAATTTCTCTATGCTCCCCCTAGAAATCATTTAAAAATAATCAAAAATCAAATTTTCTTTTTTTAAAAGTGTGTAGAATGGAGTCTAGTTTCTGAAAATGTTACTTGTTGGAAAATTTGATGAACGAGCCAAAATCTATGCCCAAAATACTGCATGTTGGTTTTTTAGAAAAAAATGGACATACACACAAAAGAAATTAGAGTTGAAAAACTTAACATAATTAGAATTCAAAATAAATTATATGCTTAGATAGCTAATAGAGAGATCTGCAATATCACATCGTCTGACTTTTATGTTCTTGAGCCACGAGTAAACTTGACGATGAGCACATAGAAAAAGATGTCATTTTTTTGTATGTTTGTTGGAAAACACGTCTCAGGCCTATTTCAATTGTCCAAGCCTTTGGGTTGGATCTCCAAGGAAAATCCAAGCTTTAGGATTGGTAAATTCAAATCCCTTACAAAGCGCGCATGCCCTATAGGGCACATGTGCTATAGGGTGAGCACACTATTTAAATCTATGAATTTCATAGCGTGTGTGTGCTATGAAAGTCATAGATTTAAATAGTGCGCATGCCCTATAGGGCATGCGTCCTATAGCGTGTACGCCCTATAGGGCGTGCACCCTATTTAAGATAGATTTATATAGTGATGAGAAATAGTCACAGAGAGAGAGAGAGAGAGAGAGAGAGAGAGAGAGAGAGAGAGATAATTTATACAAATATAACATTTAAGTATAAGTTTGATTTATTTAATTTCTTATGCTTTAAGTTATATTTGTATAAATTATAAAATATGATAGTTCTAGGATTTTTGGGATACATTCCAGCTTCATGTAAGGAAGCAAAGGTGTGCGGAAACGCTTCCTACGCTAATCTTGAGAGGACGATTATGCAAATTTCAACTTAAACATTGCAAAGATCTCAAGAAATGCATAACAAAGCATAAACAAAATAACAATGAACACAGAACACAGTGATTATCGTGGGGAAACCCTTCCGGGAGAAAAACCCCACCCTCCAAAACTTGCACTATGTATTATCAAACCAAGATGACTACAATACACTTGCAATGCAAGTTCTTACAGGAGCGCATCACCACAACTCGAACTCAGAGAGACTCCTTCTAGCATCCAGTCTTGCAAAAACTCAATTGTACAAACACCTCCCCAAGCCCTCCTTTTATAGTGATTTTACAACCTGGAAACCACTTGTGGTTTTACAAAACCATGGGCTTAACCACCATGCCACATGGTGCCCATTTTTGACATTTACATTTCCAAGATGGAAAAACAACCAGGTTAAAATATTATTCCCGTCCATAATTTTGTCCTCTAGTTTAGACCCCCATAAAAATTACAAAATGAGTCATTAAGGCTCTAAAAATGGCCCACCTATATTCTACTATGGACAAGACTCATTTTTAACAACTCACTAACCATTTTCCAAGTATAAACATGTGGAAAACTATCTCAAACAAATTCTAAAATTTTCTAGAAAAAGACTGCAAGGTTGAGACACATGTTCTCAACATTCTCCCACTTGTCGAACACCTTGCAAGAGTCAGGGGATCAAAAATATCATGGACTTAATTGCTAGGGGCCGAGAGGCCCATAGACTCTGAACACCATCTGAACTTCTCTGTGCTCACGGGTTTAGTTAATGCATCAGCAACATTCACCAAAGTCTCTACCTTTTCCAACTTCACCTTGCCATCCTCAACCATATCTCTCACAAAATGATATTGTACATCAATCTGCTTGGTCCTAGCATGAAAAGTCGGGTTCTTCGCTAGGCAGATTGCACTCTGACTGTCACTATAAATTGTCACTGCACCCTGTTTGAACTCTATATCTGAACACAATCTCTTTAGCCAGATGGCTTCCTTACAGGCATGAGTAGCTGCCATATACTCTGCCTCAGTAGTGGAAAAAGTGACCATAGTCTGTCGCTTGCTCATCCAACTAATTGCACCACCAAATAATGTAAACACATATGCACTGGTGGATCTTCTTCTATCAACATCACCGGCCCAGTCTGAATCCACATAGCCTTGAATATCTAAGGAATGCTCATTTCCTGTTCCATGAAAACATATCGAGTACTCTGAAGTACCCCTCAAATATCTGAAAACTCTTTTTATTGCATCCCAATGTACTCTTCCTGGATTAGACATATAACGGGAAAGAACTCCCACTGCTTGGGCAATGTCTGGTCTTGTACAGACCATAGCATAGATCAAACTTCCAACACCACTTTGATATGGTACTCGACTCATCTCTTCCATCTCCAATGGGGATGAAGGACACTGTGAACTAGAAAGCTTTGTTCCCATTGTAACAGGAACACTCAATGGTCTTGAATCCTGCATATTGAATCTTTTCAAAATAGTACCAACATACTTGCTCTGGCCTAACCAAAGCTTTCTGTTTGGTCTATCTCTTACAATCTCCATTCCTAGAATGTGCCTAGCTGCACCAAGATCTTTCATTTCAAACTTTATCAAGAGCTGAGATTTTAACTCTGCAATCAAACCTTTTCCTTTGCCAATAAATAACATGTCATCGACATACAAGGCAATAACCAAGAAACGATCACCATCAGATTTAAAATATATACAGTGATCAGATTTAGATCGCACAAATCCCAAACTCAACACATATGTATCAAACTTCTGGTACCACATCCTAGGACTCTGTTTTAAACCATACAAGGATTTCTTCAACTTACAGACCAAATGACTTTTACCTTTCACCACATAGTGCTCTGGCTGTGTCATGTAAATTTCTTCCTCCAAATCTCCATGAAGGAAAGCAGTTTTCACATCCATTTGCTCGATCTCTAGATTATAGGCTGCTGCAATAGAAAGCAAAAATCTAATGGATGTCATTTTGGCTACTGGAGAAAAAATCTCACCATAATCTACTCCCTCAACCTGGGAGTAACCTTTTGCAACCAAACGTGCTTTATACTTCTCAATACTTCCATCTGAACCTATCTTCTTCTTGAACACCCATTTACAACCAACAGGCTTTCGTCCTTCAGGCAATGGTACAAGGTCCCATGTTTCATTCCTCTTAAGAGCTGCCATTTCTTCATCCATGGCTATTTTCCAGGACTTTGAATCATTCATACCAAGAGCCTCTTCTACAGATCTCGGTTCATCAATGTTAGCATTTAATGAAAATATGCATCTCCAATCATCAGGAGAATACCCATACCTTTCAGGTGGTTTTCTTTGTCTAGTAGACCTTCAAGCAGGTTCAGCTTCAGGTACCTCTTCTTCCTCTGATGATTCAGAACTCATAGAGCTCTCCTCGACTTCTTGTCTTTCTAAGGGCCTCGATTCAACTTTCTCCGGTGTAGCAGGTAGTTGAATCACATCTTTCTTTTGTTCTGTTTGTTCTGGCTGCACTATAACAGAAGAAGGCTTAGTTTCTCTAAAAATAACACTTCTTGAATAAAATACCTTTTGTTCAATAGGATTCCAAAGCTTGTATCCTTTCACACCATAACTGTATCCGATGAAAATACATTTAACAGCTTTGTTGTCCAATTTTGTCCGCTTCTCCTTTGGCACATGTGCATATGCTTCGCAACCGAAGACTCTTAGATGTCTAAGTGAAGGCTTGTGGCCTGACCAGGCTTCCATTGGCGTCTTATCAACAAGAGCTGATGTAGGAGACCTGTTTATCAGGTAGCAGGCAGTGGCTACAGCTTCAGCCCAGAACCTTTGTTCTAGTCTAGCTCCACTTAACATACTCCTAGCCTTCTCCATCAGGGTCCTGTTCATTCTTTCTGCAACTCCATTCTGTTGTGGAGAATACGGAGTTGTCTTCTCTCTTTTAATACCACAATCTTTACAAAATGTGTCAAAATCATTAGAGCAAAATTCACCACCATTATCAGTTCTCAAACATTTTATTTTCTTTCCAGTCTGCAACTCAACCATTGCTTTAAATTCTTTGAAATGACTGAAAACTTCAGCTTTACTCCTAAGAAAATAAACCCATGTTCTTCTACTGAAATCATCAATGAAAGAAACATAATAAACTGATCTACCAATAGAAGGAACATCAACTGGACCAAATACATCCGAATGGATCAGATCCAAAATACATGAGGACTTATGAGAACTCGAGTAAAACTGAATGCGGTTTTGTTTACCATAGATACAATGCTCACAAAAATCAAACTCAAGATTGCAATCATTCAACCCATCAACAAGGTTCTTATTTTTCAAGGTCCGTAGACCCTTCTCACCTATGTGGCCAAGTCTTTGGTGCCATAACATGGTCTTCTCTGCAGGCAACTTTGATTCAGTAGATAGAGCACCCTTGGGTACCCAAAAACCACGACCATCTGTTGAAAGAGAAACCCTCTCCTTTTCCAACTGAGTAGTCTTTTTCACACTCTTATCAGAAGTACTATTACACTCAACTGTGCATGCATCAAGCTGGTACAGTGTACCCAATCTTCTTCCTCTTGCTATCACCATAGCACCTCTTACCATTTTCACACTTGCTTCAGAAAACTGTACATGCACACCCGCATCTATTAGCTTGCTAACAGATAACAAATTCCTTGCTAGTCCCAGGATATGCAAGACACCATCAAATCTTCTAATTCTACCATCAAAAAATTTCACACGAATACTTCCATGACCAACAATATCAAGTACTGAGTTATCACCCAAATATACCTTACCACCATCAAAATTTTCATACTTACTAAACCAGTTTCTATTAGGAGTCATGTGGAAAGATGCACCTGAGTCTATTAACCATGCATTGTCACCTGCATGAGTGGCCAAGGCTGCGATGAAAGCATCTCCATCTTCCTTCTCGGATTCAGAATCAGAATCTTGCTTCTTCTTCTTCTTTTTCTTCTCCTCTTTGCAATCCTTTCGGAAGTGTCCGGGTTTGCCACAGTTCCAGCAGATTGCCTTGGACTTCGCAGGAGATTTTGATCTCCCCTTATTCTTGGACTTAGAACGGCCATGCTGCTTTTCGTTCTTGCCTCTTTCTTTTGGTCTTCCTCGAACACTCAAAGCCTCTTTGGCATTCAGAGAGACCTTCCTTCTCATCTCTTCAGAAAGTAGAGAACCAACCACATCCTCCATCTTCAAGGTAACTGAAGTGCTCCCTATGGCCATAACAAGGCTGTCCCATGAGTCTGGCAACGAACATAGCAAGATTTGGCATCTTTCTTCTTCATCCATTGGCACCCCAACAGAGGTCAACTGAGTCACCAACATATTAAAGCTTTCCAGATGCTCAGAAATTCGTCCACCTTCTTCCATTCTCAAAGAATACAATTTCTTCCTTAAGAAGATCTTGTTCACAAGTGATTTCGCTTGGTAGATCTCACTTAGCTTCTTCCAAAGCTTCTTTGCAGTAGATTCTTCATGGACATTTATCAGAATAGAGTCTGCAAGACACAGTCTGATGAGACCTTTAGCTTTTCTATCAGTCACATCATATTGTGCGGCTAAAGTCAGATCTACAGGCCTATGCTTATTCTCATCAATCGCATCCCATAGATCCCGATCAATCAACAGATCTTCCATCTTCAGCTTCCACATCTCAAAGTTTGTGCCAGAAAACTTCTCTACATCAATCCTCCCTGAAATGCTTGCCATCTTTTCAATCCTGCAACACAGAAATGAAATACTCTGCACAAGCTCCCACTCAAATCTTGATTAGTTCAAAAAACCCTGTACCCAACAAATAGAACCAAAACTGGCCAGGCTCTGATACCACTTGTAAGGAAGCAAAGGTGTGCGGAAACGCTTCCTATGCTAATCTTGAGAGGACGATTATGCAAATTTCAACTTAAACATTGCAAAGATCTCAAGAAATGCATAACAAAGCATAAACAAAATAACAATGAACACAGAACACAGTGATTATCGTGGGGAAACCCTTCCGGGAGAAAAACCCCACCCTCCAAAACTTGCACTATGTATTATCAAACCAAGATGACTACAATACACTTGCAATGCAAGTTCTTACAGGAGCGCATCACCACAACTCGAACTTAGAGAGACTCCTTCTAGCATCCAGTCTTGCAAAAACTCAATTGTACAAACACCTCCCCAAGCCCTCCTTTTATAGTGATTTTACAACCTGGAAACCACTTGTGGTTTTACAAAACCATGGGCTTAACCACCATGCCACATGGTGCCCATTTTTGACATTTACATTTCCAAGATGGAAAAACAACCAGGTTAAAATAGTATTCCCGTCCATAATTTTGTCCTCTAGTTTAGACCCCCATAAAAATTACAAAATGAGTCATTAAGGCTCTAAAAATGGCCCACCTATATTCTACTATGGACAAGACTCATTTTTAACAACTCACTAACCATTTTCCAATGTATAAACATGTGGAAAACTATCTCAAACAAATTCTGAAATTTTCTAGAAAAAGACTGCAAGGTTGAGACACATGTTCTCAACACTTCATAGGAGTTAAGATGCAGATTTTAGATTCAAAAAATTCTAGACTTAGCCAAATTTCAAGATTTAGCAAGCCTTTAGCAAGGTTACCTCCCACAATCCATCATGGATTTCTAAGGTCAAACTGAAGCTGGAAAAAGTATTCCCAAAGGGTTTTAACTCATTTTATCACAAATCACATGGTTTTGACCCTCTCTCTCTCTCTCTCTCTCTCTCCTACTCTCTCCATTTCCCCTTCTCTATCTCTCCTTCCCCTTCTCTTGTACTCTCTCTCTCTCTCTCTCTCTCTCTCTCTCTCCCCCTCTAGAGAGAGGGAGAGAGGGAGGGAGAGAGATAAGAGAGAGAGAGAGAGAGAGAGAGAGAGAGAGAGAGAGAAGGTGATGAAAGAGAGAGAGGAGATAAGGGGGAGAGAGATGGTGATGTGTGTGTGTGTGTGTGTGTGTGTGTGTGTGAGAGAGAGAGAGAGAGGGCATATGTGTTTATGTGAGAGAGAAAGAGAGAGTTTTTGTGAAAGAGGGTAATAAAGAAAAATATAGAGGGTACGAAGGTGGAGGGAGAGAGAGAGAGAGAGAGAGAGAGAGAGAGAGAGAGAGAGAGAGAGAGAGATGGGGTCCAAACCAAGTGATTTTTGATAAAATGAGTTAAAACCCTTTGGGAATCCTTTTGCCAGCTTCATTTTGACCTTAGAAATCCATGATGGATTGTGGGAGGTAACCCTGCTGAAGGCTTGTTGAATCCTGAAATTTGGCTAAGTCTAGAATTTTTTGAATCTAGAATCTGCATCTTAACTCCTATGAAGCTGGAACCTATCCCAAACATCCTAGAAGTATTATATTTTATAATTTATACAAATATAACTTAAAGTATAAGATATTAAATAAATCAAAATTATACTTAAATTTTATATTTGTATAAATCCTCCCACCCTTGAAGTGGAAAATGAGTTTTTTTGGTCATGCGGCTGTTCTCTCTCTCCCCCCCCCTTATCACCCTCTCTCTATCCCTTATATATATATATATATATATATATATATATATATATATATATATATTTCTCTCTCTTTCTAGTTTTTCATAGGGTGCAGGCACTATGTAAGAATATGGATTACACTTTTGTGGTTTTGCATAGGGCGCACGAGGAGTGCAAATTTTGTGGTTTTACAAAGTGCATGCGCCCTATAGTGTGCACACGCTATAGTTTGAATTGCCCAAGCCTAAGGCTTGGGCAACCCAGGCCATAGCGCGTGTGCCCTATAGGGCGCAGGCACTTTAGTGCGTATGCACTATGGTCAATGGGGGACCAGAAAGAAAAGTGGCATCTTTTTGGTCCCCCATCTTTGTGCACTTACCCAATGGCAGAATCTTATTTTGGATGTGAATGAGAGAAGTGAAGAAAAAAAATGAAATACACTAGCAAGCAACAGAAGAAGGTATGTGATACTATTAATAATGTAGTTATGTACTAAATACTCTTTATATTTATATGATAGATAACATATTTCAAACTTTTCATAGATTTCCTAACACATCAAAGCAAATAAAGGAAAGACTAGAAAAGCATGAGCAACACAAGCTCATCCCTGGTGGTTATTCGAAACTTGTCGTATGAGTTGTAAGTCTAAGTGAATGAAAGAATGTATGTAAATATTTATAATTTGTAATGAATTTTGTTTTGATGAAACAATGGAATAAAAATTCACGATACCAACCAAAAATGTAGGGTGCGGAGTTCAATAGAAGTCTCTCAGAAGAGGACAAGTGAATTGGCTTCCAACAAGGCTATAGAGCCGTTGTTGAATGGATACGAGAAATAAGTGCACAAATTTCTACTGATGGATCCATTGTGGTAAATAAGCTAAATGATGATTTTTTCAAATTGAATAATTTACCAATTAGTTTATTTGATGTTAAGTTCCAACATAAAGTGAGTATATTTGTTTTAAGTAAGAAAACAATGATAACAATGCATATGAAATTTGAATGCAGCCTGCCAATTCTGGTACACCACCTGTGCATGATGAAGTTGGTCCAGATGTGCATCATAGTGATGGAGGTATATACTTGCTATTCAAAATTTTATATGTAATTATTAATATAAGTAAATATCTTAAATTGATTGGTGTAGTAATAAAAATTTAATTGCAATAGGTGTTTGGATTAATGTGACATTTTGTATTGCACCTCCAGAGGTTGTAGAGGTTGGTGTTCATGAGTACGTTGAGGTTGAGGCTAGACAAAATGATCTGGAAGTTGATGATGTGACTAGATCAAGTAAAGAGCGCCACAATTATGTGCTTTAAAGTACTGAAATACTTCTAACAAATTATAATAATTTTTTTTTAATTTAACCCTTTTATTTGTTATTGCAAAGGACCCTCCTTTGCATCAACAAAGAACTAGGCATGCATTGAGATCAGGAGTTGAGGGTTGAAGAATTGATGTGAGGGGAAATGATCATAATGACACCGATGCTCCTCTTAACAATTTCTTAAGATCCATAAAATTAAAGCAAAAAAAAAAATGATTTTCATTTATGCACCTTAATTGATAATGACTGATTTTTATGTGTCAATGAATTTAATTATGTGCTATTGAATGTTTATAAATTATATAATATGTTAATTAATATTGATGAATGTTGAGTGTTAATGAATCTTATGTGTTAATGAATGTTATCATGTGATAATTAATAAATGTTACATTTTATTAATGAATGAAAAAATAAATGAATGTTAGATGTTAACGGGGAATTTAGAGTGATGTTAGGGGGGGAGGGGGTAGGGTGGAGCCAAATCAGCTTCCACTGTCACGTGGTTGGCCCTATTTAGTAGAGAATATTAAACTACTCTTGAAATAAAGTGAAGCTCAATAAGGTTGTTCCTTCTCTAGGGTCTCAAATGTACCCTTTATCCCACTCTTCAACATATTAGAAGATCTCCATAAGTTACTTTGGCTCAAACTAACCAAAGTCCACACTGTACTAATGAGGTTCAAAGTGGATTCTTCCAAGATTCTTTAAGGAGTCTTCAAATCACTCCTTTGGTTTGATTGCATATGAAGTTGTAGACAAGTTAAAATTATAGACATTTCCTCATCCTAGGCTTTATTATGCTACATGGGTTAGTCAAGATCAATGCATGATGGTAAAGGAACAAGTTGTTGATTTATCCATTGGTGTATATCAAGATAGAGTTTTATGTGATGTAATGGATATGTCCTATGGGCATTTGATTTTGGGTAGACCATGGCAATATTTTAGGAAGATTATACATGATGGTTTCACAAATTCATACCTAGTTCATAAAGGGAAAGTAAAGTATAAAATGAAACCCCTAAGGTCTAAGGAAAGGGAAACTATAGTTGTGTGTTTTGGTGAGGAAATACAAGTTAAGGAGCAGGTTGATACACATCAAAGAGGCAGCAACAAACCAAGTTTAAGGATAGTACTAAAGAGGAGAGTGTTTGTAAATTGGATGGCATAATAGTGGGGGATATTGTGTGTCCTCTTGTAGATAAAGGTTGTGAGAATTAGAAAATGCAAATGCAGCAGCAAGCCAGGAACTTTGATGACAAAGATGATGTGGGAGATAAGTTGGGGAAGTAAAGAGTAAAAAAAAGTCCTAGGAGAGGACCCAAACATAATTTTTTTCTTTCTGAATTTATTGTGAGTGCAGGTGTTTTGCAGGGAAGAGAACAAGGTTTGTACGGTCTCAAAATCAAAAATGTGAGAATGTGACAGTTTTGAAGCAATAAAATTCAAATTTCTTGCAAGTTTTGATATTATTTTGATGAGAAATTGATTTCCATCCATTTGTATGGTGGAAGTAGGATCTTTAAAATTGTTTTGAATCAAATTCCAAACATTTCATAGTTATGATCCTTCATTTGTTTTGACTGTCTTGTACAAATACAATTTTTGCATTTGTTTAAGGATGTAGATTGATTGATCCATCCCCTTTATGTATTTAATGTCACTTGGGGATGGATCTTAACATTGTAATATAGAATTCTAACAATGTGAATGCAGGAAAGAGGGAGAGTTTGTAGGTTGTGATTGATTGAGTGGTGTTGATGGGGTTGAGGGTTAATGAATTTGGTGCATAGGTACAACAATAGAAGATCTAGCCATTATAGGGGGTCTTTTTATGCATGAATCCATCTAAGGGGGTCTAGTATATGATGAACCAACTTTGGTTGGGTTAGTAAAGTGTTGGGAGGCAAGAAATTTAGTGAGCCCTAGTTTTAGGGGTTTTTGGAGAGCAAATTGGGGTTTTTACATCTAGAAGACTCATAGAACTAAATTGGTTGTAGAATCCTCTAATTTAAGTTAATTTAGAACACTATTGAAAGTGGAAAGGTCAGGGGATGTTTCCTTGATAGGGTTCCTTTGTTAATTGGGGTTATTAGGCCTAGTTGAGAAACCAAAATCAATAGATTTAAGGTATGATGTTCCAAAACAAAAGGTATTGGTTTTGATATATGTTTTAGAAATTGAAAAAGGGTATTTGAATCTCTAATATTTTTGGAGAGTCTTTTGGGAGAGTTTGGAGAAAAGTGCAAATTTTGTGCTGGACAAGGCTAGTAGGATAGTCCTAGGAAGGGTAGTTTGGTCGTGGGAAGATAACCACCAAAAGTAATAAGTTTGAATGTGGGAGATATGATGTTTAGGAGGTCTTGAGAATCTTAGAAGGATTGGGAACACTCTTCAAGAGAGTTAAATGTGTTCAGGTGATTGGATTGAAGACAACCATAGGGCTTGAAGCATGGTTCAATGGATGGATGTGGAGTTATGGGAGAAGAACTAAAGGTGTGGAGACAAGGGTGGTGCAAGATGATGGATTTGACCACTGAAGTGTCTAAGAGTATGGGTTGGGCTTGAAACTAATCCTTTCTTGAAGGTTGAATAGAGTGTTGTTACAAAACAAAGGAGAAATTGAGCAATCTCCGATGAAGATTGGAAATCCACCACTAGCCTTTGCATCAAGTGGTGGATATGTAATGGCTTTGGTGTATATAGATGGATTCAAACATAAAAAAACATCCTCATGTGGCTAGATTTCTCGCTACTACTCCCATGGCTCCATTTTAGTGTCTTTTCAAAGCACAAATTCACTGTCAAGGATGTTATTCATTCTCCTATCCCTTAACCTACAAACAAACCATTGTAAAACATACCTAACACATATCAAGGACTCTTTCTTCGAAACATAGTGGTGGAATAGTGTTTAAAACACTGTACCCTCATTGAGTGCAAGAAATTCCTTCAATGTCTACCCTCTAATATCTAGGGCTTCTTCAATGTCTACCCTCCAATCACTTCTCCACCCAAACAATGATGGATTCACCTTTAAAATGACATATCGGTAATACCTAGGCTGATGGCATCAAGCGAGTGAAAGAAAATAAGTCAGATAAATCAGCAAAAGTCATAGAGATCGGCATAGCCTACCTTGACGAGACCATCGGCATAACATATGTTAGCAACTAAACAAGATTGGAACTAGACCGATGGCCGATGGATGTATCGGGAAAGCTATAGCGACAAAGGAAATGGAAAGAAAATAAGTCAGATACATCGACAAAAGTTATGGAGATCGGCATAAACTACCCTGACGAGACCATCGACATAACATATGTTAGCAGCTAAGAAAGATTGGAACTAGACCGATTGCTGATGCATTGGGAAAGGTCACTCCGATATAGTCATCGAAAAAGCTTTCACCAACGACGGAGAGCAAAACAAGTCAGATCGATAGGCGATAAGCACATCGCTGTGAGATATGCCAATAAAAGATGAAACAGTATCGGGGAAAGCGATAGCGACAAACTCATCGATGTAAGTTTCACTAGCGGTGAAGGGTGAAATCGACTAGACCGATGGCCGATGGATATATCCTTGTATGTCACACCGAGGAAGGGTCTGGAGCCATCAAGAAAGGTCACTCCGATATATCACCTTGCTTTAATTGTGATGCATATTTCCGATGGGAATGCTATACTCCCGACGGAATATCTGTCGGAAATGGTACTGGATGTCTATCAGAATTCCAGCGGTAATGCTATAATTGCAATGCACATTTCCGACGGGGATGGTATACTCTCGACGGAAAGGAAATGGATAACTATTAGAAATGGATAATGCTATGATGCCTTTATTGGAATGAATTCTAACGGTTTTGTTTGCCGGAATAACAACGGTTAACACCACCGTTGCAATTTCTGACAAAATAACTTTGACTTCGCCATGTGTCGAAGATTCGACAAATAACTGTTGAATATTTGACAGTTTTCCATTGGAATTTGGCCTCAAACGTACTAGTGAAGGTTTTCCACAGTCATTAGAAAGATTCATACATCATGTATTGCTGGTCATTTTTCAACACATATAGATACTTATAGGCCTTATATTCAAATGGATGTTGCTAAATTTGTTCGAAATTGCAAACTATGTAGTATAAGAAAAGTAAGCATAAAAATCTTGGGTTGTATCAAACATTGTCTGTGCCTATGAGGCCATAGAATAGCATTTATATGGACTTTGTAGGTTGTCTTCCAAGGTCAAAATTTCTTCGCTACAAAGGGAGCCATGAAACCCTGAAGCATAACACAATTTGATTTCAAGATCAGAAGATAAAAATAGTCCATAAAGAATTCAAGTAGAAGAGGGTGAACCAATAATAGCATGTATTCATTTTTAGCTCTGCAATTTTACTTTATGGTACCCTAAAAGTTGTTGAAACAAAATTTTTGTATATATCTGGATGGAAAGAGAAACTTGAACGCTCCTGCATGTAATCTTCCTGGTTTCGAGAGGAAGGACGTTTATGCTGCAAGAACATGAATGAAACCAAAGCAAAAACAATATTATTAGTAGAGATTTTACATGAAACATCAGCAACAGAGCAAGAAGATTCACTTCTGAAAACTAATTATTTCCATAATATTATATAACACTGAGGTTTGATACAAAATCTCAAGCAATCAACAAAAATACTATTCTCCATTACTACTTTTATTTTTAAAAATGATTAAAAAAAGGTTAGACTGCATAATAGGTTGACAAAAGTTTAGAACATAATAATCTTAATGCAAAGGCTCAGCTAGTAAATGGAGAATGAAAGAAGCATTAAAGTTAGATATTGAATTTAACTCTGCACAAGATGGCTAATTTCCAATTTCTAGAAAGTTAAGTTGGTTATGGAGATGTAAAAACTTAATTATCATGTCAACTGTCAAGTCATCTGGTTCAGCCAGTCACAAAAACTGGAAACCATTTCCTTGCAAATATGTGCCCCTATAGATCCTCGCTTCATTGTATGATGAAAGATGAGGGAAACGTTTTAGATCCCAACCTAGCCAATAGGCCATCTTGGTATATAAAACCCTTCTAGGAAAAACAAGAAGGGGTGGTGTAGGGTGTGATCTGGGGGAACTTTTAGAACAAAACTGGAAGAATCAAGCTTCATATGCCCAAATGTCATCTTCCACAAAGATGACATTTTGCAAATGCAATAAAGAATAGAAGAAACAAGCTATATGAAAATAAGTTTACCAATCTGTAGGAGAAGCCTGTACAAATTTCTCAAAACAAATTGAGGCCCCTTCTTCAAAGCTATAAAGTTCCCACATCAATTTGGCATACAGTGATAGAACTTTTCTATCAGCAGGTTGAGTCAAAATCATCCTTGAGTAAAACTCCTCAGCCTTGTAATAGTCATTCTTTGACTCTCATGCAAACATCATCCTTAAGTAAAACTCCTCAGCCTTGTAATAGTCATTCTTTGACTGTCATGCAAACATGAATGTTGAAATCAGTTTTCAGGTTATCAAGGACTAGTACTATAAATTCAAAGAATCAATTCCCAACAAACAGAAGAAATTCATAAAAGATAATATTCT
This sequence comes from Chamaecyparis obtusa, assembly GCA_027943335.1. NCBI lineage: Eukaryota > Viridiplantae > Streptophyta > Pinopsida > Cupressales > Cupressaceae > Chamaecyparis > Chamaecyparis obtusa. The sequence goes on from BSBK01006627.1 coordinate 103,510, forward strand.
AGAGAAAGGAAAGATATATGAGCTTCTGAATTTGCATATTTTAGAATTCATTTATTGCCCAAAAAGAGCTTGTGGCAGTATCAGAAGAAATTTTGATGTTGTAAATAACAGGGTTGAGTATTTAGAGAGAAAAGGTTTTAAGGACAATGGGACTTGAAAGTAGTGTAATGAGCATAGCAATTCGATAAGGAGTGTCTAAATAAACTCAAAGATATTGGTAAGCATTACAAAGAGTTATATACAAATATGAGGAATATGCCCATTTGGAAGTGCAAGAGATATCAAGCAGAAGGAGGGGCAAACTTGTCTTCTACAGTAGATTATATGCAAGAAATCAAGCCTACAAGTAGATTGTTTGCAAGGGAGAAACCCGTTTCGACCGTTGAAACGTGAAACAATATTAGTAGATCTTATGTCCTCTCAAAAAGTCTACAATATTAGTAGATCTTATGTCCTCTCAAAAAGTCTACAATATTAGTAGATCTGATCACTATAACTTTGCATGGATTTTTTATCATCCTAAATATCAACATGAAATATTATACAGACTTATTTTGTTTATTTGGCGTCCTTGGTTATCTTTTAATGTGTTTAGCCGTAAGTTTTCTGACAGGAGATGGCAGCCAAAAGAACCTTGTTTCCAGAGACAGTGTCTCTTTCTCCCAGACGTTTCTTAGAAAGGTGGGAGACAGGTCGGATAACCATGTTATTTCCTAAATTTAGGAGCTTTTTGCAGTCCTACACCTGTTTGGGTTAGTTTCTGTTTCATAATTCTTTCCCAAATGATTTTTTTTCTTGCTGATACCTACAGCACTCTAAAGCCTAGAAAGAATCCTACATTAATTGTTAACCTGTCTTGCACATTTTTTATTTGAATCGAAAATAGAAACATGAGGAAAACTAATATAAATGACTTTACTCCACCCTTTGCCAAATTGAAAAGGGTTTATGGAACTCGTATGTCCTTTGATGTTTCAGCTCCATAAACACAAGCGTGAAGTTCTTTGTTCACTTGCAATGTTTCAATTTCATCCAACCCCAGTTTGGTATAGATAATGAGAATGGGTTGTTAACCTTCATGCTTATTTAATTTAGTTTAACTTAACAGGACTTCTAGAAAGCGTTTACTAACCATCTATAATTGATTCCTCCACCTTTTTGAAAACGGTTGTATTCTACAGCAGGAAGTAGATATCAAGCCATAAAGAAAATAGGCCAAAAAGATGACCACACAAAGGAGCAAATAATGGGATTTTCAGACTCAGATAAAATGGTAAATTCTGACATATCTTTTTAATTGAATGTCTGTAGACTGCCATTTTGAAATACGTATCGTTATAATTCAGTACTACTTTTATAACTATGTTATCAGAATGAAGTGTACAGAAGATAAATTCAAATCTTCTAAATCATTCTTGGGGATGTCTATATTTATTCACTGGGTGCGACATTATCTTCACAAATTCAAAGTGCTACTTCTGTAAAATTTGCACATTTAACTCAGCATTTGGCTGTTGGACTTCATTTATCCAGTCAATCAAGTAAAAGTTAACATAAGTACATTTGTTGGTTTTCTGAATTGAAATATCAATAGCTATTAGGATTCTTCAGACTGATACTAGGAGATATATAAAGTTATTTAATGATATATATTTTAGTGATATGATGACTAGTTATCAATCCATCATGAATTGAAACCACTAGATTCACATTAGATTTGAATACATGAATTACGCAAAATTTTCGTTGCTAAAGATCAGCACAACACAGCAGTGATAAAATATCCCATCCTTGCATACACGTGCATGCTATTTTCTGATTTTCATTTGTTATTCTTGTTATTTAGTTACCAATTTAAATTTCTTCAATGCAATGTGTTCAGTAAGAGAATGACTGTTGTATTAAACAGAAAGATACAATCAAGGACTAGTGTGCAAAACAAATGATCTAATAGTAACCAGCTTAAAAATGAAAATCAAATTTGGCCAAATCAATTTTAATAAATTTTACAATTACAATATAAAGCTGATGCCCTATCGCAATCCATACACCATATTTTCAAATCTGTCCATATATGTCTCAGGAAAACTCTCTTTCAATTTCATGAAAACAGAGCAGGTAAGCAAGCTGTCAGAGCCAGCTTGATGGGCAGTCCCAACTCTCTTCACCTTGAGCAACTCAGCGAGTCTATTAAGCCCTCCATACAAGCCATCACAGTACTTAATCAAATACTTCACATCATAAATACTAGGGAAGTAGTTTCTCACAACCACAGAAAACTTGTATGCACTGCGAGGTAGTCTTGAATCATTAGAAATAAGCTTAACCAAATACCCAATATCATAAACACCGTGAAATGCAATCCAGTGAACATTCTCGTTGAAAAAAATGCCACAAGACATAAGGAGCTCTCCAAATCTTTTAGCATCAATACCCATCTCATTATTTTTGTTGAAATCAATACCACTTTGTTTGAGAAGCTCAATGGAATCAGGGGCATAGTCATCATTCCCTGGATCGAATTCCCTGAAATTGAACTGCCAGGCGCAGGGCTGCCCTGTTCCACAGTCACGGAAATTTCCATCCTTATCTGCAAAGGTCAGACCTAATTGAATGAGAGAAAGCATGTTTACATTGTACATCATAGTGGCGTACTGGTAATCTTTTTTGCTTATGAATTGCCCAGTCGCCTTCACAACTGTTCCAGGAAACTCTCTATCAATCGCCACATACGGAAATTTCTTCAGCACCTCTCGAATCTCTTCAATTTCTTCCTCCACATTATGATCCCACACTTCCCGTATGAAAACTGAATTTCGTTTCTGTAACGCCGCCATTAAAACTTCTTGGAACTTCTGATGATGCCCACACCACAAATTGCAGAGATGTGTGAATTCAAAATTGGAAAGTGATACCAATATAAGTGAAATTATAAAAATAAATCTCTCATTCCATTGTCCTCCTAGATAAAGACGGCTCCTCTTTTTGGCTCTTTGAACTTCAGCTAAAGAATCGCGTCTCTTTCAGTTTATAATTAGGGAGACGACCTTTACTTTGGTTTTTTCAAGATTTAAAATAATTTTTCCTAAACATATTGTTTAAATTTAAAATTTAAGGTTTCTATCTTATTATATTTTTAATTGGACGTTATAAAATATGAAAAAATAAAAAGCAGTTTTAGTCAAATGATTTTGACATGTTCGTTAATTTTCTTTAATTTTATTATTAATTCTAAAAATTAAGGTTTTTTTTCAAAAATCATGTAACTTATAGTGTTAAAATGTTCAAATACATAAAAAAATTAAAAAATATATATATATTTTTAAAAAATCTCTATGCACTGTCAACTATTTTTCTTCCACTCAATTATTGTATTTTCATTTTTAATAAAAAAATCAAATCTTACTTAGAGCTAAAAGTTCACAAGTAAAACTTATTAACTTGTAGTTTGGTGACAATTATATATAGTTAAATAACTAGCAATTGCACATTGTTATACAATAGATACACCAAGATGTGTAGAAGGTCAATTAAGAAAAAAATTGGTCTATTTCTTACGTACATTTGTGAAATAGAAGAGGTTAATTAGTAGGTCATTCAACAAATGATCTTTGTGTGACAAAGGTATCAATGGAGAAATGATAGGTATGAATGGAGAAGTGATAGGTATCTAAAACATCTAACAATGTCCCCTTCTACAATGTTATAGTAAATGTCATGCTCTGAAGAAGATAAGGAAATATTTTTTTACCAACTTTATACATGTTGATTGCATTTTATGGAAAGTTTCCTATGATTTTTCAACAAATCCATTGTGTACGTATTCTACAATTGTAAAATTTAAAACTTCTAACAATGTCTCCTTCTATGATGTTATAGTAAATGTCATGCCCTGGAGAAGATTTGGAAAGGTTTTTGAGACCAACTTTACACATGTTGATTGCATTTTCTGAAAAGTTTCCAATGAATTTTCAACAAATCCATTTTGTACATATTCTACAATCATAAAATTCTATGACTTATGTAATTTAAATAAAATATAAGAAATAATATAATATTTAGATATAATAAATAATATGTTATAATTATAATATAAATAAAATAAAATAATAAATTTATATTTTGTATGAAATAAGTATAAACTATATAAGTGAGTTATTATATATTGAAGAGTTTTTAAATATTATTTTCATTTTCAAAATTTCAATAACTTTTATATTATGATATATAATAAATATAACATATAAATAATAAATTGTATGCTTATTTTTTTCATTTTTAATTTAATTTTATTATTTAATTTATTTTAATATATAAATAATAATTATAATATATTATATAGCTAAGTAATAAAAAAATGCATCTGCCTTTTTCAAAATTTGCGAAAAACATCTGCTTCAATGTGGAAGCCTTAAACATGTAGTTGGCATTCTTCTCAAAGACAAGATATGCGAAATTTCCCTACCCTAAGGGCAAGCATTCTGCATCATCTCGGAAGGACGGCCTCGAGCTAAGAAATTACGAATGGAAGGAAGTTTTTGGATCTCGTTGAGGCTCTCAAAAATCCTTGAATTCCTTGAAGATTCCTACCTTCAACCGTTTCTCGGCCCTATCTTCTTCTTCTTCCCCTAGGGTATTCTCTAGGGAGAAGACCCTAAATCCCAGTACATCATCAAACAACATTTGAAGGGACATAAATTTTTTTGATGTGTATTCTCTGCCATATCACAGAGTAAAAAATAACCATAGTGCTAAGGACAATCAGACGGTAATATCCATAAGAGGTAATCAATTTTTTGTTGACGGTTTATAGAATCACTATAAATCCTTTGGGTTATACGGAAAATGGTTTGGCTCTGGCTTGACTTTTGGTGGTATTAAAGACTGGTTTCATGATTCTCTTGGAGTATTAATGTTCTCTCGAATTACTATTTTTATTTGGAATGTAGAGATTTTACTATCAGACAAAAGTTATTATCAGAAACGCAAATATATTATCTATGGCATGCAATTAAACTTTTGAAATGTGAGCCTAATTTCAACCCTAACATTTTCAACAATATTGATACCCCAAAATGGATTAGGATTCCAGAAATACCTATGGAACTAATCGAAAACCATATTATTAGTCAAATTGGGGATGGGTATGGTGGTGTGATTGGTTTAGAATCAAACTATCTTAACTCTTCTAAAGTTAAAATTCTGATCAAATCTTCTGGTCTTTCAAAACTGCTTAAACCTTTGCATTTTATTACTAACAGAACTAATTATCATTTGTTCCCAAAATATTACAGTGGCAACATAGCACACAATATCGTAATCATTTTTCATAGGAAAATAATACAAAGCACTATTGAAAATACTTCAAACCTTCATAATATTTTCGACCATAATTTGAAACCACTTTGTGAACCAATTAGTTCCCCTACATTACTCGAGGAAGGGGAAATCTGTGATTATCCTAGCTTCTCAATTTTCAAAGAATCTATCCCTAACATAACTTTTAAGGATAAAGGTGGCTTCTACTTTTTTGATATCTCTAAGCAAGTTGAGGTAGATTCGGAGGTAACCTGTAACCCTATTACTCCAAGATCTTTCTCTGGAACCATAAGGAAGACCAAAAATCAAGTATCACATAATCGAGTATCCCCATTAGTCATTCCTAAAAATTTAGAGGAACCAAAACAAGATTTAAACTCAGATAGTCTAGATTTCAATTTAGAAAGGAAAACCAATTTAGTGAGGAATAAGGCATCAAAAGACAATCATCTTAAAAATAAGAATTGTACAAATGATAACTTGGAAGAGGAGAACTATTCCCGATAAAACTCTTGAGGTTATTAATTTTTCGCTTTCATCCAATGATGAAACCAATGATATAGAAGAAACCTATAGATGGAAGAACATTCTAATTTAGGAGATGTTGAAAAAAGATGATTCCATTACATTAGTTGAAGTTTTGAAAGAAGCGGCGATTTCCCCGGTAAAGGAATTATCACATGTTGCAACCCTTTCTCCAGATACAAACGACATCAATAAGACTGATAATTTTCATGAATATTATACTTTAGATGATGATTGGTATAAGGAGCAGAAAGATACTTTACTAAATCCAAAACCTTTAGGTGTCATCAATCCTAGTACAAATGATCTAGATAGTATTAAAAGTCTGATCAATGGAAACTTTAGTTCCGAGATGGATGAGGAAATTAATGACTTTCTAGGTTTAAATTAGGATTCAAAGGATCTTTTACTATTAAAGGTTTAGAATCAATGAGCCAAGATGAAGAATCAGTAATATCTAATATGATCCTCGACCATGAATCAAGTAAGGATAGGGAGTTAGGTTTATACACCCCTGTTATTGGTAAAACTTCTCTTGACTTTCCAAATCTCTCTATTAAAAGAGGTAGGAACTCCCTATCAGAGCTTAGGCAGAAAGACAGTTTGGCCTTAGGACAAGTTAAAATAAATTCTATTTTGAATGCAAGGAAGGGGAAGTACCTTCCCAAGGCACCATGAAAATCATATCATGGAATGTTAGGGGATTAAATGCCCCTAACAAACAACACCTTTTAAAGAGAAGCTTGTCCTCTTTAGAAGCTCTGTTGTTCTTGATTCAAGAATCTAAATTATGGAAAGATGGGTATATTAATCTTAGTAAGAAATTGGGTATTTGGGAAGTTTAAGGTGTAGATTCTGTAGGAGCTTCAGGAGGTTTAGCCTCTATATGGAATCCCAGGTTTATATCGTATGAGCTCATTGCTTCTAATTTGCATTGGATGGCAGCCAAGATCAATAACCTTAATAGTAAGATGAAATTTTTCATCATTAACATATATGGTCCCAAGTTTCTTCAGGACAAAAGGATAGTCTAGAAATAGATTGAGAATTTTCTCAATATTCTACCAAACCAAAACTTTCTTATGGGTGGGGATTTTAATGCTATCGTAGATATCAAAGAAAAATTAGGAGGTTCAAAGAGAACTACTCAAACAATTGCATAATTTAGAGAATGGATTCAATTAATTAATGGTATGGATATTCCCCTGGCCAATGGAACCTTTACATGGTCAAATAAAAGAATAGATACTGAATATATTATAGAAAAACTAGATAGGTTTTTTTTCATTGGTAACTTATCTAGATCCAATCTAAGATTTAAGTCAAATATTGAAGCTATCTCTGGTTCTGACCATTTTCCTATAAGCCTGATCTTAGAAGAAGACATAGTGCCTAAAAAGCATCCCCTTAAATTTGAAAAAATGTGGCTTAAAGATGAAAACTGTCTGCTTAAAATCAAAGAATGGTGGAATGAAATAAGTTTTAAAGGATCCAAAACCTTTATATTAACTTTAAAACTTAAGCACATTAAACATAGATTATTTAAATGGAACAAAGAGCATTTCAGAAATATATTTGACTCCAAAAATTTGATTGAGAAAGAGTTAGGAGATCGCAATGAGGAAATTATCAGAATAGGTATGAACTCTAAATCTTATTCCAAAGAATAGAAATTTTTAAACTGTTACGAGGATATACTAGCTAAAGAAGAATCCTATTGGAAAGAGAGATCTAGGGAGGTGTGGTTAGTAGAAGGGGATAAAAAGTCTAAAATTTTTCATAATAGTTCCAAAGCTAAATGCAATTTCAATAAAATTACTAAGATCAAGATAGACAATGGGATGCTAGTCAAAGACCCTAAAGATATAGCATTAGAAGTTATCGCATACTTTAAGAATATCCTAAATAACATAGATGGTTCAAATAGATTGGCTCTTGAAATGAAATATTGGGAAATATTCCTCGAATAATTACTAACAATCTTAATAAATTGTTGAATTCTAGATTGACTAAAGATGAAGTTGAAATTTCTCTGACGCATCTTCATCCTGATAAGTCCCCAGGACCAGATGGGTTCCCTACTTTTTTCTACTAGCAATGCTGGGACTTTATTGGTGATGAGGTTATTGCAGCCCTTGAAGGTATGAGAAACTCAGGTAGGATTCTCCAAGAAATTAATAATACATTCATAGCTTTAATTCCCAAAAATTCAAATCCTGAGGGTTTTGAGGATTATAGACCTATATATTTTTGCAATACGCTTTATAAATTATTAACCAAAACTATAGCTAATAGGTTAAAAAAGTGTCTTCCTTTCATCATCTTAGAGGAGCAATCTGGTTTTGTTTCTGGGAGATCTATTCTAGATGGAGTTAACATCGCACAAGAAGCTATCCATACTATCCAAAATAATGATTGCTATAGTATGCTTATTAAATTAGATATGAAGAAATATTATGATAAGGTGGACGAGAGATTTTTATGCAAATGTTTAGAATCCTTTGGTTTCTCCAAACAATGGATCAATCTTATTTTTGAATGTATTTTTGGGCCTAGAATGTCAATTATGGTGAATGGTAATCCATCTCGCTTCTTTAGTATTTCTGAAGACATTAGATAGGGTGACCCATTATCTCCTTTTCTTTTTATTATCATGGAAGAAGCCCTTGGAAGAACCCTATCTAAGGCTAGGAATGATAATTTAATGTCAGTAATCAAAATTTCTAAAGGCCTGGAAGCATGCACTCATGAACAATTTGTTGATGATAACCTTTTGTTGATCAAAATTTCTAAAGGCCTGGAAGCATGCACTCATTATTAGAAGCTAAAGCAATAAAAAATGTTCTAAATCTATATTCCAATGCTTCAAGGAAATAAATTAATAATGGCAAATCTGAAATATATTTTTTCAACACATTAGAGGAATTACAAAGGAATATTAGTAGAATCTTAGAATTCAATATAGGTAAGTTACCCTGTAAATATTTAGGGCTTCCTCTAGATAAAGGTAATAGATCAACAAACCTTTGGGATAGAGTCCTAAATAATATTGACAAAAAGACAGAGTCTTGGAAAGGAAAGTGGCTTTCTAATGCGGGAAAATTTGTAATGATTCAATTTGTTCTTTATGTTATTCCTCTATATCAAATGATGTGTCTTAGTCTTCCCAAAGGAATAGAAAAAGAAATTAACAAGAAACTAAGGAATTTCTTCTGGAAAGGGTTTAATGATAAGCAAATACTTGCAATGATTGCCTAGGACAAGATTTGTAAACCAAAAGTGGGTGGAGGGCTGATTATTAAAAATTTAAAGCAACAAAATATAGCTTTAGGCAGAAAACTAGTATGGAAGATGTATAAAAACCCAGAGGCAAAATGGGTCAAAATTATGTGATATAAGTATTTAGATGGTAGTAATAATCTAAGTATCTTTAGACATAGTTGTCCTCCAAATGGGTCGAGAATTTGGAATTTTATTCTAGAATGTAGGAATGTTATCACAGATAACATAACTTGGGATATAGGCAATGGGGGGAATGCTCTATTTGGGGAAGATTGATGGGGTGCATTTCCTCCTCTTAATTCTCTTCTTAATGATGATCTAACCATAGAATGTATCAAAAGTGAAAAGGGTGTATTTGTTAAAGATTATATAGAAATTGTTAATAAAAATTTGACTTTAGGTTGGAGATTGAAATCCTTTGACAACTTAGGAATGCCTAGTTCTTTTAGATCAACTTTAGTAAATAGCTTATTGGTCAAGAAACTAAATTTATCTCCTGATGAAGATAGGATTATTTGGGCCAAATCTAAGAATAGTGAGTACAATACTAAATATGGGTATGAAAACCTATCAAATTCAACCCATTTTTGTTCTATGCTAGAACAAAAAATGTCTTCCAAAACCTGACATGTTTACTTGGGCGGCTTCCCAATATAGAATTTTGACTTCTAAATGGTTTCAATTAATGGGTTATCACGGCCCATCAAGGTGTGTGCTATGTGAAAAAGCGTGTGAATCTGTTGATCATCTCTTCATAGAATGCAATTTTTCATATTATTTCTAGTCATGGCTAGCCAGCAAATGAAATTGGCAAACTATCTTTCCAAATAATTTGGTTAATTTCCTTAAATATTGGCCAAGGAAAAAGGACTAAATGGTCTGTTTGGGACGATTTGGGTTATAGCTCCTTCCATAATAATTTTGGAACTATGGGAGGAAAGAAATAGGAGAATTTTCAAAGATCAGAGACTTGCTCTTGATCAATTTTTAAATAAATTAGAAGCATGTATTATGGAAGTGGTGAATAATCAAAATATGATTGGAAGGAAAGATTTGAAATTCACTCAAGAAGATGAAAGTCAGAGGAAGTTATGGTTTGGGCTAAAAATTCCTCCCATTGTTAGAATGCAAGGAGTAGATAAGGAAGACCTTAGGTGTAATGGTGTATGGAAACCCCCTTCTCATGGATGGTTCAAAATAAACTTTGATGGAGCCTCAAAAGGAAATCTAGGAAATGTTGGGTTTGGGTGATGTATCCATGATTGGGCTGGTAAGATGATTACATACAAATGTGGTGACTTAGGAATTTCAACTAATAATATAAACGAGTGTAATGCGACTCATAGAAGGATTGCTGCTTTGTAAAAAATTAAATTTGGATAATATTGAAACAGAAGGTGATTTTGCTTTAATCATAAATGCTTTTAGATTAGGTAGCATACAAAACTTGAGGTTAAATGGATTAGTGAAGAGAGGAATGAACCTACTATCCTTTTTTAATTATTATACAATTAATCATATTTTTAGGGAAGGAAATAAAATTGTTGACTCTTTAGCTAAAAAATGAGTAGAAGGGAGTAATGAAGAAGTCATCTATTCAATATAATTAAATTCAAGGACATTCTTTATTATAGAAAATTAAATAAACATGTGCTAGGAATATCAAAAATCTTAGTTGGGACATTTGACAATTCATATTCATATTCTTCTGTGATTTGGAAAGCCTTTATATTCACCTCCTAACTTCAATTGAAACCATTTTGGATCTGTTTGGACTATTAATGAATTAAATGGAAATTCCTAACAAATTAAGATGCAATTAGAAAGAAGTTGCCTTCGATGGAGAAATAACATCAAAAAGAATAAAGAGGATCATGTTGATAAAATATGACATTTTTGTAAGAGCTATTGTTGTTATCCTAGGTAATGAATTTAGAGAGAATATCAACAGACATTGGCTCAATTATGATATTTCGACGATGTTCATTGCTTCAGCCTTACGAGTTGATCTAGACATCAAAGCTATTGGATGGCTATGTAGAAAACTATTTAAAAATAAATATTTGGTGGCTTTGGATAATGTGCTAAGTAGCATTAGAGTAGACCTATCAATTCCCATGCCTAAGGATTGCAAAAGAAGAATCATCAACCATAATGTTGTGCCCACGTTTCCAATTTTAGAAGTAGAAGACTGGGATAGATATATAGAGGAGACTCCTTCAATAAGGAGAAAATTTGAATTTATACTATTCTTTACCCACTTGAGATCTCCATCTAATCCAAATTGGATGAATGATTTCATCATGGAGGATGGTATTGGGCTAAGGTTGGCTCGCGAAGAAGAAAGCTCTGCACTGTCGTCTTGTTCTATATATATGTCATAATGTTGAATAGAGGATATATTAAGAGCTTGCATGTGTTTTATCTCTCATCAAGTATGGAATATATGTCCAAGATTTGGTATAGTTAGTATTTAATTTTCCTTTTTAATGTCAGTTAATAATAATTATGTGATGGAGAAAAATCTGTGAATAAATAGATTTTAATGGTTAGTTTAGAAACTTTAAACATTTCTATTTAAAATTTGAGTTTGTAAACCTTTATGACATATTAGTTGTAATATTAGCCTAACATGACTCAACTTTCCCTAACAAGTATAGCTAAAACATTAATGATGCACGTCCTTTGCCATAACTTCTCATCGTCATTATAGCCAAAGAAACCTATCTTTGGTTTTTTAACTATGAAAAAAGATAAATAAGTAATCTTTAACTTTGTAAAGATCATTTGTTGAGGCGCAATGGAGTCAAACATTAAACTTATCTACCTTGGTGATAGTAGGATAATGGCTTTTAGAGGTGTGATTAAAATTGAAAGATGGGATAAGCTGCTTCAAATTAATGATTTGGGACGAAGGGCTGTGGAAAATATTATGGGTAAGGAAGCTTTCAACCATAATTATGTGTATAGAGTCAATAGAGAAAAATTATGTACCTTTTCTACTATCCTCCTCACTATTAAGATACCCAAAGGTGAGGTAATTTCTGCATGTCTAGAACTCTTTGATGAAAAGCATTGTAGTGGCCTTTTGTTGGCCATTAATAGTGTTAATTTTGATTTAATAATAAATTTTCTAGAGGAGTACATGGTGAACCCTATGATTTCCTTAACCAATAAGATTCATTGTGCTAGAAGAGCAATTCTGGTATTTAAAGACAAAAAAGTATTTGAAGACAGACTTGATATCATTAAGAGAAATGATGGCTTTCTTCTGAAATGGCTTAGGGTAAGGCCATGCAAGGACATCAAATGTGTTAAGGAATATCTAGTTGTGAAAGGATTTGAAGTCAAATCTGACTTTGGAAATATGTCATTATCTGATATTCATCTTTTTCTGCCAGCAATTGTAAAGAAAATGACAAAAGGATTCAACGCGGTCAAGGGAAAACAAAGTTTTGAACTAGGTCTTGTAGATTCTTTTGAAGACGAGGAAGAACTTATTTTTCATAATCTGATTAGAAATAAATAGAGGAGACTTAATGTTAAAATTTAATCTTATCACTACAACGTTTGGGGTCGAATTTTGATGGTGGGTAGAGACAACACTAGCATTTGTGTGTGATTTTTGTGTTTTTTTTTGCAAGTGGCCCCGACGCTATCGTAATAGAGAGGGTTCGGTCATTATTTTGACACTAGTGTGATTATAAACAAAAAAAGTAAAAAGAAAGGATCATTTCTAATTTTTGCCAAATCCCAGCTGGACGTGCGAAGCGGGCGAAGTTGAGCTAGGAAAGCAAAGGTAGGTGTTTATTTGGCTCTTTGATAATTCCATTTGCTTCATGTGAGATCGAAGCATCATGCTTTAATTCCATTGATGATTATTTACTTGCTCAAGGCCATGGTCCTGTGATCATTTCTTCCTTCTGTATATATCTTTGATTTGGTTATTGACACAACATTATAATGCTCACTATTGTATTTTACTTTTTTTGATCTTTGAGGACCCGTGTTTAACACTAGGGCATTATTGCTGGATCCTTGCATTTTTATTATCTGCTTGCATGTTGTGATGACCTAGGGCATCAATGATTTACTATTACTTATTTTTAATTTATCGCATGATTGAGTATCAGGCTAGGGCATCATCTTCCATTGATGATTATATACTGTACTTGATTTATCAAGGCCACGGGCATGTGACTATTTCTTCCTTTTGTATTTATCATTTCTTGATTTGATTTGGTTATTGACACAATATTATAATGATCATTGCTATATTTTACTTGTTTGGATCTTTAAGGACCCATGTTTAACACTAGGGCATTATTTCTAGATCCTTGCATTTTTATTTACTACTTGTTATGATGACCTAGGGCATCAATGATTAACTATTACTTGTTTTTAATTCATCGCATGATTGACTATGTATGGAAATCCACCAAACACTTAACACTTGACAATCATTAAACAATCCAATGATCCTAATACTGATCATTGTCTTACTTCTGATTAGACTATGATCAAATAATAGAAAATGAACATGCAAGGGAGACAATACCTTCAAGGATTTTGTAAGGGTATGTAGACAAGTATGGATTTCAAAGGAAACAAATATGAGTGTTCCAAACCATACAAAACCTTTTGAGAAGGAAAACATAACTTGTGATTAGACCCAACCAAAAACTTTTATTATCACTAATATGATCAGATAGTTTAGGATTTTTTGTTTCAATTAGAGAAAAAGAGGACCATTCAACATTGGATATGGGATTGGGGATGCTATTTTAGAATCCTTTCGATCTTTTGTCTGCAATATGGAACATCGGGAACACTTAGGAACATTCCCCCCAATGCTTTATTATGTTAACTAGTACTATCAACATTCTTAAAACAATGAAATCAAACACAAAAGAAAGACATTTAAAGGAATACGATAACTCTACTCTACTCTCTCATATTTGGGATGAATCCCTGCAATTTTTAAAAACCATATTATTTCCTTTAAGAAAATTCTTATAAAAATAGAATAAATCATGCATGATTCACTATCGGGCTAGGGCATCATTATTTGCTTCCATTGATGATTATTTACTATACTCGATTGGTCAAGGCCGTGGGCCTGTGACTGTTTCTTCCTTCTGTGTATACCATTTCTTGATTTGATTTGGTTATTGACACAATATTATTATGCTCACTGCCATGTTTTACTTGTTTTGATCTTTGAGGACCTGTGTTCAACACTAGGGCATTATTTCTCGATCTTTTCATTTTTATTTACTGCTTGTTGTGATGACCAAGGGTATCAATGATTAACTATTACTTGTTTTCAATTCATTGCATGATTGACTATGTATGGCTTGATTATGCACATGCATGATTGTAGATTAGGATATGTAATAGGATATCATGCATTTCTTAGATCGCTTGGATCTAACCCCATTTCTTTCCTTCTTGCAGGTTTTGGATCAACTAGGAGCACACTGGATTCACACTCTAGTCATCCTTCCATCATCTCTTCAGGCAATGTCTAGTACCCTATTGTTTATGCTCATTTACTCATGTATTTCTTTATTCAACCTTATCTTTCTAGGAGTTGGCTATGCTCACAGCTTGTGTGAGCCCAGACTTATTGTTGTATCATTATCACTATTGCTTCATTATGCCCATTTGAATGCACCCATGCTTATGATCTTCAATTATCATGAAGCTAGGGCATTATAGATTTACTAATTGGATGATCATAATCAATGACACATGAAGCAAATGGAATGATCAAAGAGCCAAATAAAAACCTACCTCTTCTTTTGTACACTTTACATCATCAAAGATCCATCCACAAAGCTCAGTGCTATCAAACTTCTTAACTCCTTTAACTTTCCAGTAATACTCAAAATGTTATCTCATGAATCCACATAAGCACAAGAGTAACCAATATGATCTTATAATCATAAGAATAAAGTTCAATGTAAAGAAAATGTGTTCACACATAGAATCACATGTAATATATTATCAACTATAATCAATAAAGATAGACTCAACTATAAAAGAAAGTATGATCCATACATACACAATAACCACTAAAGTATGCTTCATACATACATTGTAATGTCCCCATTTTTCAGACTTCGGGATTAGCTTGGTTTGGTGACCCTCGCAAGCTAATTGGGTGTTTAGAGGGGGTCATATTGTGGAGCTAGCATTGAGATTCCATTCTGGAGATTCAGATTATCAGTTCTGCTCCTCGTTCGGGTTATTTTGGCCAACTTACTATTTTTAGTAAGTGGGGTTTTTGGTATGGCCAGGATTGGCAGGGTGTCTACACGGACCGTCAGACATCTCAGGATTGAGTTTCAGAAGATTTCCAATTTGTGTGACTTACTATTTTTAGTAAGTCTATTTTTAGCAGTGACTATTTCTGGCAGGGTAGTGTTTATTTTTGGCTAGGCAGTTGGTCCTGGTGCTTTGCCAGAATTTCTTTGATTGTAATCTGTCAGTGCAGTGGCTTTGAAGTTTAAATAATGTTATTAAATTAAATTATTTTGGTTTAATTTAATAACTTTCAAGTTTATAATATTATATTATAAAGTGGGAGTATTTAATAAAGCCAATTAAGTGAAATATTAAAAATGTGCTTTTTTGAAAAAGCTATATATTTTGCTCGAAAAAGCACTTTCATTCAGTCATTATGTAATCATTATTTTGAAGTTTGTGAAGTATTACCCTGGCTAGGGTTTTGAGGACGGATTCCTCTTTCTGGTGATTTGAGTCATTCCTTGTGATGGTGAATTTCACAACTGTTTAATTTTGAATATCAATTCAATGCTGAGGTATATTGAATTGATTGAAGTTTCAATTCTAGAATTTGAATGTTGATAAATTAGTGTGAAGAAATTCATTCAAGTTGAATATGTATTGTAGCTATTCAGTGGTTGAATTATTTATCAAGAAATTTATGGGAGTCTAGTTTATTTATTAATTCTAATAAAAAAAGAGTTATCAAAGAAGAGGGGTTTCAAAATTAATGAAATGGTGAAGAGTATTCAAGCTGTGTTAATACTGAGGAATGGAAGATTAGTTAGTGGTGAATATATTAGTAACAAGGTAGCGTCAACATTTGTTTAGAGTGTGTGAATCCCAGGAAGGTTGTAACAGCTTCCTTTCACTTGCTTATGGGTGTAGTGCTGGACTGTTTATTCTATATAACAGGCTACGTAAGTTTTAGATCAGTCATGTATTGTCTAGACTATCACATGAACACTTCTAGGCTGGCGGCTATACAATATTATGGGTAGAGTTTACATTAAGAGGGAGTTTCTGATGACAGACATTGCAGTTGGTGATTAATAGGGGTTTCAAGGTGGCAATTTCTTTTGCAAAGTAGATGTTTCAGCTGAGGTTTAATAGCGTTTACAGGTGCTCATTCAATTTGTTTAAAAATAAGACTAGTGTAATTTGTTTCCTTTGCTAGGATAAAGATGTATAATATGTCAAGTGGTTGTTATTATCAAATGGAAATTTGATATTTCAAGAGTTGAGAATTTTTATATATCTTTATGACTGTCCTGTTTAGGCAAAATTAAGATATAGTTGCAATATTTCAAAATTATTATTGAATATTCAGAGAGAGCCAACTTAGGCTCATCATAGTGGTATCAGAGCTTTCTTCCTGTCATCCTATGGGGTCTAGTTACATAAATTTTATGAAGTTATTTTAAAGTGATCAGCACTTCTATTTTCTAGCTATGGATAGATACAGGAGATCTAGTTCAAGGAGTCATCATAGTAGTAAGGGAAAAATAATAGAATTAGATGCTTTGGTTGAAAGCGTTGAGAAACTTAGATTGCATCAACAGAGATTGGGAGAGAGGTTGTTGGATCCAACTACAGTAGATAGAGCAGCGAGATATATGGTCTCTACTTTTAGAAGGCCGACACCTAGTTTGTAGGGGAGAAGGCTAGAGTTTTCTCTAACAGTGGTCCATGATGCTGATGTTCCTTCCTCTAGTTCAGCACCTGCTATTCCCATTTGTAGTGCTAATGATAGATTTATTGCACCGAAACCAATGGATGTTTTAGTGCCACGGGAGGACAGTAGTGTTGAGCATCATCGGGTTGAGGCTCCCAAAGAAGTCACTATGGATTTTGTAGAGGTAGCTGATGTTGGAGTCATCTCTAAGTGTTCAGATTCTTCCATAGAGGGAGTTGTCATTGGAGATGTTTATGTTAGCTATAGTAGTGTTGCTCCAGTTCAAGAGGCAGTTGCTTCCTCAGATAGGCTCGAGGCTTGTATGGAGTCTCCCAGTGGTATGGTTGGTGATCTGGGTATTACAGTGGGGTCACTTGATGTCAGTTTAGGCTCCATCATTATTGGTGCACAACTTGGCAATGAGTCATGTGTGCAAAGACATGTGTCCACAGATGAGATTTCAACAGATGTTGTGGGAGCTAATAGTTTAGACACATCAGAGGACACTTTTGAGGATGCTGTGAGTTGCATGGGAGATGACACCCCCTATGAGTTGTTGGGTGATGACTACGAGGAGCATATGAGCTCTGATAGTTCAAAGATATTTGATAGTAGTTGCAATATAGGATCAGTACAGGAGACAATGGTCTATTCCTATGTTGAGGATGTGAGCATGGAGCTTTCTAGTGTTTACACTCGGGATGGGAGTGTTGTAGATGATTTGTCAAATGTAATCCCATGCTACAGTATAGTCTATCCACATGTCGACATTGAGTTGTGTTTGCAGCCAGAGTTAGTAGAGGAGATGTAGTTAGAGGATGTGTATACTAGCATTGTAGACATCTCCGATAGTGAGAGCGAGGATGATATGTGTTGTAGTATTTCTGGCTTTCTATATCTGACTTTGGGCATAGATTCAGCATTGTCATTTGGTGGAGGGGGGTTCCATGATTCGGTGTTACTGGAACCCATAGATGAGGACAGGGAAGCTTTCAAGTGGCAAGAGTTTGTTATAGCTAGGGCTTCCATGTCTAGAGAGAGGGTTACTCCATTAGTGACTCATGAGGATGTGTCTTAGGATCTAGATTGTCAGATGGTTGCAGAGGATGAGGTAGCTAGAGATGGTGTTGAGTCAGATTCAACAGCAGCTTCATCGGGGTTAGATGAGGACATGTCTGATGCTTGTACTCAGAGTGTAGAGGTGTACTCAGATGTAAGTACATAGAGAGAGTGTGATTTTGATGGAATTTTGTTAGATACAACTTCCTCTCATAGTGTGGACAATGCATTTGAGGTTGTTCATAGGAGGCCCATTGTGCAGAGTCATCATGTGACTAGCCAATTGCGAGTGGGTGAGAGAGATATTACTGCTACACTTGAGCATTTCAATGCCGCTCGTCAGTTGTTGGCTATTAATAGTTGGGGTGCTCCTATGACAGATGATTCTAGTGGTGGTTACCTTTCATTGACAGAGATCCATGCTTTGCGTGAAGCTGTCAGGATGTTGAGACAGGATTACTTACAAATGGTAGCCGACCGAGATCACCTAGTTGAGTGGGGGAGTATAGCCCATGAGGCACTGTTAGATTGGGAGGAGGAGGTGAGTGAGCTTACCCAGGAGCTCATGGTGACTACTGAGGCTTTGGAGGACACTCAGTGAAGTCTTTAGGAGTCACAAATTTAGTTAGAAGAGGTGACCATGGAGTTGGAGCATTTGCAGTCCACACCAGCCCCAGACCTAGTTCGTTTGCATATTGAGGTGGTTGGTGGTGAGTTTTCTCCTATAGTTGGTATCGAGGAATATCATGTTGGGGCAGACACACATGTTCAAGATTTGGGAGCACTTGGTATGGATGAGGTAGGAGTACCATTGGAGTCAAGTTCTCAGGTTGATCTTTCTCACATAGCTGATAGCGTGGTATAGTTGGTTGTGCCACATTTTTAGAGGGATCATCTGTGGATTGAGGGGGAGTATGTTGATGCTTCCACATATAATTTCTACTGCACTAAATCTTTTATGGAGTATTTTCTGGAGAGTGTAGATGTGTGTCAGGACTCTTATGGAGTGTCTGAGGGTACCCTCATCCGAGGCTCTTGTGCTATTCGGAGGTTGGTTGGGAAGATTGTAGAGACTCTTTCTATTATGCTTCCCCATAGAGATCTCAAGGTAGGTTTTGTTGAGAGAATTGCGCAGGGTCCTACTCAGCCTGCAGTTATACGGAGTTAGAGATTGGAGCCATCTCCTAATTCCTAGTTTGGCCATGATGAGCACTTGACAAAGATTGGGGTTTCTTACCAGCATTTCACGGTGGGGTATGCTCGTCATTTTTCTTTGGACCCTCAAGTGGAAGATTTGTTTTCACGTAGGGGTAAACTGGCTTCGGTATCCTACCATCCATTATGGGAAGGATTAGCACCATCATTTGCGGATGGATTTGGTGGTTGCAAGTTAGATTACTTGCAGTGTCCACACACTCAGGATGGTTCATCAGGTGACAGAGTTGGTAGCAGTGATCTAGGCACATTTGGTTACTATTGTTTTCCTAGTGCAGTTGGGTGTGAGTACTGGATAGATAGGGACTCAGATTTTGAGAGAGTTATTGTAGATGGGTCAAGTTCTATCAGGTTGTTTTTAGCATGGACATCTATAGTTGGCTTACAGATATTATTTTCAGTGGTGTGTGTTCTGTTGATGCTAGTTCTTTCTTCACAAGAGTTTAGTGCAGACTAGGACATTACCTGTGACCATCCTTGGGATCTGGGTGGATTGTGATGTTGCTTGTTTTTCCTGATTGCTTGAGGACAAGCAATCTTGGGAAGGGAGAATTGTAATGTCCCCATTTTTTAGACTTCAGGATTAGCTTGGTTTGGCAACCCTCGCAAGCTAATTGAGTGTTCAGAGGGGGTCAGATTGTGGAGCTAGCATTGGGATTCCATTCTGGAGATTCAGATTATTAGTTCTGCTCCTCATTCAGGTTATTTTGGCCAACTTACTATTTTTAGAAAGTGGGGTTTTTGGTATGGCCAGGATTGGCAGGGTGTCTGCACGGAGCATTAGACATCTCAGGATTGAGTTTTAGAGGATTTCTAGTTTGTGTGACTTACTATTTTTAGTAAGTCTATTTTTAGCAGTGGCTATTTCTGGCAGGGCAGTGTTTATTTTTGGCTAGGCAGTTGGTCCTGGTGCTTTGCCAGAATTTCTTTGATTGCAGTCTATTAGCGCAGTGGCTTTGAAGTTTAAATGATGTTATTAAATTAAATTATTTTGGTTTAATTTAATAACTTTTAAATTTATAATATTATATTATAAAGTGGGAGTATTTAATAAAGCCAATTAAGTGAAATATTAAAAATGTGCTATTTCAAAAAAGCTATATATTTTGCTCGAAAAAGAACTTTCATTCAGTCATTTTGTAATCATTATTTTGAAGTTTGTGAAGTATTGCCCTGGCTAGGGTTTCAAGGATGGATTCCTCTTTCTGGTGATTTGAGTCATTCCCTATGATGGTGAATTTCACAACTGTTTAATTTTGAATATCAATTCAATGCTGAGGTATATTGAATTGATTGAAGTTTCAATTCTAGAATTTGAAAGTTGATAAATTAGTGTGAAGAAATTCATTCAAGTTGAATATCTATTGTAGCTCTTTGGTGGTTGAATTATTTATCAAGAAATTTATAGGAGTCTGGTGTATTTATTAATTCTGATCAACAAAGTTTTATCAAAGAAGAGGGGTTTCAAAATTAATGAAATGGTGAAGAGTATTCAAGCTACGTTAATACTGAGGAATGGTGGATTAGTTAGTGGTGAATATATTTTTAACAAGGTAGTGTCAACATCTATTTAGAGTGTGTGAATCCTAGGAAGGTTGTAATGGCTTCCTTTCACTTGCTTACGGGTGCAGTGCTGGACCGTTTATTCTATAACAGGCTACATAAGTTTCAGATCAGTCACGTATTGTCTAGACTATCACGTGAACACTTCCAGGTTGGCGGCTATACAATATTATGGGCAGAGTTTACATTAAGAGGGAGTTTGTGATGATAGACGTTGCAGCTAGTGATTAGCAGGGGTTTCAAGGTGGCAATTTCTTTTACAAAGTAGATGTTTCAGCTGAGTTTTAATAGTGTTTACACGTGCTCATTCAATTTGTTTAAAAATAAGACTAGTGTAATTTGTTTCCTTTGCTAGGATAAAGATGTATAATATGTCAAGTGGTTGTTGTTATCAAATGGAAATCTGATATTTCAAGAGTTGAGAATTTTTATATATCTTTATGACTGTCCTATTTGAGAAAAATTAAGATATAGTTGCAGTATTTCAAAATTATTATTGAATATTTAGAGAGAGCCAACTTAGGCTCATCACATACATTCTAAATTATACAAATGATGTATTCTCCATACATTCATCTCAAGTATCCAAATGTAATGACCAATATCCAAATTTAGTTCTCTCATAGAAAAGCATAATTTATCCAGTATCCATAGACAAGTCTTACCCATAAGCATAAGAGTAATCACATAAGTCTCACCACATAAGAGTAACCAAATTTGTCCAACATATAACCAGGTGCAATGTGATCAAAACAAGATGCAATATAGTTCCCTCTATAAATAAATGTATTCACACACACACACACACACACACACACACATATATATATATATATGATCAATAGAAAATCATATATAAAGGATAACATATATCCATATATGTTATAACACAATATAGTTAGAATTTAATAGCTATGTATGGTGCCACACTCATACAAAAAATTAGATACAAAAATGTAGTTGTATGTAACCAACAAAAGGAGTTTTATAACTTAGAAAAATTTCACAAGTGACCCCATATATAAAAATCCCTCTCAAATTGAAACTCCGTCTCAAAGTGCAAAGAGCTCAGTTTCGGGTTCTTTCATCTCCACAAAGGATGCTTGAAGGTTGTTCCTCTGAGGACAATTTAGAGCTATGTGACAAAAATTCCCTCTTGAAGGGTTTATTCTTCTTAAAGTTCTTCCCTCTTCCCTTTCTATCCTTTGAGCTTCCTTCATTTTTGTTCCTCTTATCCTTTTGGAATTATCTCTTTTTCTTGAATTTCCCTATCCCCCTTTTGAAATTTTGAGAGTAAAGAACTTGTATATCTTCCTTGAAGATTGAGCCTCTTGATATTTATCTTGCTTCTTCTTGAAGACAATTGGTCTTTAGTCTATCAAGAGTAGGTAATTTAGAAGGTGCACTAATCCCTTTAATGAATGCATCTCAAGCAAGAGACAATCCATTAAGAGCTATCACAGCTAGCTCTTTATCATCATATTTGAACCCAATTGATGATAGTTGATTCCGTAGCTCATTGATCCTCATGAAGTAGGATGTGATTGAATCCCCTTGATTCATCTTGATTTGGGAGAGGTTATTTTTGAGAGCTAGGACCCTATTTGTGTTGTTGATTTGAAACATTCCAGACAATGAAGTGAACATCTCATATGCATTCTCTAGATGTGCAATTGTTGGCACAATGTGATCTTTAACACTATCAATAATTATTCTCATTGCTTTGTTTTTTCTGTTCCTTCTTTTCATCTGCATCCATATCATCTTTAGGAGGATCTTCAATCACCAATCACAATGACCATAGGGGTGGGAGAGTCATTCCATTATGGAGACCTCAATCCCAATTCACTGTTGCAACTAGAAAACCCAGACATAGTCTGACACCAGTTAATTCCTAGGATTTAATAATAATTAAAATACTAAAATAAATATTTGGACATGTAAATAACACCTAAGCCAATGATATTAAATCATGATCCAATCACTAACACACCACAAAACACGTTTGAAGGCATTGCATGGGATGACTATACCCTGCGGGAAGATTCACAATTTGTAGAGAATGTTTTTGTTTATTGAATGAATACCATTTGAAAATGGTTATTTACACACACCAACTCCACATCCCCCCTCCACTCATGTGGATCAACCCTAATAAAGACTTTTGACCAACTAAAGACCGACTATAACCATTAACTAACTATCTAACTGTCCCCCAAATAGTAAGAATGCCATCAAATGATCATGCAATTAATAAATCCATAATGCCCAAGCTTCATGAGATCCAAAAGTAAAAAAAATGCAAGGATCCAACAATAATTCCCTAGTGTTAAACAAGGGTCCTCAAAGATCCAAACAAGTTAAATACACTAGGGCATTATAATCATCAATGGAAGCAAATAATGAGGACCCGTGTTTAACACTAGGGCATTATTGCTAGATCCTTGCATTTTTATTATCTTCTTGTTGTGATGACCTAGGGCATAAATGATTAACTATTACTTGTTTTTAATTCATCACATGATTGACTATCAGGCTAGGGCATGATTAGTTGCTTCCATTGATTATTTATTGTACTTGGTTTCTCAAGGCCGCGAGCCTATGACTGTTTCTTCCTTCTGTATATATCATTACTTGATTTGATTTGGTTATTGACACAACATTATAATGCTCACTACGATATTTTACTTGTTTGGATCTTTGAGGACCCATGTTTAACACTAGAGCATTATTGTTGGATCCTTGAATTTTTATTATCTTCTTGTTGTGATGACCTAGGGCATCAATGATTAACTATTACTTGTTTTCAATTCATTGCATGATTGACTATTGGGCTAGGGCATCATTATTTTCTTCCATTTATGATTATTTATTGTACTTGATTGCTCAAGGTTGTGAGCCTATGACTGTTTATTCCTTATTTATATACCATTGTTCAATTTGATTTGGTTATTGACACAAAATTATAATGCACTGCTGTATTTTACTTGTTTGGATCTTTGAGGACTCATGTTTAACCCTAGGGAATTATTGTTGGATCCTTGGATTTTTATTATTTGCTTTTCATGATGACCTAGGGCATCAATGATTAACTATTACGTGTTTTCAATTCATCATATGATTCACTATCATCTCATTTCCAATGTAAAAATATTCCAATCCTTAGTGAGTAGACATTATGAATATTGCTAAGCCTTACTTTTAGTTCATCATAAGGATTGGTACTGACTAAGAACAAGACATGAAAGTAGCCAAGTGTATGCATTGTATCTTCTTCCAAGACAATGTGCATCAACTTGGCTACTTTCATGTCCACTATGATGCATAGAATCCAACCTCGATGCTAAGAATCTTGAATAACCTCTTCCCAATGTCATATTTAGTAAGGAAAAACTCTTACAGTTGATTGTGAGACACCGAACACTAATCAGATTCTTCCCTTTGGATCAATACATGGTTCCTCTACATGGACTACACAACACTTCCTTATTGCTTCACAAGAACCTTTAATGTTCAAAGCACTCCCTGTCTTTCATTCCCAAATCTCCTACTCTCCTAAACACATTCATATTTTTGTCCACATTCTTTAAAAAAAATCGATCACAATACATTTACCGATCAAACATAATTAGTGACTGATTCACTTTTCCTTTTAATACTCTATGGAAACATATTCTTACCCTTCCCACTATTTCAAACTAGGATCCCCATATCTCATTTTATCCACAAAACACTTAACACTTGACAATCATTAAATAATCCAATGATCCTAATACTGATAATTGTTTTACCTTTTTGACACTTCTTTTTAACTTGTTCACAGATCAACCCTCACTCTTGGGATCCCTAGCCTCTAGCTTATTCTAGACACTAGGATTTTCCCATACATCAACCCTTTCCACTGCTACTACATACCCACCAAGTTATCAAGGAATCTTATGTCCCTTTTTAATGACTGTCTATGACAGTCCTAGTTACCTCTACAACTTGACAATCTACTAGCCTTTCTTAGACTCACAACCATTATCTAGGGTGTTAGTACATTCCCTAGACTACCATACACCTTCCTTAAAATTATTTTAGTATAAATAATCCAACTTATTTTGTGGACAAAGTCTTTTCCTAAATCTATCTCTGTATTCCAATCCTAGAGATAGTCATAGTCACTTCACTGTGACAAAGAACTTATTAAAGTCTATCCCTTTCTAAATCTCTATCTTGTCATGCCATGGTAACGTAAATGGTACCGTTCCCTTATTAATTAAACAAATAAATTAGTCACAACCTTAGGAGTATCCTAATTATGAAAATAAACAAGACACCCTTAAAAACAAGGTTTGACAACTTTTGGAATGACTTCCCACAATGTACATGGGGGTGTCTAACACAACATCCAACCTAGAGGCTTCAAGGAACACAAATAAATAGTGAACTTGCAAAGATAAATACTTCTGATTAGACTATGATCAAATAATAGAAAATGAACATGCAAGGGAGACAATACCTTCAAGGATTTTTTAAGGGTATGCAAACAAGTTGGATTTCAAAGGAAACAAATATGAGTGTTACAAACCATACAAAACCTTCTTAGAAGGAACACATAACTTGTGATTAGACCCAACCAAAAACTTGTATTATCACTAATTTGATCAGATAGTTTAGGACTAATTTGTTGTAATTAGAGAAAAAGTGGATATCAAAAAAAGAATATAATAAAAATGCATATTTGATTATGACTGCATCACCTTGTATTGGAACACCATGACCTTATGACATGTTCTGAGTTATTGTTGTGGATGCCTCATTTGAAAATGATGCCATAGCAACATCAAATGAAACACCAACATTTGATTTTACTGTTGCATTGTTTGGATGATGCATCCACGGTACTAACTACCCTCTTGCAGCACTGTGACTTATGTATGTCCACTTGATGTTTTTCATGATGGTATCATCTTACTCTTGTAGCATCTTTCTGAGAGCACATGTCTTGTAGCATAGTTTCCTTCTAGAAATGTATGGCTTTATTATGCACATGCATGACTATAGATGAGGATACGTAATAGGATATCATGCATTGCTTAGATCCCTTGGATATAACCCCATTTATTTCCTTCTTGCAGGTTTTGGATCAAGTAGGAGAACACTGGATTCACACCTTGGTCATCCTTCCATCATCTCTTCAGGCAATGTCTGGTACCCTATCATTTATGCTCATTTAATCATGTATGTTGACTTGTGTTATGAGATAGTCTATGATAGGAGATTAATGGTATTATGAACGAGAATTAGAAGTTGTGACAAGGAGTTCATGGTAATGTAGTGAAGAGTAAGAGATTGTGAAAGGAGGTTTAATGTCCTATAAAAAAACTAGGTAATAGAAACAAACTAGGTGGAAAGTCAAAACCACCTTGAATCTGCTTGGGGTTCCTTAGTTTCTAAGCCATAATCCACAAAATTTAAAACCACCTCAGTGGAAAGTCAAAAACACCTTGAAATTCAAGGGTCTCAATTTTAGCAGGTTGGGGTTCCTTAGTTTCTAAGCCATAATCCACAAAAGTATCCCATCCAATTTGGGGTTTTATAGTAAGAAAATCATGTATGACAAGAATTTTGATCAAGTTAAATTTTAAAAGTAGCATATCATTTATAAATCCTACCGTATGATGTCATTTTTTGTCAAAACTAAAGAGTTCTCACCATGAGAAAATAGAGTGACCATTTGATATAAAAACCATATGTGTGGATATAAACATTAAGTACAACATGTCCACTTTTTTTGTAGATATACACATTAAGGATCATGTCAGATAATACAAGGGAATTTGATCAAAATAGGGAGACAATCACTAGATTGTTGTCTAACTTTTAAAGAGAAGGCAATGACAAATTTTATTGTCCATGCAAGAGTTGTAACAGCTTAAAGACAAGAAGAATCAAAATCAAAACAACAAAGAGACATTATAGTGAGAATGGTCAAATTGAAGGGGGGTTTGATTATAATCCATTGGTAAGTTGTTTTTTATATTGTTTTCACAATTAATATACATATGAACCATGGAAGGAGGTTTGATTATCACATTGAAGGGGGGTTTGATAATCATCATTTTTATATAGGTTGATCTCCCTAGTGTAGTACATGATATGGACCACCACATCTCAAATGAACATAGGGGTGTGAATATAGAGAAACATGGAGGTGTTAGAATTGAAGCTGAAGATCATGATCCCATAGAAGATGAGAATCATGCACCAAAAAACATATTTTAAGATGATGGTATAAATGCATTGATCGTTGACATATTTGGTACTAGTGTTGCTGCTGATGATGATTATGATGAGGATGAAATTGACGTCATCCATTATATACCTCTACTTGACAAGGTGAACATGACCCTTTACGAAGGCTCCCAATATACTCTTCTCTCTACTGTATTTTTGTTGGTGAATTTGAAGGTTATGAATGGTTTATCCAACATAACGATTGTTGGAAACTACAATTGAAACAATTGTTATATTGTCATTGATGTCAAACCTTAACTTGTAAGATAGTTTCTATCTAGGAGAGTACCATATCTATTGATTGATGAAGAGGATTTGGTAAAGGAGATAACAAGAGAACCTAAGGAAAGGTTGAGTTATTTGATACTTCAATGGGTACTTTATTAGTTATTAGCACATTGATAAGATAATGTATTATATATCTAAGTAAGAAGAAAGACTAGAAAGGTATGCTTAATCAAGAAAAAGTGAAGAAATCTAGTTTAAGCTGAGTGATGTTAGTGTTGATTGAGCACTAGTATATGCCGAGTAAATCTAGTGTTGACTAAACATTAGTAATTGTCAAGCGACAGGAAATTATCAAGAAAAGACAATGTTTTTCAAGGAAGATAGTTTGTAGTGATGACTGAGATACATAGTGATGACCGAGGAGAAGAACATAGTATTGACCGAGTGTTAGTAAATTACATTTGGAGAAAGAATTAAGATTCCTAGCTGACATAGTTGAATTCTTGGGATATGTAAAACTTGTTGACATTATTAATGAATTTTATGGAGTATTTAATACATGGTAAATCATTTTCTTATGGATTCAAAGAGAAGTTTGGAGATGTATCTAGAAGGAAGGATGAAGAACATAATGATGAAAGGGTTCGATGAATATGACCTAAAACTAAGATCTACAGAGGAGATTAAGCAGCAAAAGATTAATCTACCCAATCAAAGAGGTATAAAGGAAAACCTAATCATGAGGTTATGAAGTATGAAGAAGAGGTTGATGTTATTGACTGACAAGTCTAAGAAGAAGGTTGAAGGTGAAAGCTGTGAAGAGTTGAATAGAGCTGTGGTGATTTCTTGAAGTGAATTCTGATCAGATCAAAGATGGAGATGAATATGAAGGCTTGTCAGTAAATCATCTTATGTACGAAGTGGATCTGTATTTGCAAAGTGAGTTGTAATTTTTTCAGATTAGAAACTACTGTTACTTTCTAGCCATTGTATCAATCTAAATCCTTTAATCAAGATTGACCTAACAATCATTATATAAATCCTTTAATCAAGGTGACATTATAATGGGATGTTCTTAAGTCCTCTAACTAGTCCACTTTTGATAGAGTATTTTAAATCTTTTAATAGGGTCACACCTGAAAGTGTGTTTGTAAACCTTTAACCAAGTTGGCTTTTCACAGAGTTCACTTCATAAGAGTGAAAATCAGTAGCATGTTACAAAGTGGTTTTTCCCAAGTTGGGTTTCCACTATAAATCTTGGTGTTATACTTGTGTGAATGTTTTGATGTGAAAATTCTTATATTTTGTAAGTTAATTACTTTTAGATAGTCAACTGCATGTTATATGTTTCTGATATATGCTATAGAGACCGAGTTGAATTGCTGATTAGATCTGAGTTGTTGAAGTACTGAAAAGTTCAATTGGTACATCTAGACCCGAGGATAACTGATTCACCCCCCATCTCAATTATTATAAATCATTCTAACAATTGGTATTAGAGATGTTGGTGCTTACAAAGAAGTTTAAAGGTACTTGAAGAAAATTATCAAGATGTACAAAAAGGAGGTACTGAAGTTGAACAAAGAGAACTTTGTTGCATGGAAAAGTCTGATGAAATTGCATCTAGATGGTTTTGGTGATTCGATGAAGTACTATGTGGAACATGACTATGTCATACCTATTGCACCTTTGACTGTTGAGGAGATGAAATAAAAATAAGAACACAATCAAGCAATGTTGGATATTGCATATGCTCTAAGCTATCCTCAATTTGAAGATATCAAAGAATGCACTACTGCAAAGAAAATGTGGGACACTCTTACAACTATCTATGGTGGAGATACAGATGTACTGAGAGAAAAATTTAAAAGTTTGAGAGTTAAGTTTGATGAAATGAAAATGCAAGAAGGTGAAAATATTGCTCAGTACTGTGGTAGAATTAAGGAGGTAGTGACTGCTATCAGAGGAGCTAATGGAAACATTGATGATGAAATTGTTATTGGTAAAGTATTGAGAAATTTTCTTCCTATCTATGCTATCATAATTTATGTAGTAAAAGAATCAAGATGTAACCTTGGTAATGTTCTAACTCTGGAAAGTCTTGTTGGAAATCTTACTACTTTTGAGCTATCTAATTATGATAACTACACTATTCCTAATGTTGAATCTACATTCAAGTCACAAATGGTACTGCATAAGTCTAATAAGGAAAAAGAAAAGTGTGTGAAAAGTGATAGTGATAGTGACAGTGATAGTGAAACTTTTGATGAGGAACTAGATGATCTTGAGGCACTCATGGCTAGAAGGCTACAAAGAGGAAAAGGGAAATATAAAGGTAAACTTCCTATAATCTATTTTTTTATTTAACAAAGGTGGCCATATTCCAGCAAGATGCCCTGATAGGACTGCCAAGGATGAGAGAAGGGAAAGAAAGTACAAAGATAAGAGAAATGATAGAGATCACTGAAGGTATAGAGACTACAAGGACAAAGGTAAGAAATCTTGCTATATTGCTAAAGAAGAAACTAACAGTGACACTAGTAAATATGATGAATGTGATATTGAAGTTGTTTATGTTGCTATGAAAGATGATTCTGATGAAGATGAGAAAACTACACTTATTTCTTATGTGAGTAAAGGTGATAAATGGATTATTGATAGTGGTGGCTCACATCACATGATTGGTGATAAAAGTAAATTTGAGACCCTAAATCATTACAAAGGTAGAAGTGTTAAGTTTGGTAATGATGCACCATGTCTTGTGAGATGTAAATGATCAATTAAGCTGATTGATAGGATCACATGTGAAAATTCTTATTGGGTTGAAGGTCTTAACTATAATTTTCTGAGTATTGCATAGTTGAATAGTACTGGTTACCGAGTGTAATTTCATCATTGAAAGGATAAAATATTTGATGCCCCTGGTGAACTAATTGGAAGTGGAGAACAAACAATTGGTAACTTTTTTTATCTAGACCTATCTGAAGAAACATGTTTATTTGCACAATTTGATGATGTATGGTTACTACATAAGAGGTTATGTCATGTGAATTTTGACAATCTGGTAACTATTAGTAAAAATAAGAAAGTTAGAGGTTTGTCGAGATTGAAGAAAATTGATAATGTGATGTGTAAACAATGTCAATTGGGAAAAATGATAAAGTCTAGTATTAAGAGCAAGACATATACTTCTGAAAATATCTTGGAATTGGTTCATACTGACCTTTAATGTGGACCTATGGGTGTACAAAGTTATTTTGGTGATAAGTATTTTATTCTATTTGTTGATGACTACACTAGGATGATGACTGTAATGTTTTTGAAAGAGAAATCTAATGCATTTCAATTGTTTAAGTGGTATTTGGAAAAAATTGAAAAAGAAATAGGTAGAAGCCTAAAATGTTTGAGATCTGAGTGAGGTGGAGATTTTATATCAAATGAGTTTAATCTATTCTGCAATGATAGAGGAATTAAGAGACATATGTCTGTACCAATAACACCTCCACAAAATGGCATAATAGAGAGAAGAAATAGGTCAATTATGGATTCTGCTAGAAGATTGATGATTGAGAAGAATGTTGCACAAAAATATTGGAGAGAAGCTATAAGTACAACTGTTCATACCTTAAACCAAGTACAAATCAAGAAAGTTACAAATGCTACACCTTTTGAGTTATGGTATGGTTATGCACCTAATGTGAAGTATTTTAGAGTCTTTGGGAGTAAATGCTATATACTGAAAGACAATAGGAATGGAAAATTTGACACAAAAAGTGATGAAGGCATATTCCTAGGTTATTCCACTAAGAGAAAATCTTATAAGTGTTTGAATTCTAACACTAACAAAATTGTTTAAAGTGAAAATGTTAGAGTCGATGAGTATGAATAAAATAATGAATTGGAGGACAAACAAGAATTTGAAGATAAGATATCTTTTGTTTACATGGAAGAAGGAGAGGCAAGTAATACACCTGAACCAGATGCAGAGTCACAGATAAGCAATGTTGAGCATCAGGAGGATGCTACCGATCATTAGGAGGATGATGCTGAGCATCAGGAGGATGCTATCAAGCATGAGGAGGGTACTACTAAGAAATCAAAAGAAGAAGAAGATAACTTGCAAGATGAATCTGAAGATCAAGAACAAGGAGAAAAGAAATCTAAACCTACATTGGTATAGTATGTAAGAAGACATCACAAACTTGAACAAATAATTGGAGATAAAGATTTTGGAATCATGACAAGAATTAAGTTGAAAGATCATACATGCTTATTATGTGAGTTTGAGCCTAAAATTGTAAAAGATGCTTTAGATAATGATGATTGGATACAAGCCATGAATGAAGAGATTGATCAGATAGAAAAGAATAATACCTGAACTCTGGTGCTGATACTAGAAGATAAGAATGTTATTGGAACAAAATGGATATATTCAAAAATAATTTAAATGAACATGGAGAGGTCACAAGAAACAAGGCAAGATTGGTATGCAAGGGGTATGCACAAGAAGAAGGAATTGACTATGGAGAGACATTTTCCCCTGTTGCAAGATTAGGAGTGAGGACTCTACTTGCATATGTTGCATATAAAGGTTTCAAAGTATATCAGATGGATGTCAAATCT
Organism: Chamaecyparis obtusa; assembly: GCA_027943335.1. Taxonomy (NCBI): domain Eukaryota; kingdom Viridiplantae; phylum Streptophyta; class Pinopsida; order Cupressales; family Cupressaceae; genus Chamaecyparis; species Chamaecyparis obtusa. The sequence continues at coordinate 135,572 of BSBK01006627.1, forward strand.
ACATTTTTGAATGATATATTGGAAGAAGATGTATACATTGACAAACCTAAAGAATTTGTTGACCTGAGTGAGAAAAATATGGTTTGCAAGATGAACAAGGCGTTGTATAGATTGAAACAAGCTCCTAGAGCATGGTATGAGAGACTGCATAATTATTTGATAAAGATTGGATTTGCAAGGAAAAATGAAAACAATAATCTGTATATGAAGATAGAGAAAGGTAAAGGGATTTTGTTAGCTGAAATTTTTGTTGATGATATCATATTTGGAGGACAAAATGCTCTATGTCAGAATTTCTCAAATGAGATGCAAATTGAGTTTGAAATGTCTATGTTTGGTGAGATCAAATTCTTTGTTGGTTTGAAAGTTTATCAGATGGAGAAAGGTATCTACATTAGTCAATATAAATATGTTAATGAGATACTAAAAACTTTTGTTATGGAAGACTCCAGACCAATGAGTACTCCTATGGCTACTAGACATAAACTATCCAAAACTGATGATACAACTGAAGTGAATCAAATCTTGTATAGATCTATAATTGGAAAGCTACAATATGTTGTCCATAGAAGACTAGATATTTCCCTAGCAGTTGGAATTTTGGAAAGATTTTCTACCAATCCTAAGGAGAAACATATGATGGCAGTGAAAAGAATCTTGAGATATTTGAAAGGAACCAAGGATTATGGATTATACTACAAGAAGAATGGAAAATTTAAACCAAGATTTTACACTGATGCAGATTGGGCTGGAAATGTTGATGACAAAAAAAGTACAAGTGGTGGAGCATTATTTCTAGGAAAGAGATTAGTCTCCTAGACAAGCAAGAAATAAAACTGCATTTCCCAATCTACAACAGAAGTTGAGTATGTAGTAGTAGCAGTGAATTGTTCAAATTTAGTGTGGATTAAGAAATTGTTAAAAGGAATGAAAAGGGAAATTACAGAGCCAGTTTTTATTTATTGTGATAACAAAAGTGATATTAATATATCAAAGAATCCAGTGATGCACACTAAGACTAATCATATTGCTATCAAGTATCATTACTTGAGAGAGCTAGTTCAAGACAAAGAAGTGAGAATGGAATATGTGAATACAAAAGAACAATTAGTAGATAGATTCACAAAATTTTTACCTAAGGATTCTCATGAATATCTTAGAGGTAGAATAGGGGTGATTCCCCTATCTGAGGCCTCCTAGTCAACTAGGAGAACTGTATCAAATGTGCTCAATAAAATATTTGATCAATTGATTGAAAAAAGGTCACACTTTAGGAGCTTCCTAGAGTTGTGAGAAGTGAAGAAGAGGTGATAATCAGTCATAAGAAAAATGACAAAAGAAGAATACAACATACAGAACTGACATGAAGACATCTACATGTGGAAGATGGAAGTGATAGACACAAATTTTACATTTTTGTCAAAGAGGGAGAGATTCAAATGAAAACACATAGAGTGAGAAGATTCAATGAAACCTGAGAAAAAGATACAAAAAAGATTCAGAGGGAGTAATTGAGCAAGCGGTCAGGCAAGGCAAAAGTTGTGAATCAGAATGAAGCTAAGGATATTATAAAAATATGATACACAAATATTTTGGATTGTTTGGTAAATTATGGCTGCCCATAGAATAGTAGGGCATCCTGCTTCATCCCTGCTTCTTTTAGATGTGGTGCTACTTGAAGTCTATACCTTGATGTGGTGAAGGCATCGAATGCCCTGCTTCTTGCTACCTTAGTCTCTAAGATGAATACCTGCTTATTTTTGAGGCACTTCGAAATCCAGTATTGCTACCAAAATCTCTCAGACACTCATCTAGGTAAGTTAAGTCTAGCTTTGAAATCTAGTCTCCAGCTCCTAGCAATAGGTAGCATAGCTGATGCCTCTCCCTCATTCAACTAATCACAAAAATACCTCTCCCTTCTTTGTTGCCCAACAATCCAACTATTGCCTTTCCTTCCTATTCAGGAAACCTCTCTCCCATCCATCTAGTAGAAGTATAGCTACTTGCTACCTCTCCCTCCTCCATTTCTCAAACTCCACCAGTATGGCTTATCACTCAATTCTTGCTATCTCTCCCAATGATGTGCCAGTGGGCACTCAGATAGGTCAACTCAAATAGTTCAAAACTTTTCGGTTGTGCCATAGAATTTGAGGGGCCCTGAGAAAGGTTGATCCTTACCACTACAGGAGGGCCAGCCAATAGAGTTAGGTTAGGAGAAAGTGTTCATTTTACGCTATCCCTTTCCCTATTCTATATTATTGCTTGCCTTCCTTTCTTGTCGGAACCCTCCTTCTTTATCCTACTCTCTACTAGGGGAGCCACAATCCTCCATATAGTTGGGCTCGACTGGAGCCATAATCCATGTTGGCCATCCTCACTTTCTAGTGATCAGAGCTGAACAATCAATATTGCTTTCTAGGTGGCCGGGTAACCTTCCTTCCGAACAATCCAACATCCTATTTATCCCAACCTTTAGCCCTTGGGGGGAAAACGTAGTGAGGCCAAGTTTATCCCAACCTAGGTGAACGTAGTGAGGGAAAGTTTATCCCAACCTGGGTGAATGCAGTGAGGGCAAGGAGAAGAATCCAAAAAAGAACTAGTCAATTGAGTGGACCTAGAATCCATTCCAGGGCCATAGCCCGCTGTTTAAGATCCAGATGTTATTCATGTGGTGTTGCCATCAATGTCAAAAAAGGGAGATTGTTGGCAACTACAATTGAAACAATTGTTATATTGTCATTGATGTCAAACCTTAATTGGTAAGACAATTTCTATCTAGGAGAGTACCATATCTATTGATTGATGAAGAGGATTTGGTAAAGGAGAAAACAAGAGAACCTAAGGAAAGGTTGAGTTATTTGATACTTCAATGGGTACTTGATTAGTTAGCATATTGATAAGATAATGTATTATTTATCTAAGTAAGAAGAAAGATTGGAAAGGTAGGCTTAACCGAGAAAAAGTGAAGAAACCTAGTTTAAGCTGAGTGATATTAGTGTCGATCAAGTGCTAGTATATGTCAAGTAAATCTAGTGTTGATCGAGCATCAGTAATTATCGAGTGATGGGAAATTATTGAGAAAAGAAAGTGTTTGCTGAGGAAGACAATTTGTAGTGATGACCGAGGAGAAGAACACAATATTGACCGAGTGTTAGTAAATTACATTTGGAGAAAGAATTAAGATTCCCAGCTGACATAGTTAAATTCTTGGAATATGTAAAATGTGTTGACATTATTAATGAATTGTATGGAGAATTTAATACATGGTAAATCATTTTCTTATGGATTCAAAGAGAAGTTTAGAGATGTATCTAGAAGGAAGGATGAAGAACATAATGATGGAAGGATTGAATGAATTTGACCTAAACCTAAGATTTACGAAGGAGATTAAGAGGAAAATGATTAATCTACCTGATCAAAGAGGTATAAAGGAAAACCTAATCATGATGTTATGAAGTATGAAGAAGAAGTTGATGTTATTGACTGGCAAGTCTAAGCAGAAGGATGAAGGTGAAAGCTATGAAGAGTTTAACAAAGTTGTGGTGATTGCTTGAAGTGAATTCTAAGAAGATCAGAGATGGAGATGAATATGAAGATCAATCAATAAATCATCTTATGTGTGAAGTGGATTTGTATTCGCAAAGTGAGTTGTATGTTTTTTAGATTAGAAACTATTGTTAATTTCTAACCATTGTATCAGTTTAAATCCTTTAATCAAGGTTGACCAAATAGTCATTGTATAAATCCTTTAATCAAGGTGACATTCTAATGGGATGTTATTAAGTCCTCTAACTAGGCCACTTTTGACAGTGTGTTTGTAAACCTTTAACCGGGTTGAATTTTCATAGAGCTCACTTCAGAAGAGTGAAAATCAGTAGCATGTTACAAAATGGTTTTTCCCAAGTTGGGTTTCCACTATAAATCCTAGTGTTATACTTATGTGAATGTTGTTATATTATGCATGTAAATTAATTTTTGATAGTGGATTGCATGTTATATGTTTCTAATATATGCTATAGAGACCAAGTTGAATTGTTGATTAGATCTGAGTTGTTGAAGTACTGAAAAAGTTTAATTTCTACATTTGGACCCGAGGATAACTGATTCACCCCCCTCTCAGTTATTCTAAATCATTCTAACAACAATGTCACATATGCTAAGGTTTGTCATATACATAATTATAGTCTATAAAAGGTGAAACATGTACCATTAAGTTTATTTATAATAACGACTTATTTTTTTGTTGTAGATTGATAGGTGAGTTTTTGTTACTTCCATCAAATATTCTCCCTCACTCATACCGAGAATTATGTGCCACTATGAAACATATTGGAATGGAGTATCAAGCAATAGATTCTTGTCTCGAAGATCATGTTATTTATCATAAAGAACACAAATACACAACATAATGTCTTGAATGCCATATGAGAAGATATCAAGATGATCAAATGACAAAAAAGGTACCTCTCAAGGTTCTTCATTACATCCCCATTATTCCACGTTTGAAATGATTATTAACGTGTAATAGCCTAGCACAATTTATGGATTACCATGCACACAATAGGAGTTGTGATGACATTATTCAAATTCTCGTAGATAGTTCGTCATTTATGGACATAGAGGAAAAATAGACCTCACTTTTAAGAAGAACCTCAAAATCTCAAGCTTTCTTTTGGCAGTAGATGATGTCAATCCATTTGGAAATATGAGATTTGTTTACTCAGTGTGGCCTGCTTTTATTATCAACAATAACCTTCCTCCATGGATGTTAATAAAGAGGGATCACATTATGTTGGCAATGATTATTTCAGGTATTTTATTATTTTATAGTTATCTACATGTAATTATAAGTCGTAGAGTGAAATGGCCACAATAATTATCTGATGTTGTTGTTAATTCAACTAGGTAAGTACCAAGTAAAAGATATGAATATATATATTGCACCTCTCTAGACCAATTGGACAAAGATGATTTCAATTCCATGTAATGCTTGTGTGGACAATTCATGATGCCCCAGGGTTGACACATTTATGTGGTATGTTAATGTGAATTATAGTTGTACGCGATAATTCTAATTCTAAAAATTAACATATTTATTCCAATTATATCATTTTCTTGTAGGTCTTCAAACAAAGGAAAAATTTGCATGTCGAATGTGTGGTTAAAAGATGAAATCTCATCATTCTAAAAGTTTAAGAAAGCAGGTGTTTAATGAGTATAGGCACTTCCTCCCATAAATCATAAGTATTGAAGTGTGAAAAAACATCTTTTCAATGGGAAAGAAGAGACTAAATCAAAGCCCCGAAGGATGAAACCTCACCTATGGCAGTTGGAATATAATAGAATTCGAGGTAATATCATTCCACCTAATGGTTTACGTTTGAAAATTATATATTTCGATTATGTTTGGTTGGCTAATTCTATAGTTGATGATCAAGAAGGTCGTGAAGGCATCACTGACCACCTTCCAAAGGGACTAAAATGTTATCCCAAAGAATTTAGTAGGCTGTCGTACTATGCAAAGCTACAAATTGTGCATTTATTTGATACTATGCGTATTGGAAATAATGTAACAGAGACACTATGGAAAATATTGGATGGAAGGCATGACAAAGAAAATCTTGGAAAAAATTTTAGTGTCATTCATGATTCCAATCATGCAATGAGAAATATCATTGAATCAAATAGAAATGGAGACTAGATTAATACGAGTGCCCTTCCTTGGCTATTAACATAGAAACAAAGTAATGCCATAAAAGAAGTCATACAAAAAATTTGATTTCCTATAGGATTTTCTGCGAATATAAGCAATCTCATATCAAAGAAAAGTGATTTTGGGTCAAGGATGAAAATGCATGATTGACATACCTTCATCAAGGTAAGTCACAGTCTTTTGTATTTACAATTTATTTGTATATCCACATTCAATTTTCATTGTATAAAATGATCAGTTGACAATTGTTGCAGTATGTGCTACCCCTATAGCTCCCAAAGATCAACTTCAATAATAATATCAAACAAGTGATATATGATCTTGGAAATATATGAGGTAAGCAATGATATTTGTTCAATATATCAAATGAGTAATATATTATAAAGTCTCGTATTTATATATTTTTGTGTCTTGAATCCCATAGGTGATTGTCATCTAAAGAAATCCATAAAGAAGATATAAAATATTGGAAGAAAATAATTCATCTACTAATGTGTGAAATGAAAAAGTGTTTACCTTCAACTTTTTTCAATGCACAAGAACACTACCTCATACACCAAGTTGAGGAGATTGAATTGTGTGGACCTGCATAGGTTAGGTCAATGTGGATGGTTGACAAGCACTTGTAATTTTTGAAGGGTTTGGTTTGACAAAGAGAATGTCCCAAGGATTCTATGGTTGAGGGATATATGGTATACCAGATGATGGTGTACGTTACTCAATATCTTCCTAATATTGCAACAAAGACCCATCTAGATTGTATTTGGGATCTCGACCCTGTTAAAAAAATTAAAGGGGAGTACTTGGTGGAGAACGATAGATTTAGGAAAGTGAAAGGTAATAAATTATGAGATGTTATTATAGTTAATTAATTCTTAATCTTCAAAATAAATCTATTCTAAGTCATCTATTTACTTTTGTACAGTTGCTAAAGAGTGGGATGCAATACATTTGTTTATTGCAAACAATTAAGATTGGATGATGGTATGGATTGAATAATGTCAAAATTATGGTCATAGATTAAAATGGGAATCCGTGTCTTCATTGGTTATACAAGCTCATCATAATGGAGATCCCAATGTTACACAAAAAGAAATAGATATAGCATATGGTTTAAGAGATCTCTAGGTACTTATAATTTTTTTAATCAACCATATATTTTTCAACTCGTGATGCAATAATTTAGACATGTTTGACATTATTGTAGGTGAAACACCACAAGGCTATTTTATGCAATGGTTATAAATTTCACATCAAAAAGTTGGATGACATGAAGAGAACTTGTGATTCTCAGATAAGTGCAGTCTTCCAGGTGACTAATATTTCATCTAGAAACGACTTACATCCATGAGAGTCTCTAAATCAATACTATGATATTTTGGTTGATATACTTGACTCTGACTTTAATTCATTCAAATTAGTTCTCTTTGTCATGAAATGGTACAGACTATGACTCAATCAAAATGATCCTCATAGAACAGTTATTGAACATGAAAATGGATTTCCAATGATTAATACAAGGTTGTTTGAGCCAGTTGGGGAAGAGCCCTATGTTCTTCCAAGCCAATGTGAGCAGGTATTTTACTTAGAGGTTCCACATAAACCAAGTTGGTCATTTTTTGTTAGACATGATCCAAGAGGAAGGCTGATAAAGTTTAATGTGACAGAAGAAGAAGATATCGAGGAAGAGGAAGAAGTGGGAGATGTTGTAGATGATCATCACAATCGATACTTAGTCGAAGAACAAGATGAAGAGGAAGAAGATGATGATGATGATGAGGAGGATGATGACAATGATGATGATGATGATGATGATGTTGATGATGATGATGATGATAATGATAGTGGTGGTGATGATGTCACTGACGACGATGATCTTGATGATGAGATGGATGAAGAAGAATACCAATGACATGTATGAATGTACAATTATGTGTTCAATGCCTATGCTATTCAATATTGAGTTCTTGATATATCAATGATTAATATTGAGTTCTTGATAGATCAATGACATGAGACAATTGATTTACATATGCAGAAACTTGAATCCCTTTCACAAGCATCCTACATAGTCTCATGGATTGTCAAGTATAAGTCAATACACACCATAGAGATTAATGTCTTTTACTATTTGGAAAACATCTCTCTTATGGCCACTTGTCTCTCTCATTTCATGGAGTACAGGTACCAACAAATAGGTATTTGTCATATTTCTCTTCCTCGAGTGAGGAAAATGTAGGAATGGAAGAAGAAAGTGAAACATTTAGTATGTTTAAATCAAGGAGATCAACTTGAGGTCAAAAGATCAGAAAGAAATTCAATAAACACATGGAATTTTTCCTTTCTCAAGGGGGGTCATGTTGTTATGATGATGAGAGAAAAGGTGCCCTTTAGGTACAAACATTTATAGAAAAAATATGTCCCCGATGATCTTCCTCCAATAAACACTGATTATTGTGTTAGAGAGAGGATATATCACATAAAACCATCTTCATTACATGGCTTGGGCCTATTTTCTATTGATGGCATAAAGGTCTCTTAAAAAAAGTTGACAAATTGATGGATTATGTCGGACCTTGTTATGATTAGAGTAGTTGGATGCATATTGTTAGATATAAAAAAAGTATGTTTAGGTATGCACTCACGACAAATTATATACAACAAAAAGTCAATGAAAAAAGTAAAATATTAGCTATATACATTGACAAGACAAAAGCATCAAGGAATATTGCAAGTTTTATAAATAGTACATGACCTACGTCAACTAAGAAGCAACCCAATTGCATATTTGAGGTGTGCGAGGGAAATCATGTAGTTATATGTATAATCAAATCAATTCATGGAGGTGAAGAGCTGCTTATCAATTACAATTTGAATCGCATAGATACAAAAAAAACCCACTATCATGGACGAGGTGGTACGCATTATGTACCATTTAAAATTGTTTAAAAATTAAGATACTATCTATTCTTTTAATTGAAGCATTCTGATAATTGTCTATAATTCAACGTAACTTAGAATAAGAACACATGTGTTTTAACATGTATCAATGATTTTTTTAAAAAATACAGTGCTATAGTGTGGATCAACAGCCACACGATATGCAAAATGATGATGGTTCTCATGGGACTTCTTCTTCCTGACAGGTAAAAATTATTGTTGCTGTACAAATGCACATACAAGAAAAATGTTAATGCGTATTTTTTGTTATATTTTATTCTTCACTACTATTTTGTATTACTTTTAAATAAAGTGCTACTAATATTGATCTCACAAATGAGTGTTGATCAAAAAAAGGGAAAGGAACAAGTAGTCCATGAGGAGCCACAGTATGAGAAGAATCCATTTATTGTTGATTTTACATCAGACGTTGATCTTGTGGTTGCACTGCAAAAGGTCCTTCATGCACTGTCGAGAGAGTTAACTTGATTGGCAGAGATTCGAATTCAGACTCCTCAAATATCAATGAGAGAGCATGAGTTGATTCACTTGGTTCAGACTTATACAGTAACAATTAATGTAGTTTTTAATTATAACAAAAGTTTAATAATGGTTTGTATAGTATATTATTTTATTTATGTCATTAACTAAAATAAATATATGTTATTTTTACAAAGGATGCAAAAACAATTTAATGGTGATGCCCCATATGCAGATACTTCAGGTGGTTCAAGTACATTGCATGTTCTATCCTCCACTTGTGTTTTGCTCAAAAAAAAATTTAATAGCTCTAACAATCTTGTTAATGGTTGTCCATATTTTTTTATGCTCTAAAAATCTTATTTTTCAGCACCTACCATTGATCCTATGAGTACATCGCCTGTTACGAGGAACAAAACCACATAGGTACTGCTGCCTGCAATGTTGACAACACATAGCATGGCCACAAATGCGATGGCAATGCCTATTGGTATGTAGATTCCTCTTTTTCTCTCTCATTTATCATTGGATTCATTTTGTAATATTGGATTCATTTTATGTAGGAGGTGATGAGGAAATTTCTGAATGTACTCAAGTTAGATGTACAAGAACAATAGAGAATTGTGATCAATTGCTCATGATCATTGAAGATGGACTTCCCATGAGAGTAGCTCAGCTTCCAAGTAATTTAAAGATTGATCCTTTCTTTTACTATACAATCTTATACTCATAATCTAATGCACTAACCCCCATGTGCAGTCCCTTGCAATAACTAATAATCTTGTTATTATTTTGTAGGGAATAATCTTTTTTATGAAAAACTTAATGATGAATGTTTGCGCATTTTTGGGCTGACCATACACACATGGTATCATAATTTGATTTCATTCCTAGATCAGATTTCATTTCATCCCTTTCTTCAAGTATATTAAAAGGGAGCTTCACTTCATTTATGAATCTAACAGTTTTTTTTTATTAAAAGGTGGAAATTACAAGATAAAGAGTTAAAGGATAAACTCATTGATTCTATGAAAAATGGTTTTGGATCCAACATCTTTCAAAGACTTAGGCTCCTTGAGAAAGCATGCCAAGTTTTGAAGTATATTAGGGAAAACTACATGTCCCAAATAAAATACAACCCTTATTATGAGCGCCCCCCTATGTTCCTATTAATGAGTGGAAGAATCTTAAAAGGGATGCACTTGAGAGAAGTGCAAGACATGGTGGAGAAATACTACCACCCAATGAAATAAGGTACATGATAATATTAATAATGAAACTATGTACTATTTACTTGATGAAGGGTGCTCCCCTTAATACCACAAACACATAACAATATGCAAGAATAGAAAATTGGCTTCTTATTATCTCCACAAATGTGGAATTACAAACTTTCAGAATTACAATATGCAAAGCCACATGGGCATTCTCTTACAATATTCTGTAGGACAAAGCCTCGAACTATTACCCAGATCTACTACCCAGAACTAGTCTGAACTGCCTCAGACAATAATACAGCCTTCCTTATATAGGCAATTATCCACCGCCTGGGAAGGTTCCAGAATTTTAGCCAATAAGGCTGACCAAACTTAGAATTATTTTATTTTACATTTTATTACATCATAGTCGGCTCAAGATAACCTTTGAAACCCGAACAGAAATTTTGAAGAAAATTATTTTCTGCCATTTCGGGTGGCCCAACTTCCGAAGACCATAAGTCATCACCAATTGACCAGATCGGCTATTATAACCCAATTTCGAAAACACCACGAAGCGCTCTACAGGCTTGACCCACGCAAGCCCCCGTCACCCAAATTTTTGACCTCATTCGGGGCCTCTAAAGCTTTCAAAACTGAGTCTAAAGTTTCTGTACCCTACTGCCAATACTGAAAATCTTCAATATCTTCCAACATACACTTGATCTGAAAATGAAACTTTACTGGCAGACTTATATGACCAAAATGAACCTCCAAGAAAGAAATCAGATCATTCTGAGCACATATGAAAATTACCAAAGATAGTAACTTTCCATAAATAGCAGCTCTGCACAGGATAGCCCTTATTGAATTCAAAAACAGAAATATTTTTGGGTGATGCAAGATTGCTCTTACACCCAGGATGCTCCTGCATCAGACACCCAGGGTAATTTGAGAAGTGACCCTGTCACGACTCAGGTGGGCAGAGGAAAACCAAGACGGCTAACCTCCTCCTTTGTCAGCCATGATGAATCTTCAACAGGTCATCCTTTCCACTTGACCAGATATTCTTCATATGTCCTGTTCCTTGTGCTTCTGCCAACACGACTGTCCAGTATATCTTCGATCTCCTTAGTGTTTGAACTAGTTGCTGGAATACTCCATTGTGTTGCTACAACCTCATCTTCAACACCTCCTTCGTGATACTCTATCAAATCTGAAATGTTAAACACTGGTGAAATATTCAGCTCACTGGGAAATTCTACCTCATATGCATTTCCTGAATCATGCTTCTTCAGTATCTTACATGGCCCAAACTTCTTCATTTTCAGCTTGTTATATGTACCAACTGGAAACCGCTCCTTCCACAAATGAACCATGACTTCATCACCAACCTGAAATTCCTTATACCTCCTTTTCTCATCTGCCTTAGCCTTATACTGTGCGTTCATCTTGGTAATATGCTTTCTCACCTCCCCATGGATGTTCTTCAAATGTTCTGCAAAATCCTCAGCCTCAGCACTACTTATTTCTCCTTTATCTATCTTTCTCAACTCAGATGCATTTCTTGGACTACTTCCATATATAATCTGGAATGGTGATTTACCAGTGCTTCTGTTGACAGAATTATTGTATGCAAATTCTGCCTGTGGTAAAATCAAATCCCATCCTGTTGGCTTATCTCCAACCAAACATCTCAGCAAATTTCCCAAACTCCTATTCACCACCTCTGTCTGTCCATCAGTCTGTGGGTGATGTGATGAACTGAACTTCAAATCTGTCTTCAACTTCTTCCACAATGTACGCCAGAAATATCCAACAAACTTAGTGTCCCGATTTGAAACTATGGTCTTTGGCAAACCATGAAGTCTCACTACTTCTCTGAAAAACAATTCTGCTATATGAACAGCATCATTAGTCTTCTTGCAGGGAATGAAATGTGCCATCTTTGAAAATCTATCAACCAACACAAAAATTGAATCATGTCCCCGCTGAGTCCTCGGTAAACCAAGAACAAAGTCCATGCTGATATCCTCCCAAGGCTTCTCTGGTATAAGTAATGGCTGATACAACCCTGTATTCTGCTTCACTCCTTTCGCCATCTGACATACCCTGCAACTCTGTACAAACTTCTTCACATCTTGCTGCAACTGTGGCTAATAATAATTTTCACTAACCAAACCAAGGGTTTTATCACGACCAAAATGTCCAGCCAATCCTCCGCTATGCTTCTCCTTGATGAGATTCTCCCTCATAGAACTTCGTGGAATACACAAATGACTCCTTCTGAATAGCATATCATCCTGGATGATGAAATCCAACCATTTCGTCCTGTCTAGAGTAACAGGTTCTGTACAAGCTTTCCAAGCTTCACCAAAATCGAGATCCTCTGGATACAAATTCTTGAGTTCCTTAAACCCAACCACTTCAATCTACATTTCTGTCAGCAATAGTTGCCTTCTGCTAAGAGCATCTGCAACCCTATTAGACTTTCCACTCATGTGTTTCAAAACAAATATATAACTCTGCAAAAACTCAACCCATTTCAAATGCTTTTGATTCAATTTTCCTTGACTATTCAAATATTGCAAAGCTTGATGATCAGTATACAAAACAAACTCTTTAGGAAGTAGATAATGTCTCCACTTCTTTAATGCCTGAACTATAGCATAAAATTATTGATCATAAATAGAATATTTCCTCTTGGCATCATTTAACTTCTCACTGAAATAGGCAACAGGTTTACCTTCTTGGCTCATAACAGCTCTTATTGCAGTACCACTAGCATCACAATCTACTTAAAACACCATATTAAAATCTGGAAGTGCTAAAATAGGTTGTTCTGTAACTTTTTGTTTCAACAATTGAAAACTCTTTTCTGCCCCATTAGTCCACTTAAACTCTTTTCTATCCCCTCTCATTGTTTCAGTCAAGGGTCCACAAATACTGCTAAAATTTTTGATAAACTTTCTGTAAAAGCTAGCTAGACCATGAAAAGATCTTACCTCAGTAGCACTCCTTGGAGTAGGCTATTCAAGGATAGCCTGTACCTTTTCTGGGTCCATTTTTAGACCTTCTCCTGAAACTACAAACCCCAAATACACCAACTCTTTCTTCACAAAACTGCACTTCTTCAAATTAATCAACAATTTCTCTTCTCTCAACTTCTCAAATACCATACGAATATGCATCATATGCTCATCCAATGTCTTACTAAAGATCAAAATATCATCTAGGTAAACAATGACAAACTTACCCAGAAATTCTTTCAGAACCTCGTTCATGAGCCGCATGAAAGTGCTCGGTGCATTGGTTAGCCCAAAAGGCATGACTAACCACTCATATAGTCCTTCCTTTGTCTTGAAGGCAGTCTTCCATTCATCTCCTTCTCTGATCCGAATTTGATGATATCCACTTTTCAGATCTATCTTTGAAAAATACACAGCTCCACTCAAACAGTCCATAATATCATCCATTCGTGGCAATGGAAACCTGTACTTGATTGTGATCTTGTTTATTGCCCTAGAATCTGTACACATCCTCCATTCTCCATTCTTCTTTGGTGCTAATACCATTGGTACAGCACAGGGACTCAGACTCTCATGGATCAATCCTTTCTGTAACAGTTCATGTACTTGTCTGTTCAACTCCTCACTTTCTACAGGTGTCATTCTGTGTGCTGCCTTATTCAGCAAACTCGCTCCTGGGATCAAGTCCATCTGATGACTGATCTTTCCGACTGGTGGTAATCCATCAGGCACGTTATCGGATACAATATCCTGAAACTCATTCAACAAATCTGCAACTTCTACAGGAACATCTTCTACTTCCTCTTTACCAACTTTTGGAATTAAAGAAAAACATACATGCTCATGCCTCATACCATCTAGGAAATTTTTTCCATCAACAAAAGTTATCCTTGCATTACCACATACCTTTTCTTTAGTCTCCTTCAATGGTTTTAGCTTATGTCGCACTCCATCCTTTGTTAGGGAATAGGTATTCGCACGACCATCATGTACAACACATCTGTCAAACTGCCATGGTCTACCCAACAACATATGACATGCATCCATAGATATGATATCACACAATACCTCATCTTGGTATCCGCCAATCTTGAACTTCACTAGGCATTGTTCATTGACCATGACCTTGTGGTCATCCTGTACCCAGGAAATCCGATATGGATGTGGGTGTTTCTATCTCTTGAGCTTCAACTTTGTCACCATCTCTTCTGACACCAAATTGTCAGTGCTTCCACTATCAATAATCACATCACAACATTTACCTTCACACTTGCACCTGGTGCGAAACAGGCTCCTCCTTTGCTCAGGTTCATTCTCACCACTCAACAGGACTCTTCTGTTAATCAAAGTTTCTCCTCTTTCAGCATCTTCAGAATTTGATGATCTGGCATCTTCATCTACATGTGCAACTCTGGCCTGTCTTTCATTTCTCCTGTCTGTTCTGCCTTGGCGCTGAGGACATTCAAATGCCCTATGACCTTCTTCTCCACAGTGAAAACATGTTCCACGGAAGCCACCTCTTCCAGATCCTTGTCCTCTTCCTCTTCCTCTCTGATCTCTATTATTCTGATCTTGGAAGCGATTGGAATTATTTCCTCGCTGATTCTGACTGCTACTAGCCTCATCCTTCTTTTTTGGATCTTCATTTCGGCCACCATATGACCGTCCACCAGATCGTCCACCGTGACCTCTTCCATTTTGTCTGCTCTCGAACTTCTTGTTCAGCTTTTCCTCTACTTTTAGGGCAAATTGGTATGCCTCCTCAATACTGTTCATTCGAACCAGATTCAATTCCTCCTGAATGCTTGGCCTTAACCCATTAAGGTATCGGGCAACTTTCTCCTTATCAGCTTCGGCATGGCCTGTTCTGATGAGGAGTCGATAGAACTCCTCTGTATACTCCTGAACAGATTTTCCTGCTTGCTTCAAACTTTGCATTTTCTTCAGTAGGTCAAGCTCATAATCAACAGGAATGAACTGTCACTTCAATTTTTCCACCATTCGATCCCATCTTGTGATTTTATCTTTCCCTCTTCTATTTCGCTCCAATTGAATTTCTTTCCACTAGATCTTCGCATGACCTTTCAGCCTGGCCTTCGCAAATTTGACCCTATTAGGATCCTCAACATCTTCATACTCAAAATACTCCTCACATTCATTGATCCAGTCGATCAATTCCTCTAGGTTAAGATTTCCTGAAAATGTATGAACCTCAATCTTAGGTCTTTTTCCAATCTTGGAAATGGCCCGAAAAAGTCTTTCTTCCTCTTGGCTCACAATTTCGGCTTCTCTTTCTTGATATGCTTCTTTGTCTTCATCCTCGCTTTCGTCTCTGACATTGAGATTCATTCCTCTGCAAATCTCTTCTTGCAATGCTCGCACTTGTCTCTGCAGCTCTCTAACCTCAGGTGTTACAACACCAACTCTTCCGCCACGTTCCCTTCGTGGAGGCATTTTCGCGATGCATGCTGAAACCCTAGCCACGGTCCTGGTGCAAACTACCTCACAGTCGGCGATCTATTTACACACTCAAGAACTCTTGCTATGATACCACTTGATGAAGGGTGCTCCCCTTAATACCACAAACACATAACAATATGCAAGAACAGAAAATTGGCTTCTTATTATCTCCACAAATGTGGAATTACAAACTTTCAGAATTACAATATGCAAAGCCACATGGGCATTCCCTTACAATATTCTGTAGGACAAAGCCTCGAACTATTACCCAGATCTACTACCCAGAACTAGTCTGAACTGCCTAAGACAATAATACAGCCTTCCTTATATAGGCAATTATCCACCGCCTGGGAAGGTTCCAGAATTTTAGCCAATAAGGTCGACCAAACTTAGAATTATTTTATTTTACATTTTATTACATCATAGTCGGCTCAAGATAACCTTTGAAACCCGAACAGAAATTTTGAAGAAAATTATTTTCCGCCATTTCGGGTGGCCCAACTTCCGAAGACCATAAGTCATCACCAGTTGACCCGATCGGCTATTATAACCCCATTTCAGAAATGCCACGAAGCTCTCTACAAGCTTGACCCGCGCAAGTGCTTGTCACCCAAATTTTTGACCTCATCCGGGGCCTCTAAAGCCTTCAAAACTGAGTCCAAAGTTTCTGTACCCTGCTGCCAATACCGAAAATCTTCAATATCTTCCAACATACACTTGATCTGGAAATGAAACTTTACTGGCAGACTTATATGACCAAAATGAACCTCCAAGAAAGAAATCAGATCATTCTGATCACATACGAAAATTACCAAAAATAGTAACTTTCCATAAATAGCAGCTCTGCACAGGATAGCCCTTATTGAATTCAAAAATAGAAATATTTTTGGGTGATGCAAGATTGCTCTTACACCCAGGATGCTCCTGCATCAGACACCCAGGGTAATTTGAGAAGTGACCCTGTCACGACTCAGGTGGGCAGAGGAAAACCAAGACGGCTAACCTCCTCCTTTGTCAGCCATGATGAATCTTCAACAGGTCATCCTTTCCACTTGACCAGATACTCTTCATATGTCCTGTTCCTTGTGCTTCTGCCAACACGACTATCCAGTATATCTTCAATCTCCTTAGTGTCTGAACTAGTTGCTGGAATACTCCACTGTGTTGCTGCAACCTCATCTTCAACACCTCCTTCGTGATACTCTGTCAAATCTGAAATGTTAAACACTGGTGAAATATTCAACTCACTGGGCAATTCTACCTCATATGGATTTCCTGAATCATGCTTCTTCAGTATCTTACATGGCCCAAACTTCTTCATTTTCAGCTTGTTATATGTACCAACTGGAAACCACTCCTTCCGCAAATGAACCATGACTTCATCACCAACCTGAAATTCCTTATACCTCTTTTTCTCATCTGCCTTAGCCTTATACTATGCGTTCATCTTGGTAATATGCTTTCTCACCTCCCCATGGATGTTCTTCAAATGTTCTACAAAATCCTCAGGCTTAGCACTACTTATTTCTCCTTTATCTATCTTTCTCAACTCAGATGTATTTCTTGGACTACTTCCATATATAATTTAGAATGGTGATTTATCAGTGTTTCTGTTGACAGAATTATTGTATGCAAATTCTGCCTATGGTAAAATCAAATCCCATCCTGTTGGCTTATCTCCAACCAAACATCTCAGCAAATTTTCCAAACTCCTATTCACCACCTCTGTCTGTCCATCAGTTTGTGGGTGATGTGATGAACTCAACTTCAAATCTATCTTCAACTTCTTTCACAATGTACGCTAGAAATAGCCAACAAACTTAGTGTCCCGATCTGAAACTATGGTCTTTGGCAAACCATGAAGTCTCACTACTTCTCTGAAAAACAATTCTGCTATATGAACAGCATCATTAGTCTTCTTGCAGGGAATGAAATGTGCCATCTTTGAAAATCTATCAACCACCACAAAAATTAATCATGTCCCCGCTGAGTCATCGGTAAACCAAGAACAAAGTCCATGCTGATATCCTCCCAAGGCTTCTCTGGTATAAGTAATGGTTGATACAACCCTGTATTCTGCTTCACTCCTTTTGCCATCTGACATACCCTGCAACTCTATACAAACTTCTTCACATCTTGCTGCAACTGTGGCTAATAATAATTTTCACTAACCAAACCAAGGGTTTTATCACGACCAAAATGTCCAGCCAATCCTCCGCTATGCTTCTCCTTGATGAGATTCTCCCTCATAGAACTTCGTGGAATACACAACTAACTCCTTCTGAATAGCATATCATCCTGGATGATGAAATCCAACCATTTCATCCTGTCTAGAGTAACAGGTTCTGTACAAGCTTTCCAAGCTTCACCAAAATCGAGATCCTCTGGATACAAATTTTTGAGTTCCTTAAACCCAACCACTTCAATCTACATTTCTGTCAGCAATAGTTGCCTTCTGCTAAGAGCATCTGCAACCCTATTAGACTTTCCACTCATGTGTTTCAAAACAAATATATAACTCTGCAAAAACTCAACCCATTTCAAATGCCTTTGATTCAATTTTCCTTGACTATTCAAATATTGCAAAGCTTGATGATCAGTATACAAAACAAACTCTTTAGGAAGTAGATAATGTCTCCACTTTTTAATGCCTGAACTATAGCATAAAATTATTGATCATAAATAGAATATTTCCTCTTGGCATCATTTAACTTCTCACTGAAATAGGCAACAGGTTTACCTTCTTGGCTCATAACAGCTCTTATTGCAGTACCACTAGCATCACAATCTACTTGAAACACCATATTAAAATCTGGAAGTGCTAAAATAGGTTGTTCTGTAACTTTTTGTTTCAACAATTGAAAACTCTTTTCTGCCCCATTAGTCCACTTAAACTCTTTTCTATCCCCTCTCATTGTTTCAGTCAAGGGTCCACAAATACTGCTAAAATTTTTGATAAACTTTCTGTAAAAGCTAGCTAGACCATGAAAAGATCTTACCTCAGTAGCACTCCTTGGAGTAGGCCATTCAAGGATAGCCTGTACCTTTTCTGGGTCCATTTTTAGACCTTCTCCTGAAACTACAAACCCCAAATACACCAACTCTTTCTTCACAAAACTGCACTTCTTCAAATTAATCAACAATTTCTCTTCTCTCAACTTCTCAAATACCATACGAATATGCATCATATGCTCATCCAATGTCTTACTAAAGATCAAAATATCATCTAGGTAAACAATGACAAACTTACCTAGAAATTCTTTCAGAACCTCGTTCATGAGCCGCATGAAAGTGCTCGGTGCATTGGTTAGCCCAAAAGGTATGACTAACCACTCATATAGTCCTTCCTTTGTCTTGAAGGCAGTCTTCCATTCATCTCCTTCTCTGATCCGAATCTGATGATATCCACTTTTCAGATCTATCTTTGAAAAATACACAGCTCCACTCAAACAGTCCATAATATCATCCATTCGTGGCAATGGAAACCTGTACTTGATTGTGATCTTGTTTATTGCCCTAAAATCTGTACACATCCTCCATTCTCCATTCTTCTTTGGTGCTAATACCGCTGGTACAGCACAGGGACTCAGCCTCTCACGGATCAATCCTTTCTGTAACAGTTCATGTACTTGTCTGTTCAACTCCTCACTTTCTACAGGTGTCATTCTGTGTGCTGCCTTATTCGGAAAACTCACTCTTGGGATCAAGTCCATCTGATGACTGATCTTCCCGACTGGTGGTAATCCATCAGGCACGTTATTGGATACAATATCCTGAAACTCATTCAACAAATCTGCAACTTCTACAGGAACATCTTCTACTTCCTCTTTACCAGCTTTTGGAATTAAAGCAAAACATACATGCTCATGCCTCATACCATCTAGGAAATTTCTTCCATCAACAAAAGTTATCCTTGCATTACCATATACCTTTTCTTCAGTCTCCTTCAATGGTTTTAGCTTATGTCGCACTCCATCCTTTTTCGGGGAATAGGTATTCGCACGACCATCATGTACAGCACATCTGTCAAACTGCCATGGTCTACCCAACAACATATGACATGCATCCATAGATATGATATCACAGAATACCTCATCTTGGTATCTGCCAATCTTGAACTTCACTAGGCATTGTTCATTGACCATGACCTTGTGGTCATCCTGTACCCAGACAATCCGATATGGATGTGGGTGTTTCTATCTCTTGAGCTTCAACTTTGTCACCATCTCTTTTGACACCAAATTGTCAGTGCTTCCACTATCAATAATCACATCACAACATTTACCTTCACACTTGCACCTAGTGCGAAACAGGCTCCTCCTTTGCTCAGGTTCATTCTCACCACTCAACAGGACTCTTCTGTTAATCAACGTTTCTCCTCTTTCAGCATCTTCAGAATTTGATGATCTGGCATCTTCATCTACATGTGCAACTCTGGCCTGGCCTTCATTTCTCCTGTCTATTCGGCCTTGGCGCTGAGAACATTCAAATGCCCTATGACCTTCTTCTCCACAGTGAAAATATGTTCCACGGAAGCCACCTCTTCCAGATCCTTGTCCTCTTCCTCTTCCTCTCTGATCTCTATTATTCTGATCTTGGAAGCCATTGGAATTATTTCCTTACTGATTCTGACTGCTACTAGCCTCATCCTTCTTTTTCAGATCTTCATTTCAGCCACCATATGACCGTCCACCAGATCGTCCACCGCGACCTCTTCCGTTTTGTCTGCTCTCGAACTTCTTGTTCAGCTTTTCCTCTACTTTTAGGGCAAATTGGTATGCCTCCTCAATACTGTTCATTCGAACCAGATTCAATTCTTCCTGAATGCTTGGCCTTAACCCATTAAGGTATCGGGCAACTTTCTCCTTATCAGCTTCGGCATGGCCTGTTCTGATGAGGAGTCGATAGAACTCCTCTGTATACTCCTGAACAGATTTTCCTGCTTGCTTCAAACTTTGCATTTTCTTCAGTAGGTCAAGCTCATAATCAACAGGAATGAACTGTCACTTCAATTTTGCCACCATCCGATCCCATCTTGTGATTTTATCTTTCCCTCTTCTATTTCACTCCAATTGAATTTCTTGCCACCAGATCTTCGCATGACCTTTCAGTCTGGCCTTCGCAAATTTGACCCTATCAGGATCCTCAACATCTTCATACTCAAAATACTCCTCACATTCATTGATCTAGTCGATCAATTCCTCTGGGTTAAGATTTTCTGAAAATGTAGGAACCTCAATCTTAGGTCTTTTCCCAATCTTGGAAATGGCCCGAAAAAGTCTTTCTTCCTCTTGGTTCACAATTTGGGTTTCTCCTTCTTGATATTCTTCTTCGGCTTCATCCTCGCTTTCGTCTCTGACATTGAGATTCATTCCTCTGCGAATCTCTTCTTGCAATGCTCGCACTTGTCTCTGCAGCTCTCTAACCTCAGGTGTTACAACACCAGCTCTTCCGCCATGTTTCTTTTGTGGAGGCATTTTCGCGATGCGCGCTGAAACCCTAGCCACGATCCTGGTGCAAACTGCCTCACAGTCGGCGATCTATTTACACACTCAAGAACTCCTGCTCTGATACCACTTGATGAAGGGTGCTCCCCTTAATACCACAAACACATAACAATATGCAAGAACAGAAAATTGGCTTCTTATTATCTCCACAAATGTGGAATTACAAACTTTCAGAATTACAATATGCAAAGCCACATGGGCATTCCCTTACAATATTCTATAGGACAAAGCCTCGAACTATTACCCAGATCTACTACCCAGAACTAGTCTGAACTACCTAAGACAATAATACAGCCTTCCTTATATAGGCAATTATCCACCGCCTGGGAAGGTTCCAGAATTTTAGCCAATAAGGCCGACAAAACTTAGAATTATTTTATTTTACATTTTATTACATCATAGTCGGCTCAAGATAACCTTTGAAACCCGAACAGAAATTTTGAAGAAAATTATTTTCTGCCATTTCGGGTGGCCCAACTTCCGAAGACCATAAGTCATCACCAGTTGACCCGATCGGCTATTATAACCCCATTTCAGAAATGCCACGAAGTGCTCTACAGGCTTGACCCATGCAAGCGCTCGTCACCCAAATTTTTGACCTCATCCGGGGCCTCTAAAGCCTTCAAAACTGAGTCCAAAGTTTCTGTATCCTGCTGCCAATACCGAAAATCTTCAATATCTTCCAACATACACTTGATCTGGAAATGAAACTTTACTGGCAGACTTATATGACCAAAATGAACCTCCAAGAAAGAAATCAGATCATTCTGAGCACATACGAAAATTACCAAAAATAGTAACTTTCCATAAATAGCAGCTCTGCACAGGATAGCCCTTATTGAATTAAAAAACAAAAATATTTTTGGGTGATGCAAGATTGCTCTTACACCCAGGATGCTCCTGCATCATTACTCTTTGTACTTATGTGATCTAACATATTTCAAACATCACATAGGTTGCCTGACACATCAAAGGCAACATAAGAAAGAAAATAAAAGCACAGTCAACACAAGCTCAGCTCGGGTGGATATTCAAAACTTGCTGCACAAATTATAAGTATTAGTAAATGAAAAACCGTATGCAAATATTTATAAATTGAAATCAATTTAGATTTGATGAAATTCACTACAACAAAAATTCATGATACCAAGAAAAAATGTAGGCGTTGGAGTTCAAACAAAAGATTTCAAAAGAGGACAAGAAAATAGGCTACAAACAAGGCTATACATTCGTGGGTGAATGATTACGAACAATGAGTGTGCAAGGTTCTTCTGGTAGATCTGTCGATCAAGTAAATAAACCAATTGATTACATATTTATTTGAAACTTTAAAGAGAATATATTAATGTGTATTAAACTGAATGATTAACATTTTTCAGTATTTTTCTTGTATTTATATGTATATATTGTTGATGAATGCACTAATTATTTACATTGGAATATAGCCCCGCTGATCCTGATACACCATCTGAGCACGATGAAGGCATCGATTCCAATGTGCATTGTAGTACTCAAGGTATACATTTTATATTCTAATTTTGATTATTGAATTATTAATACAAGTAAACATTTTAAATTAAATTTGGCATAGTAATAAAAAATTAATTATAATGTGCTGGGATTAATAAAACATTTTGTAATTCAATTGTAGGGGATGTAGAGGTTGTTCTTGATGAGTGTGTTGAGGTTCAAGTCGTTGGGAAAGATGATGTGGTTGGAAAAGGTAAAGAGCGTCACATTTATGTTCTTTAAAGTACTGAAATGCTTGTAACAACTATGATACAATATTTTTAAATTAACCCCAGTTATGATAATATGTTTTTAATAACCCTTTTATTTGTTATTACAGAGGAATCGCCTTTGCAAAGGATAGTGAGATAATGCACATGGGCGATAAGACATGATGATGGTGAGATGGATATGCCTTTGCAACAATTTAGGGAAACTGAAAAAAATGTAAAAGTAAAAAATGAAATGATTCTCATTTATGCAACTTATTTGATAATGACTGATGTTTATGTCTAGATGTTTTAATCTTATGTGTTAATGAATGTTTTGATGTGTTAATGAATGCTAATGAGGCATATGAATGCCAATGAATGCGTGTTAATGAATGCTAATTAATCTTATGTGTTAATGAATGTTGTGATAATTCATGAATGTTACATTTTATTAGTAGATGAATGAATGAATACATTTTAGATGTTAACAAGGAATTTAGAGTGATGTTTGGGGGAGGGGGGGGGAGAAATTAGCTTCCACCTTCACGTGGTTGGCCCTGATTAGTAGAGAATATTAAACTATTCTCGAAACCAAGTGAACCTCAACATTAACCTATGATTGCATGGCAACTTTATAACTCCACCTAGGAATCAAAATGTTTTAGGCCATACATCTAGGAGACTCCTCTTGTCTAAAACACCTAACCCTGCAAGCAAATACTTGTTTTTTTACACCTTAATTTTGGGCATCACAACTTTCAAACTCCACCTATATTTTCATGCATGTGCATCTCCAATGTATATATATTTGCAAGCATGTGCATATACTTGTGTGTGTGTTTTCAACAAATTAATATGGTGCTTATCCCACACTCATGGCTTGCCACAAGACCACATTTCTTTGAGGCATTCTATAAAATAGTTCACATGTTTTGCCTGTGTGATTTCAATAGGCATGTAGTAGTAAATAAATTAACAACATTACATTTTTAATGGTAAATATTTGAAGGTTTGTTTTTTACTTGTATTTCAATAGGAATGTAGTAGTAAATATGGTGCTAGTTTTAGATGTTAACTGTGACAATCTCTTGGTTTCAGGAAATGCAGAAGGAGATGCCTAGTTTAATATGCTATCTCAATTCATATGCATAGGACATTAGGTGGAGCTGAAAAATGCAACAGGTTTACATTTTTTATAGAGGTCTTTAATTAGGTATTTTAAGTTATAGACCATTGCGAATATTTTAATTTTGACTCTTATAGGTGAGGGTAATGTCCTCAACATGAAATCAAATCAAAACTTTTTATTTTCTAGCTTATTGAGGACATTCTCTTACCCATAGCTGCTAGAGTTGTAATATTCACGATGGTATATAAATTAAAAAACATATAGACCTATTAAAAAAATGTAAATGTGGTGCATTTTTTTAGTTCTACATGTTATCCATCATATTCTATGGAGTTGTATGTGCATTCTCGATTCAGAGTGGGAAAATATTTTTTGGATGCGAGGGAGAGAAGCCAAAGACATAAAGAACATGCACATAAACATGACAACTGAGAAACATAAATGTAGATATCACAACAGTTGAGAAACATAAATGTAGATATCATGGTCACAATTGTTTGGAGACACAACATAATTGAGTGGTATACCCAAATGATGCAACGTAACCACTACTCTTTTGGTTCCAAGTTGACACTGGAGGATTCAAAAACCATAGATAAGGAATAAATTTAGAGAGTGGAAGAGGGCCATAATGACCAAAATAATAGAGGGTCCCTATATTATTTTGGTCATTATGGCTCCCCTCCTCCACTCTCTAAATTTATTCCTTGTCTATGGGTTTTGGATCATGTAGTGTCAACTTGGAACTAGAGGAGTAGTGGTTGTGTTGCATCGTTTGGGTATACCACTCAATTATGTTGTATCTCCGAACCATTGTGACCATGATGCCTACATTTATGTTTCTTAGCTATTGTGTCCCATGACCCCTTATGACCCCTTATGAGCCTTTACGATCCCTAAGAATACATCTTAGAGGTCTTGTCGTAAAGGGTCATAAGGGGCTCCTAGGAGGGGCTAGATGAGCTTCCACCTTCACGTGGTTGACCTTGTTAAGCAGAGAATGATAAACTATTATTGAAACAAAGAGAAGGTCAATATTTTAAGGTATCACTCCATAGATGATATATATATATATATATATATATATATATATATATATATCTATATATATATATATATATATATATGTATGTATGTATATATATGTATATATGTATATATATGTATATATGTATATA